>WEIV01015194.1:90101-127862 GCA_013390005.1 Calyptomena viridis
CTGGGTGTCCCCAGCCTTGGGTGATGTCCCCAGCCCTCTATGATGTCCCCAGCCCTGTGTGGTGTCCCCAGCCCTGTGTGTGTGATGTCCCCAGCCCTCTATGATGTCCCCAGCCCTCTGTGGTGTCCCCAGCCCTCTGTGGTGTCCCCAGCTCTGGGTGATGTCCCCAGCCCTGTGTATGTGGTGTCCCCAGCCCTCTGTGGTGTCCCCAGCCCTGTGCCAGCCACCAAAGCCAGGCTACAGGACTTTGCCAGGTCATTGTCCCCTGCCTTTCTCAAGCGCTTCCCAAACTTTCCCTCCTCTTTCCCAACCTCTGCCTCACTTCTCCTGCCACTTCACCCCGTTTCCCCTGCGGAGTTTGAGCCCCTGGGACTTGCAGCCCCGGAGGCACAGCCCTCCCTGGCATTCCTGCTGGAGGAAAACCGGGAAAAGCAGCTGGTTCTCCCTTTTCCTTGCAGCCGGATGAAAAGACCTGTGAGGATTCGGCCGAAGGCAGCCGCTACTCGGCCCCTCCCGGCAGCTCTTTGTCACCTCGGGGGGAGGGTGTCACCAGCTCCACGTCCTCCCTCTTCCTCGACAGCCTCACCACCGAAGGTAGGGACACATCCCAGCCCTTATCCTTGGAAAAACTACCCACTCCAGTGCTTCCTAAAGCCGGTCTGTGTCCAAACGGACACGAGGATAAGGTGGGTTTGGAAGCAGAATTGTTCCAAATTGTGGAATGCAAACCTGGTTTGGAATGATGGAATGGTTTGGGTTGATCCAAACTGTCCCTCCCACTATCCCAGGCTGCTCCCAGCCCTGGCCAACCTGACCTTGGAAAGGGGTGATGGAAAGGGAAGGAAGGCACATGGGGATGTGGCACAGGGAGGGATGAAACTCTCCAGTAGGAAAAGTTTTACTGTTGTTCCAGCTTTTTAACCCACTTGGGAAGGTCAACACCACCTAATCCCTGGTGGGCAGAATCCACAGCATCCTAAAGTGGTTCATCCTGTCCAGAGGGGCTCAGGCTTTTAATGTGGTGGCTCAGCACTGTCAGCCTGGAATTAATCCAGCACAGGCTGGTGATTGCCCTCTCCTTGGGAATGGTGCTCATTCCAGCCCCACACAAAGCCCTGAGTTTCCCTGGAGACCCCCGTGCTCCAAAGGCTGTTAATCCCATTAACACAGGGATCCTCCCGGCAGGTATCACTCCAATTTCCCTGCTTAATAGTCCCTAACCCCAACTGCTAATTAGAATAAATAGAAAGGAGCGTTGGTAATTGTCCTTCAGCCCTGGGAAGGAGCTGGGTGGAGGGATGGAGCTGACAGGGCTGACTTTGGAAGGAGCAATTAAAGGGGGGGGTGGAACAGCTCCACGGAGATTATTTTCCAACTCATTGCCAGTTGTTGGAAAAAAAGAACAAGAGGCTTTTTCTGTGACACAGTCAAGCATGAAGTTAATTTGTGATCTGGGAAGGGAACAAACAGCTGCACCAGGAGGAGAAGTGGGGCTGGAGCAGCAACACCGAGGGGACCCAGCCCTTGGTGTCCTCAGCCAGCACAGATCCCTGGATCCACGTCCTCTCCAGCCATCCCAGCTCCCTGGATCTGTGTCCCAGCCATCCCAACTCCCTGGATCCATGTCCTCTCCAGCCATCCCAGCTCCCTGGATCTGTGTTCCCTGCCATCCCAACTCCCTGGATCCATGTCCTCCCCCTCCACAGTCATCCCAACTCCCTGGATCCATGTCTTCTCCCTTCCCAGCTCCCTGGATCCCCATTCTCCCAGTTCCTTGGACCCATGTCCTCCCCAGCCATCCCAGCTCCCTGGATCCATGTCCTCTCCAGCCATCCCAGCTCCCTGGATCTGTGTCCCAGCCATCCCAGCTCTCTGGATCCATGTCCTCTCCCTCCCCAGCCATCCCAGCTCCCTGGATCTGTGTCCCCAGCCATCCCAGCTCCCTGGATCCGTGTCCTCCTCAGCTCCCTGGAGCAGCTCCTGGCCATGCTGGTGGATGTGTCTGACTCACCAGCCGTGTGTCAGCGCTGCATCCAGCACACGTGGAAGCCAAGCAGTGGGAATTCTGGAGCAGGATTCCACCCTTGTGAGGGTGGGGGTGTGGAGACCATCCAGAGCCAAAGCCTTGTACAAAATATCCCGGTTCTTCCCAGAGGGGGTGGAGAATGGAAGTGGGTTTGGGGCTCCCGTGGGAAACACCCGCAGTGGGACATCCCGCTGATTTATTTGGGATGTCTTGGCTCCCAGTGCCGTGGCCTGAACACGGACACCCTCATCCAGCATCCCCTCATGGCTCAACCCTTGCAGTCTGAGGGTGTGGAATGGCCTCTTTTCCCAGGAATTTGTGCTCCAGGTGCCACCTCGGTGAAGGAAAACCACCCATATCCCACCTGCTCCCTGTTGCATTCCAGGCTCCTCCCTCTCCCATGGAACTCTCCAGAGATCCCATCTCAGGGGGATGGAAGTGGGTGGGAAATGAGCAGAATATCAGGGAAAGCTCCTGATTTTGTGCCCTGTTTTCTCGTTCCAGATGACACGAAGCTCAACCAGTTTGCAGGAGCAGAGGGTAAGTCCTTCACCTCCTCCCTGCCTATCCCAGCTTTCCCTGGATTCCCGGGAGCTGGGGGTGGGCAGGTGAACGTGAGAGTGGAGGGATGTCATCAGGATAAAATCCTTGTTGTCCCCACCCTGATTAATGCGATTCCAGACAGTGAAAAGTGGGAGTCAGGGACGATCTGTTCCATCCTGGTGCTGTTTGTCCCCTTTTCCCACTCACTCCTGCTGTGCAAACTCTGGGAGTTTTGTCCTTCCATGTAATTCCTTTTCTTTGCGATAATTTCATAGAAACAAAGTCCCTTTTTCCCTTTGGATTTCCTCAGCTGGGCCAAAGACCCGGATAAAATCGAGATATAAAGTGTCCTTTGCCTTTTCCCTCTCTGTTCCCTGAATCCTTGCTCAGTCCCAGTCTGTCCATCAGGGAACTGAACTCCTGCTTCCTAATTCCAGAGGTTGGGAAGCACCCAAGCACTCCTCACTGATGTCAGTGACATCTGTGCAAAGCAGGGCTTTATCCCTGTTCCCTGGGAGCAGCTCTGGGAAGTTCACTTGGATGAACTGGGCGCAGCATTGGGCGACAGAGCCTTTGAAATCCACATCATTCCCAGTTTTCCCCCCACATTCCTGGGGATCTCCCAGCCGAGAGATGCCACATCTGTAGCTCTGTGCCAGCGCTGCTCCAGGCCCAGCTGGATCCTGTTTTCCAGGCATGGGAAGCAGCCTTCCTTCCAAGACTTCCCCGATTCCCACGGGCACCATCGTCGGGATCGTCCTGGCCGTGCTGCTCCTCGCCGGGATCATCCTGGCTGGAATCTACATCAGCAGCCACCCCACCTCCAACGCCGCCCTCTTCTTCATCGAGGTGAGTCCACAACCTCCTCCCTGCCACCTTTGCCCTCCCTTTGCCTCCCTCCCAAATCCCGGCATTCCAGAGGGGAGAGCAGGGAGTGCTGAGAACTTTGGGAAGTTCATCTCCGAGTTCCTCCCTCAGCCCCCAGCTGATGGGGTTTAAACTCAGCCTCCCTCCTTCCCACGCCGTTTTATTTTGCTCCCTTTCACACATTCCCTTTTTTTTTTCCCCCCCTCTGGAATGTCAGGCCTTTCCACCTGCTCCACGAGCAGTGTGGCCGGAGGGCTCCGAGGATTTGGTTGCCTGAAACTGTCAGGCTTTGCTGATGGATTCCATCAGCTGCTGTGTGAGCGGGCTGGGAATGCTCTAAATGGATTTAATTCCCGGGATGACGGGGGGTCCAACAATTCCCATCTGCTGCCGGAGCCGGAGCGGTGCCGGATCCCGAGGCCGTCGGGAATGGGCTGGATCCTGGCACGGGATGAGCAACACTCAGCCCTCAGCCTTCCCTGGCCCTCCCCAATTTCCTCCTGGAGCACTTTTCCTCCATCTGTTTCTGGGGAGAAGCTGCAGAGGATCCTTTGGTGCGGCCTCTGCTTCCAGAGCACTGGGAATGTTGGGTGGGAATGTTCCCACCCAGCTGGGAAGGGCCGGTGTCCCTGTTTGGGGACAGAGAGGGGACACAGGGCTGGCTCTTCCAGGGAATGCCTCCTCCAGGAATGGACTATCCCGGTTTTTCAGGCTGATGGGAGATTTCACTTCCAGTTTCCATTTCCTCACATTCCTATGGACTCTTTAAGCTTTAAATCACCCTCTAAACCCCGTTTTTTATTAGTAAAAACTCAAACTCTCACCCTGGTCGTGTTTCCCGACCCCGTTTTTCCCTGTTTTCCGCCGGGATTGGGATGAAAGGCTCTGTCCCAGCCCCTCAGGTGCCCTTTGTTTGTGTCCCCAGCGAAGGCCACACCACTGGCCTGCCATGAAATTCCGGAATCACACCAACCACGCCACGTACTCGGAGGTGGAAGCAGCCAGCCAGGAAAAGGAGGGATTTGTGGAAGCAGAGCAGTGCTGAGCAACCCTCCCCTGCACCCCAAACCTCCCGTGTCCCAAGTGCTGGAACCTTCTGTCACCCCACTGCAAAGCCTGTCCCCTCTTGGAGAAGAGACAGCGAGGAGGAGAAGACCCCAAATGGAGATTTTGGAAGGAATTTGGCAGGGCCAGGAGGAGGCTGGAAGTGCCAGGATCCCCCTGGGAAGCAAAGCCAGGGGTGGTTGGAGCTCTGCCTCCAGCCTGGATGTGCTGGGGGGAAAGTGCAGCCGATTTTGCAGCTTGGTGGGGGATTTTGGGGGATTTTTGGATGGGTTTCCCACCCTGCTGATCCTTCCCCTCCTCCAGCAGAGCCTGAGCAGGGGCAGAAATGGGGGGAAAAGTCTCATTATGGCCAAAACCGGGGTTGCCTCAAGCAGGAGGTTCTTGGGGAACCCTCACCCCCTTTCTCTGCTCCCCCTTCACCTTCTTTAATTGACATTTAATTTTCTCTCCACTGCGAAGCCTCAAATCCTGGTTTTTTCATCCCAGCCTTGGTTTTCCACCTCCATGGATTCACCTCTCCCTTCAAAGCTCCTGCTCTGGAGAGGGGGAAACCTGAGCTATTTTAAGGAATAAACCCTGCAGAGGATTCACCTCCAGGGTTTTTGGGAGCTTGGATGCACTTTTTGGCATCTAATTAGTTTGTTAAATTATTAATTAGGACCCTTCCCCTAAAGGAGGCAGAGAGTGGGGGGCAAAAAAAGGTCTGAGATTCCTTTAAAATCTTGGCCACTAATCCAGTGGGAACAGGGTGGGATTGTTGGGAGAGGATGGGGAGAGCCCTGGAAAACACAGGCTACACCCTGGAGTAACTCCAAGCTCATCCATGGGCATTCCAGAGCCACAGGGAATACCTGGAAAACGGGAAAATCACCTGGCTAACATCAAAATACTGGAGTTTTTCCTGAGTTTTGTGTCGGGATGAGCTCCAGGATGATCCAGGTGGTGATTCCAGAGCCACCTCCCACCTTTTCTCCTCCCTCTGTGCCCTCGGAATTGCACAAATAATTTCACAGCCGGGGCCCTAAACTGGGGAAAGCTGGAGAAAAAAGGGGAGAATCCACAAGGAGCTAAAATTTTATTTCCCCCCCCAAAAAAAATCCTGTTGGTCGATGATTTTCCCCCTTTTTTTAATTTCCTGCTGCTCCTCAGCTCTTTATTCTGCTCGTGTTTGGTGCAGATTTTCCCCCCTGGCTGGTTCTGTCAGTGCCAAAGGCACTAATTAATGTTTTCCTGCTGCATTCCCAGCACCATTCCAGAGAAATTTGGATCCTTTAGATCATTTCTGGAGCATTTAGACCCCAGTGGGGGAGAGTTTTGCTGATAAAAGCACCAAAATTCTCCAAGTGAGTCGTGCCAGGTTCTCCTGGCCCAGACAGTGTCTCTTTAGATCTATTTCCAAGATCAATTTTATTCCCAATTTAAGCTTTTCACTATAAATTTGGGGTTTTTTCCCCTCGTTTTGCTACAGTGGGAAGAATCCAAAGGGATTTTGTTATTTTTTTAGCCCCCAATTTGATCTCCCTTCAAAAAGAGCTGGTGAGGATTTTTCTCTGGATTTAAATGTTGATGGTTTTAATGGATTTAGATTGAAATTTTAAATCTCTTTTCAAATAGTTGCCTTTGAATCGTTCATTCAATTAATTTTAGGGTTTTTTTGTTGTTTTTCTGAACATGAATCCAAGATTTTGGGTCCCCCTCCAACCCCTGGGAAACCTCCAAAAGTCCTGAAATGCTGCAAATTGAAAGGAAAACAGACTTTAAATAGTGTGTGTGAATATAAATCACTGCAGGCAGGATCTTGGGAGGATTCAGGAGAGAAAAACGTGGATTAAGGGAGGATTCAGGAGAGAAAAATGTGGATTAAGGAAGGATTCAGGTGGAAAACCCCAACATCCAAGTGCCATCACACCCAAATGGGACACGTGGAATCCCTGAACTTCAGGGAGACACCAAGTTTTGGGAGCCTGGGGAAAAAAAACCCTCTTTATTTTAAATTATTTTAATTTTTTCCCTTTAAGGAAAGATCCAAACCCAACCAGGCTCTTCCACATCTGTGCTCCAGGTGTTTGGTTTTCCTGGAATCTGGGCTGGGATCGGGTCAGGTAGGGCAGGAACAGCTCCAAAACCTTGGAAATTTATTGCTCTGAGCTGAAAATTTGGATCCAATTGGCATTTCCAGCCTGGAGATGCTGCATCCCGAGGTGGAAACCAAGGGAATTCCATCCCACCTTTCCCCAGGGGAGCTGGAATTTCACCTCTGGGAAGCAGCAGAGGGAGCGACACTCCCTGAATATTCCTTGGAGTGGGAGAGGAGTCAGTGAAATCCCTGGAAAACCCATTGGGAATGTTGGGAATGTGGCTTTTCCATCCCCAGGTGCTGCGTTGACGTTGGAGGGTTTGGATGCACCATGTTGGAGAGTTTGGATCAACCCTCCAGTTATCCCGGAATTCCGACTCCAAGGTGCTGGTTAATCTTGGGGTTAAATGGAAAATCCTTGGAGTTTTGCTCTTTTGGGCCCATCCTGGGCTTTTCCTCTGGATCCCTCTGGAATGTGGGGCCTCGTGGGTTGGGCTCAGAGGGTTAAAACCGGTTCTAAACCCCAAGTTTCTGCTCCAACTCCACGTCCTTGGGGCAGTTCCCTGTTCCCAGGAGGGAAATTCCAGCCTCTCCTGCTGGGAAAACACATTCCAGGGATTCCCTGCGGGCTGTTGGTTCTGCTCCCAGGAAATTTCGGGGGCCAAACCCCCCAATTTCTGCCATAAAAAATAAAACTTCTCTTACAACTCCAAGCCTCTTTTCCACATACTTGAATTCCCAGCACAGTCGGATTTTGGAGGGAATAAAGGCACTTTAATTGTCTTTTACTGCAATGTATTTACTATGGAATATCTGCATGGAACAGAGTCTTCATATGAAATAAAATGTTCTTCCTTTTGGACTGCTCGGTTTTCCAAGGAATCCCTGCCTGGGATTGTTCCTAAAGCAGGATGGGAATTCTTTTCCTCTCGAGAACACAGGGATTGATTAGTATTTTTAAGGGATTATTATTTTTAAGGGATTGATTATTTTTAAGACATTTTTCCCTGACATCTCATTATCAGGAGGAATTCCCAGGGCACAGCCAGGCTCGGGATTAATGTAATTGAGCTTGGAATCAAGACTATAATTTTATTTTTGTTAATTCAGCTTGGTTTATTTAGGTTATTTTTCTTTCCAAGCTTCTCTTCTTGCCCAGTGAAGTTTCCTTGGATCATTTGTCTTCTTCCCAATGTTGAGATTGAGTGTTTTGGGCTCTGCACCAGCCCCAAATTACTTCAAATATATCAAATATATCAATATTCTCAAAGTCTGAGGGCTCTGAGCAGCCCCTGCACAGCCAGGATTCCCTTATAAATATTTCCATTTATTTCCATTAGAAAAATATGATGCATCCACTGCTTCCCATTTTTCCTTTGACATTCCCAAACCCAGAATTCCTTGTTCATCCCCCACTTCCTCAGGAGCCTTTTCCAGGCTCTGTTGACTCCACACAAAGAGGAGGGAATTTAGTCATGATAAAATGTCCTGGTGCCTTGTTCTAGTTTTCTGAGTGGAAAATTAGCAGAAATAGAATTAAATTAAAAGAATATGTATATAAAATACATATGGAATATATATATATATGTGTGTGTGTATTCCATTATATATGTATAGTATATANTTCTCTATATTTTTACAATTCCTTTACAATAGAATTCCTTATCTATTTTTTACATATTTTTATATATATTTATATATTTTATATATAATTACACTCCTTTTTTATGTAGATTCCCTTGCCATACAAATCCCACTCCATAAATACATTCCATTTATTCCCACGCAAAAATCAACACTTTCCAATACACAAATTTAAAAAAAAATTCAGCAACTCTCAATAAATATTTTTCCCACCAAACAACAGCCCAAAAATAGGGGGAAAAGCACCTCAGCCACACAAAAAAAGCAGGATTTTCCCCCTGGAAATTCATCCTGAGGCCCAAAGCAGCTTTTGGAGCCCTAATTAAAGGCAGTGGCAGCACAGAGGGAGCAGATTGTTCCAGCAGGGCCGTGGGAGGAGGAAGAAAAGCTCAAATTGATGCTTTGGAGCTGCATTTTACAGGGAATTTGGGCTGGATATTAAATGTATTTATGGCCTGAAAGGGAGGCTGGGAATGATTTCATTTCTCCAGCACAAGCTGGGAATTCGCTGCTGTTTGGGAGGGATTTACAGGGAAAAGGGGGGAATTCCCTGCCCGGGTGACCCCCAAAAATGTGGGTTTTTTCCACTTCCCCAGTGCCAGCAATGGGAAGATGGGAGGGGGTGATAATTACCAGCACAATCCCAAAAAAACCTGGATTCTGGGAGCAGAATCCACCTGCACATTCCCAGTCAGCTCCAACCTCCATCTCCTCCCACAATTTTCCCCTCACAAAAGGCTGAGGAAAAATCCAAGAGCCCAATTCCCTTTGTTTTTGGTTTAACAGGCAGGAATTTTCCTTGTTCTCTGGGAAACTGGGAATAAAAATCGCAATAAAAACTGACGGGTGGGTTTTGGTTTTTAAATCCTGACAAAACCTTCAGCTTTTGCTGGCAGAGCACAAGGAAACCCTTCTCTCCTGCAAAAAACACACCTCCCTGGTGAAATTCCAGGAGAAAAGGAGGGAAAAAAAGCCTTTTAAGCTTTTTTAGAGGCCTGAAAACAGCAGGTTTTAATTCTTTTAAGGATAATTGTGGGTTTCCTGGAGGGTTTTTAACTCCTCCAGTTCACCTATGGAATAATAACAAAACCCAAGGTGAGAATTCCATCATTCTTTCCATATTTCCCTATTCCATATTCCATAATTCCAGCTGGTGGAGGTAGGGATAACAGAAAAATAAGGATCTGGGATGTCTGAAAAACAGTCTGTCCTTGAAAAACAGATTATTCCATGAGCTTTGGGATTGGGAACATGGATGGAAAGGGTTGTGCTGAGTCCTCATTCCTGGAATTATCCCAAAAACCTGTGGATGTGGCACTTGGGGGCACTGGTGGTGCTGGGTCAATACTTGGACTCTGTGATCCCAAAGGTCTTTTCCAATCTTAACCATTCCAGGATTCCATGATCCTAAACCAGGAGCTCTACCCAATCATGGGGTTAATTAAGATTTTTGTTGCACTTCCATAGTATTTCCATGACACTGTTCCAGGCTGGAGCATTTTCCTCCCTGGATGGGACAGAAACTTTGTGGAGAAATTCCCAAACCAAGGTTTTCCTGGGTGTTTTTCCAAAGGAATGACAGGACCCACCAACGAGCTCAGCCCAGGGAAAGTGTTCAGGTGCTGAGGTAACTCTGCTCCCAGAATTCCCAAGGCTCCTTGGGGATTATCCCAGTGTTCCCATCTTCCTGGGGCTCAGTGTTGTATCCCAAAAAAGCAGGAGAAAGGAAAAGCAGCAATTCCAGGCTCCCTCAGCTCCTCATCCAGCCCTTTTGGGATGGAAGATGGAGAAAAGCTGGAAAAATCTATGGAATATTTAGATGAGAGGAACAGGGTGGAAAACGCGGAGGGAGAAGCTCGGGAAGGATTTGGGAATTGCAAGGAGCAGCTGTGGGAAGGTAAAGGATGGACACAGCTCTGCATTCCCCACATCCCTGTCCTGCCTCCACATTCCCTCCATCCAGAGGTCCGGGAGCATCACCTGAAGGCAGGGAGCAGGAGTCTTGGAATCTGCCTCTGGAATCTTCCAAACGACCTCGAAGGAGTCCCTCGGCTCCTCCTGCTGTTTGGAAAAGTCTCACGCCTCCTCCACAGGGATTTTTGGGATTTAACGCGCTCCAAGCCTTCCCAAATCCTTGGAAAACCCTTCCCTGTGGAAGGACAGAGCACCCAGTGCCCAAAAGGAGGTGGGAGAGGGAAGGAAAAAGTGAATCCTGGCATGAAATCCTGGTGTGAAATCCAGTCCTGCCCCCTCCACACACTTCTGATCCCGGGAGGAATGGGGACATCTGGAATTTCCTGCCTCTTAGGGAGGATCCTGCCTGGTTTCCTGCAAGGATGCCAGGAGGTTTGGTGGTGCAGAATTCCCACAGGATGAGCAGGATCAAAGTGGCCACAGAGTCAACCCCAGTCCTTCAGGATAAATTAATTAATTAATTAATCACATCCTTATTTTCCTTTGAGTGTTTCATATCTCCTGTTGAGTTTTCCCTATTTTCCCTTCCTTTCTTTTAATTCCTCTCACTGCAAAATAACAATAAAATGGGATTTTGGGTCAAATTCTCATCGGCTTCTCAGTGGATCCAACCACTCTGGTTTGGGATATTGGGATTTTGGGATGTTGGGAATACACATCCCTGCCCCACTCTGCCAGGAATCCCTAAAAGTGCCACCCAAGGAGGACATGGTGGGTTTATCCCAAGGATTCATTAAACAGGATGAGAGGAAACAGTGCATAATTCCCTGTGTATCCTCACACAGCAGAGCCTGTGCTGGATGAGTCAACAATCCCCACTAATTATATATTTTTATCATTTTGTAACAAGCCTTAAACTGCCTTGATTTTGTTTTTTTTTTAAGAAAAAATGAAAGGCTGCAGCTCAGCTCCTTAATAACACTCCAGAGAGGAGAAACATCAGGCAAACGAGGAAAAAATTGATTTAAAGAGATGAAGAATAAGAAATTTTACTGCCTGAGACAGCAGGTGAAGGGACACAAAACCTGAGGAATTGTGTCTTTTTTCTGCAGCTCATTATCATCATTATTATTATTTCCATTTTTCCATTCTTACACCACAAGAGATGCTGTTCTTTGGTCCTTTGGTGCAATTTTTCCTGCGTTTTCTTTTGACTCCCACCACATTTGGTGGGATTTCTTCATGGAATCATGGAATGGTTTGAGTGGGAAGGGACCTCAAAGCCCATCCAGTGCCACCCCTGCCATGGGCAGGGACACCTCCCACTATCCCAGGTGGATCCAACGTGGCCTTGGACACTTCCAGGGATGGAGCAGCCACAGCTTCTCTGGGAATCTGCACCAGAACCTTCCCACCCTCTGGATATTTGGGAATGAGATGATTTTCAGATCCTTTCCAACCCAAATCGTTCTATGACTTAAAAAGCTGATGCCACCAATCCTGGTCCTGCCCAGAGAAGCTGTGGCTGCTCCATCCCTGGAAGTGTCCAAGGCCACGTTGGATCCACCTGGGATAGTGGGAGGTTTCCCTGCCCATGGAATGAGTTTGGATCTGGATGATCTTTAACGTCCCTCCCAACCCAACTCAACCCAACCCAACGTCAAAGTTGCATCGTCTCCATGACTTCCCTGTTCTCACCCCCCCCGGAGCCACAGTGGGTATTTTCACCAGAATTCCATGTCACTCACACTTTTAGTCCAGGAAAAGCCAAATGAGACAAATGATGTCCCCAATCCACGGCCCTGAACGAGCCGTTAACGCTCCAGGACTCCGGGACAACTCAATCCCTTTTTCCTTATTCCCCTTCATCCCCTCATCCCAAACCGGGTTACAAACACTGACTGGATTACAGGGCCCCAAATTAAAAAAAACAACTTATCAGTGACTCGTTCAAACAAATCAAACCAAACACAAATAATACTTTTACCTCGATGCAATTAAATTGCAGAGCCCGGGGTTGTTATCATTAATTATCCCAGTCACAGCTCCTGCCCCAGGAAATCCTTAAACCACTCTCAGGCTCCAAAAAGCTGCTCCAGGATATTTCAGGTGCCTCCAGTTATTGGATTTTTTTCCCCAGTGGAAGTCGGTGATTTCTAGAAACAGAAATATTGGTGTAAATAACAGCCTGAAATTCTCTATTTTCTGTTTGTGGTGAACAAAGAGGGGCAAATGATGGTGGGGATGAGCAGAATGATCCCTCAGTGCACACACCAGGATTGGGGAAGGATTTATGGATTCAGGATGTGATTATATGGGGAGATATTCCATCCAGCCTTCCTATCCCAGGTGGAAAAAACAGGGAAAATGTGTCTTCAGGCTCTGCTTGGCTCGTGTAGCTCAACTCCAAGGCACATTATTTGTGCATATTTGTCTAATTTGCCTTTTAAACCAAAATACTGCAGTCAAAGTTGCATCATCATGGCATACCCACTCTTGTTAATTAATTAGTGCCACGTCATCACATTTGAGGGGGATTTTGAGGTTGTTTCTGTGGAAAGTTCTCCTTTTGGTAAAGTTCCTGTGGGGAAAAAAAAAAAAAAAGGGAAAAAGAAAACCAAAACAGGGACAAAAAAATCAAAACAAACAAGTGTCTTTGGGGGAAAAAATAAAAATACTGGGCAAAAAAATAAAAATACTGGGCAAAAATTCCCTTAAAGCAGCTGCGGGTCTCTGCTGCCACCGTATGGGAGCAGCGGGGAAACCTCTCCCGGGAGCTTCCCAGCAGTTCGGAGTCAGCGCCTTTGGAAGCAGGAATTTATAACCAGAAATAGCCATTTTAAAGCCGGGCTGTGGTTTTCCCGGCGCATGGAATTACAGCATTTCCCGGGAAAACGCACCTGCGGGCAAGGGCTGCACGGAGATTTAGCGACTGCCCGTTGTAACAACTCCGCAGGTTGAGTCAGGGAATCCCGGAACGGTTTGGGGTTGGAAGGGATTTTAAAACTCATCCCAAAATCCCGGCGCCTTAAACCGGGAGTCCAGCATCTCGTTAATTATTCATTAGGTGGGCGTGACCACGCAGGTTCCCGCCGCTTTCCTTGCGGGAGGGGGCGTGGTTAATATTAAATATTCATGAGATGGGCGGAGATAACAGGGCGGGAAAAGCCGTGCGCGAGACTCTGGCGCCCCGCCCCGCCCCGCCCCCCCCCGCGCTGAAAGTTGCTGAGGGCGAAAAGGCGGGAAAATCGTTATTACTTGAAAATCCTATAAATTCTCATTAAAAAGGGGCGAATTTATTAATAATACTAGCGAAACACTGGAGTAACGCCGCGTTTGTGGTAATTCCCTCCCTCCAACACGTCTGTGGCCGCCGCTGGGCCCACTGACAGCCAACGCCCTGAAACTTAAATGTTGTGGTTGGTTTATTTTTTTGTAATCTTTGCCAACATTTCTGTTCCTGACTGAGGTACCCAAACACAGCTCCTACGCCCAGAACCTCTTTTAACCCCAGTGCATAGCAACNGCGCTGCCCGTGTGCACCTGTTGCGGTTCCTACGCCCAGAACCCCTTTTAACCCCAGTGCATAGCAACAGAATGAGGCTTTAAACAACTGATTTTAAATAATAATGATTAAAAAACGGGTGTGCGGGGATTTTTTCCCCTCAGGGACACGGGGTTTGGTGCTCCCCACACCCCCATCCTGCCGCTCCCCTCAGAGCTCACTGCGGGCACCCGGCCGGGGGTGTTTGTGGAGAGAGGGTTTTCCTGAGGTAAAAACCAGCTGATAAAGTGTTTTATGTGAGTAGCACGGGCTGCGAGACCTTCTCAATTAACTACCTGAAGGTTTTGGGGTGCAGGTCCCCGATTTCAGCCCTTTGGCCCTGAATTTTGGCAGGTTGTGGGGAGCGGGGCTGTGGTGGGGGGCACAGCCTGGCCCATCCTTCGGCCTAAAGGTCTGTCATAGCCCGGCTAAAACTAACTCAAAAAAGCAGGTAAAAGGCCAAAAATAGCCCATTCCCTCAAATATTTCAGCCTGAGGAGCAAATCCAGACTGGAATGAGGGAAAAAGAAGCTGTTTTCAGTGTTTTCCCCCTCACGCCACAACCCTCTCTCCAGCAGCCACAGGGCCAGAATCCCCTCAGCTCTGCTTTACACTCACATTATTCACCAATTTAGGTGCTTTTGGGACCGATTTGCTCCAACAATCTGATATAGAGGCTTTATCATAAATATAAATACACTTTCTGTAAATTTTTTGGTGTAACAGGGGGTAAGAAGTATTAAGGTAACTCCATGGACGCACTCGATGATCTAAGGTTTGTCACCCCCCATTTAAGCTTGTACTTTTAAAATTACTATTTTATTCTATTTTACCCTATTTTATCCTACTTTACACAGCAAAGAAAAAGAAAAAACCCAAATAAAAACCCCATTGAGTCGATATTGGAGGCCACTGGGTTTATGCTCATGGTGATGAGGAAGGGAAACGGAAACATCCCAAAGCAATCTCCAAAGTAAACACCCTTTTTGCAATAAATGTTTGCCAAATGCTAACACAGGGCTCCGAAAAATATCAGGACTAAAGTGCATCCATTAGCAGGAGTTTAGCGACTGCTTAAGGGCAACAGGGGTGGAAGTTGGTGCTTTCTGCCTTGTAAACAAATTAGTTTATAGCAACAAATAAGATGACCCTTCTTAGCTAATATTATTAGTTTAGCTTGCTAAATATTTAACATTTACCTTTCCATTTCCAGTGTGGATTAAGCAGTTCTCCAAACACTGGTGTCCCAGCAGCAGATGGAGATGCTCCCTGAGAAATAAAAATCCACGTTAAGTCAAAGAGGAAGCTTTCAGGAAAGGCTTTAAAGCTGGTTATTTGTGCTTATTTTGATTTACAGTAATTTTATCTAGCTCTGCTCCCCGTTAAAACAGTGATAATCAGTTTAATTTCAAACAGATCGAAGAGAAACAGGCAAATATTGGACAAATCCTTCCAAAAACTTCGCTGGTGGGAAAGTATTTTTTCTTCCATGTAACACAGTTGCAAACCCAAGGTAAGATTTTTCTAAGAAACATTTAAAGATGCCACAAATCCCCACAGGACAGAAAGGGGAGTGAGGGAGGAAGAAAGTATCATAGAGTTGCAACTTTATTTCTAAAGTACAGATCAGAAATATGTACCAGATTTAGCCAAGTTTAGTGGTGCCCTGTTATATAAACTGGGAATGAGCTTGAATGTTGTATTCAAGGGATTTAAATTATCCTGAGCCCAAAATTCCATGTATAAAATTCCTCTGCTTCAGCCTTTTACAACATAAACATTTTCCACATAACTTTATGTCTGTCTATAAATGGTTTCTCAATTGTCTTTCAAGGTGTTAAATCAGTTTTCTCTCATAAAATCCTAAGGAAACACTAATTTTAGCAGCAGTTCCATTTGCTCACCAGCCTTGTGAAAGTTTCAGCTGCTTTAACGAGCTAAAAATATCCCATATTTAAATTAAAAACGCTTCCAGCAAAGTAAAACTTCCTTAAATGTACAACTCTGGAGTCAGACAAACCCATTTGCAGCTCTTTGACCAAAACCCCCCCAATTTCTGCCCATTCTCAGCCCAAACAGAGCTCCCATTGTGGATGCAACAATTTTCCTCCCTGGAACATTGGAGGGTCTGGCCTGGGTGATTTTGTAATGAAGAGGAGGATGTTTGGAGCTTGTTGTCTGTAATTTTGTAAATTTTTTAATCTCTGGAACAATGAGCTCTATTCTCCCAGTGAATTTCCCACTGCTGGGGACTGGGATGTGGCACTGCAGCTTGGACTGGTTCCAGTCAGTGCTGCCAGCTCCTGGAATTGTGCTGCACAACTCCTTGGCACAAGTTCCTCAGCTGCTGGAATCAAGGAATAGTGGGAAAAATCTCAGTTAAAACAGAAATTTGAGTCCCTGTGTTGCCTGACAATGTGGAGTGTAGCTGTTCCAGACACTCAAAACTCAGGAGAGAAATCAAATAATCCTATTTATTGATCTTTTAAAGCTCGTTTTCAGCCCCTTGGGATTTTGGGAGAGGCTGAGTCACTGCATTTTTTCATGTAGCAAGGCTGTATCATTTAGTTTTCTATCACATATATAGTTATTAAATGAAATTAAATCAGGCCTTGTAGCAACTTAGGAGAAAAAGGTTTGAAGCATCACTTTGTTACTTTGGATCCTTTTTTTTGGGGTCATACACAGCACATATAAGTAATTATCACTCTAAAGGACTCAAGTAACATGATGATATTTCAATAACAGCCCTATGACTTTAGGGTTCTGTTGAATAATTAGTGTAACAAGTTGAAATAATGCTGGTAATTACTGTAGCTTGTACCATCACATGTCATTCCTCAGGAATTCCCTTTTGGAACTGTTTTCCTTGTTTTCTATGTCCCACTCCTATGATGTCCCACAGTGCTTTTATCTTCATCCCTGAATATTTTTTACATATATATATATAATTTATTGATATGTTTTAATACATTAAACATCAGATAACACATTGTATTCCCCACACACTAAAAATTATCCAGTCAATTGCTTTTATTGCACTAAATTCCGTTTATCCCACACACCCCCATGGCTGTGTCTCCACTGGAATCACCTCCTCTCAGCCAAATTTTTGGGAATAGCCTTTCCCTTTGGAAAACAAGGCTTTAATCTCGTTTCCCTGCAGGTGAAATCTGTGGGAAGAGCAGGACAATGACCTCCCCCATCCCCTGCCACAAGCACAGGAGGAGCAGCCGCCGCTCCAGAGGCTCCTGGGACACTTTGGACACGGATTCCCAGGCTCTGGAAGCACTGGGACACTTCCAGACCCTTCCCTTAGAGATCTTCCACATGGTGCTGAGTTATCTCTCAGGTGAGAACCTGATCACAAAGGTGTTACCTCAGCACCTGAATATTTCCATGATATTTTTTTTAGTTATAAAACCGTTATTAGTGAAAGTGGTTTAGATTTGATGTTAGATTTAAAGTCATTTTTATGGGACTTATTCCCTGAATTTTCAGCTTTTATGTGTTAAAAAAAACCAGCTGGAAGTTGAAGTCACTTCACCCAAAGATCTCCTGCTGCAAACAATCCATGGAGGTTTTGAGGGATCTTAAAGTACCTTTAAGATTAACCTTAATTTTAACCTTAAAAACCTTAAAAACCATCTTAATGTTTCCTTTTTAAAAGCAAGGCTGACCCTTATAATCCTTAAAAAAAAATCAAATTACAATTACAAACAATTTGAAGAGCTTTGGATGTAAAAATCCATCTCTAATTACCCTGGTTTGCTGGCAAAGACCAACAGCAACCAAGTTTTACTTCCCAAACCTCATTTCTTGCCCTCTTTTTGGATTGAGATGAACTCATTGACCCGTGATCAGCATTTTTCTTGCAGCCGAGATTTAGGAGGGCTTTGCTTTTGCAGTGAAGGACATCAGCATGCTGAGCATGGTGTCAAAAACCATCAGCCACCACCTCATTAATTACATCTCCACCTCATCAGGGGCCCGCAGGCTCCTCCTGCAGGACTTCCACAACCTGGAGCTGCCTGGCAGGAGAGAGGGAGCCTCGATTTTGGAGCACTACAAATCCCTGGGTGAGAGCAGAGCTCGCTGAAAACCTCCTTTATCCATCAGCACCCAACTGGGGGGGATGTGCCCAAATTCCTCTGTGCAGCTCCCTCTGGATGTGGAGCCGAGGAAACCACTCCAACTCCACGCAGGAATTGCCTGGAATGATTCCAAACCCTCTTAGTTATGGAAAAAAAATAACGCCTGTCCTGCCTTCCCTGTTTGTTTTCTCCCGTGGAGCAGCAGAGGGTCAATTCCCAGTGTAGGTGTTCCCAAATTTCCTTGGTTTGGACGCCACCACTGGGAAGGGCAGCAGGAACCAAGACTCCCAAAGAATCCAAAGGAATTTGGCAGCTCTGCCCCCTCCGGGTATCCCTTTGGAGCAGCTCACATTCCTCAGTCTGGGAAATGCAGCCTCGGGATTAAGCCCAGCCTAATTCTGGAGTGACCAGCACCGGTTTTGTGACACATTTTTAAAACACACACTGGTTCTAATTCATTCTACACTGTTCTGCCCGAGGGGGAGATGGAATTAAAACATCATTTGATTCGTATTTGCTGATAAAAAAATCCCTGTCTGATAAAAAAATGTGGATTTGAGAGAGAAATCAAGTGATGCCATGGATAGGTGGGGAATTATAAATAAGGTTTGGACTTCAAATATTAAATAAAGGCATTAAAGACATTAAATCACACAAGAGAAAAGAAAGCTGGTAAAGTCATTTAGGCCAAAAATCTAATGTAAAAAATGTAAACAAACCATGGAGGTTTTGAGGTATCTTGAAATACATCTTTCAAATTGTAGTGCTTTCTTTTTAAAATGAAGCCTTATAACCCTTTAAAAAATATAAAATAGTTTGGGCTTTGTAATCACCTCCCACAAAATGGCAACTTCTCATTTAAAAGTAGGTGAGAACCCACCCCTGGAGCTGCTCTGGTGGTAAAACAGGTCACAAAAAATATCAAATATAAAGTCAAGGGCCATCTCTGAGTCCCAGGGGAGGCTCAGGGCAACGGGTTTGTGAAGGCAAGTTGCAAAATCAACATTTACTTCACAGACTGAAGTCAAAAAGCACCTTTTGCTCAACCCTTTTTCACTGAACATGGTTTTCCCCACACTGAACTAACAGCTGATCCTCAGGGAATTCTCTCCAAAGCCTGGGATAGTCAGGAAAACTGGACTTGGCTGAGCTCTGGGGCTGAGGAATAACTGCTGGCAGTGCAGGAATGCTGACACACTTGTGGAGGAGGGAAGAGCCAAGTCACAACCACAGGCAGTTCCCAAAGTACCTTCTGACCTTGGCAAAAAAATGATGTATTTTTAGGAGGCAAAATTCAGGGATTTTTTTTTTCCCCCAAGAAAACAACATGTTTTCCATGGATTTCTTGATTAATTAACAACCAACACAAATATTTTATCCTGGTGAAAGGTTTTGGGTCCAAGCTGTGAACCCAGTTTCTCTCAGGAGTGTGGAAAGAATTCCTTCTTCTCCCTGTTCCCCACAATAATGAACTCCAGGCTCTGACATCCCAAACATCCCACCCCTGCACAGGAAAACAAATTCCCCTCTTAGCAACGTTCTGCATTAACACAATTCAGAATATTTGCTTTTTAGGACACGTGGCTCTCCTGAAAAAAAAATGTTGGAAGCTCAGCCTTCCATGACACAAAGGGAAAACCCAGCATTTCATGGAGGCAACGAGTTAACGTTTCTTCCCAACATTTTTAAAGCTGCATTTCCCACCCCAAGTGATTTTAACAGCTCAACGGGGGCCTTAAACAACACAACCAAGTCCTGGTGCAGGAAGTCTGTGCTCCCTGACAACATTCCTTTGGGAAAAGCCACCCATTCCACTGCTTTGTGCTGCTCTTTTCCCCACTTCATGCTGCTTTTTCACCCCGGAGCAGCAGCTTTTCCTGCCTGCTCTGTGCTCAGGAGCTGAGGGCAGGGCAGCACTGTGTGTCCTGGGGGATTTCACTCCCAGTCGGGCCAGTTTATCCCAAGTTTTCCCGTTTTCCTGTGTCCCAGGGCTGCTGCTCAAGAGGTGCACGTTGCTGCAGCCCACCAGGGACAGGCTGAAGTACGTGCACAGGGTCCTCTCAGAGGTAAGTCCAGCTCTGCTCCTCGGTGCCTTCTGCACTCACAGCCCCTTCTCCTGTCACTTCCTGCTGCATTTTACACCAAACCCCACTTTGTTGAGCTGCAATGACAACCCCCAAACCCCCATTCCCAGACCAGTGGCTCCCACCTTTTCCCCTGACCACTTTGCTCTTCCCACATATTTTCCTCCCTGAAAACAAGGTTTCTCTTCCCAGAGACCTTTTCCACACCCCTGTGAACACAGTTTGGGTTCAATGCTAAACCACAGCCCCCAGAACTCGTAAACCAGAACAACAACCTGACTTTTTCCTCAGTCCTGAGGGAATGAGAGGCTGAAGGGAGGGTCAACTGAGGTAAATCCCTGCTGTTTGCACTTGCAGGTGCCCTGTTTTAAGCTGAGTGGTTGTGCCAGTCCTTTGAATTGTTTGGGCTTAAAGTGCTATGGGGTGTTTTTGCAGGTACAGTATCCCTGTGGAGAGAAGGCAAGTACAGCTATAAAAGCAAATTAAGGGAGTTTTCCAGCTTTTTGGCAGATTTTGAGGGTATCAGCCAGTTTGGGCTGTAGGGGGGTGGTGGTTGTTCACACAGTTCTCTGAATTTCCTTTCTGGTGGTGAAAACCTGATGTGGCTCCTGAGAATTCCTCGGCCTGGATTTCACTCCCAACCAGTCTGGATTTGGATTGGGAATTCATTATCTAGGAAGACATGGGAGAAGGGGGAGCGTTTTCTCACACAGCTTCAGCCTCCCAGTTCAGGAGCAGAGATGGTTTAGTTTCAAAGGAAATGGCTCCACACATTCCAGGCCAAAACAGTTCTGCTCACTCATGGGGAGCTTAAAACCAACTTTAAAAAAAGTAAAAAAAAATAATTCAAATGTAAAATTTAAAAAACAACTATTAAATTAAATTTTAAAAAATCAAAAGACATTTAGAAATTAAAAAAAATATTATTTGTGTTGGGACATTTGTCTCTGGAGCAAACACCTCTGTGTGCTTTCCCACAAAAGGTTCCGAAATCTTGGGATTTGCAGCACCTGAGGCAGGAAAACTGCAGGGCAGGTTGTGCTTGTGTGCCATGAGGGATTCACTGGGATTCCCCCCACTCCTTTCCCACCTGCAGATCCTGACAGCGGGCTGGGATGAGCTCGAGTGCCACCGGGTCTTTAACTTCCTCTGGGAGCTGAGCAGTCTGGCCAGGAAGGTGCAGACAGTTGTGAGCAGCAGAGCAGGTAACCAGGGGCCCAAAAGTCCCAGCCTGTCCCACGGGGGAGGCAGGAAATGGGGCTGGATTCCTGCAAACAGATTTGGGTGGAACTGGGGGGGTTTAGCTCAGCTCAGCCTTGTGTCCCCCACGGGTTCCTGACCCTCCTGGATGTTGTGTTGGCTCTGGGAGAACCCTGCAGTGAGTTTTGGCCTTGCCACTGGTGAGTGCAGCTATTTTGAATTCCTCAGAAGCCACTTGAGGTGCTTTTGTGTCTGATTTGTGTTCTGTCCTGAGCAGAGTTGTCTCGAGAGACCCTTGGGGGTTGTTTTTAATGGTTCCATTCTCAGTCCAAAGCACAGGCTGTGTCTCTACATCAACAGGAACATGGGTTTGAGTCTTTCCTGCTGTCCCCCAGTGAAACCAGTGGCAAAGGACCAGTTTAGAAATCCAATGCTGCACTACAGAGTGAGGTTGGGTATTGGGGAACCCCAGCACTGAGGTGCCACACTCCTCTCAAGAATCCCTCCCATCTCCCAGCATGGAGCAGGGAATTTCTGTGGAGCCCTTCATCCACAGCCACATCACACTTGCTCCTCTTTATTGCCAAACCCCAGAAACCACAGCCCCAAAAAGCCCTTGCAGAAGCTGCATCCCCAGATCCCATGGCCTGTGATGGCCAAATCCAGGGATGAACAGCTGAAGATTCCATTGAACTCCCCTGAGAGTTCCTGGGCAGCTCTAAGGGAATCCTTCTGTCTCTTCCCACAAAAGGGGGGGGGTGAGCACTGCTGGATTTCCAGTGTCCCCCCTTTCCCCCAGGCAGTGCCAGGAAGCTGGAGCTCAGGATCAGGCTGTTCTGCAGGAGGGTCCTGCTGAACCACTGGAGCCACAGGAGTGACTCTGCCTTTTGGCTCACCAGGATTCTCAAGCCGTGGCCCATCGTGAACCAGGCCCGGCTGCTCTACATCATCTTTGGGCCTGTGTCCTCCCTGGATGGTGAGTGCTGGGCCCTCACAGGGGCACTTCCTGGCAGGGGGCAGCAGAAACTCCAGATTTATGCCAATAAAATGTATGAGAATCCTGGAATAGTTTGGATTTGGAAGGACCTTAAAGCCCATCCGGTCCCTTTCACTATCCCAGGTTGCTCCAACCAGGCCTTGGACATTCCAGGGATGGAGCAGAGACAGATTCTCTGCCCAACCTGTGCCAGGGCCTCCCCACCCTCACAGGGAAGGATTTCTTCCCCAAATCCCATCTATCCCTGCCCTCTGGCAGTGGGAAGCCATCAAAGCAATTGAAGCCATTAAAACAACTGTGTTGCCCAGAAAAAAAATCGTTCTGCTCAACCAGACCTCACTAAGAGATGTAAAATATAGAAGTTATTGATATTCACACACATCCACACCTATAGAAACACTCACAAGTTCCAATTGTGAAGGGATTAAATGACACCTCTGGTCCTCTTTTCTCCCCTGCTCCAATCCACCTCAAAAAAGCATCCATTTCCCTGAGGGAAAATGTGTTTCCTCAGTTATTAAACGTGGCTTTCTTCAAATTTGCTGCAACTCCCACTGTCCCTGCTGAAGTGACAGATGGAAAATAATCTCACTGTCACTGAGTTGTGTTACCTGAATTCCCCTCCTCTGCTGCAAGGCTTGCTTTGGCAACTTCCTTGTTTAAAAAAATGTCCCTTACTAGAGGCTGTGATTAATTTATTGCTCAGGATCCGTGGTTTGGCAGAAAATGATAGAAGGACCAACAGATGAGGCCAGTCTGAAGGGTCTGGCTGAAGCCATTAAGCTGCTGTATGGGACAGAAGCCAGAGAATGGACAGCAGATGATGTTATCAGTCTGGTGGATGAGCTGTCAGGTGTGCTTTTGCCTTTATCATTAATCCATAGGATTATATCCATAGGATTTTCCATGCCCACATCCTCCAAGTCCAGCCCAAAGGGTGTCTCAGACCTGGGTGGACTCAAAATCCCTCACAGCAGCTGTGGCTTGACTGGAAAAGTCACCCTGGGAAGGCAGGGGATCCCAGTGCCACCTTTTCAGGCTGGTTTTCCCCAGGGAGAAATCATTTAGGAATCCATGAAATCCTTCAGGAACCTTGTCCAAGCTGTGCAGGATGGAATCAAGGGCTTTGTTCAAGGCCACTTCACTCTGGGGGAGGCTCCAGCACCGAGTGAAGAGCTCCAGCTATTGCTGCTGTCAATTCCTTGTAGGATTTGGTTGGGTTTGGGCCCAGGGTGATTCAAATCCCCTCTGTCTCCCATTGCAAAGTTGTCCCCCAGGAATGGCTCCTGGAAAACAACGCCCGGCTCCTCCTGCTGAGTGGGAACAACATTTGCTTCACCTTCCTGGCCAGCAAAGCAGTGAATGGCAGGGCTGTGGAGCTGGCCAGGCTCATGGTCTTCATGGCTTTGGTGAGTAGCAGAACCTCCTAACCCCATATTTGCTTCCTCACCCTTGGAAAACCTCCCCTCTTCCTCCTCCTCCACCCAGGAGTGAGCCCAGCACGAGGCTGCTGCTCCTCCACCCCCTGCTCCACGTGCAGCACATCCCTGGAAGCTGCAGGGATGTCCTTGAGGAGCCTTTTCCTGCCCACAAAACCCACCTGTGCCCTCACAACAAGCCCTGGTTTGCCAGGCCATGGCACAACCCACCCAAAATCCACAGTCAATGCACAGAATCCACAGTTAATGCACAGAACCCACAGTCAATGCACAGAACCCACAGTCAATGCACAGAATCCACAGTCAATGCACAGAACCCACAGTTAATGCACAGAATCCACAGTCAATGCACAGAACCCACAGTCAATGCACAGAACCCACAGTTAATGCACAGAACCCACAGTCAATGCACAGAACCCACAGTTAATGCTGCTCCTCCCTGGGGCTCCCCAGGGGAGGGGAGTTTAACCCTCCCTGTGTCCCCCAGGTGTGTGAGAAGGACCTTTACTGCATGGACTGGGCAGTGAAGATGATGCAGAAGGTCTGCAAGGTTTTCAGCACTCCCTGGGAGAGGAACAACTTCCTGCAGTGCCTGGAGAATGTCTTTGCCCACATGCTCATGGACATGCTGCAGGCAGTGCTGGCTGGTAAGGCCTGGCCTGTGGGCCTGGAGCAGCTCTGGGATCAGGAGCTGGAGCTGACCTTGGGATCAGGGAACCTTGGGATCTCCCCAGGCAGAGCAATGCTGGAGGGGCTGGGGGGTTTTGGTGACATAATAACTGTAATTCCATAGAATCATTGAATCCCAGCCTGGTTTGGATGGGCCTTAAAGCCCATCCCTGCCATGGGCAGGGACACATCCCACTATCCCAGTTTCTCCAGCCTTGGACACTCCCAGGGATGGGGCAGCCACAGCTTCTCTGGGCAACCAAATTAATCAATCGTGTCATAGTTGGGAGGAAACATTTATTTGAAGGGGTTTCTCCTGCTGGGGGACTCCTGGTGCCAGGGATGGGCAAACCAGGAGTGTTCTAAGCCCAGCCCACCAAAGCTGGGCCTCAGGGCCCTCTGGGCTGTGCCCAAGCCTGTCCTCAGCCTGGTGACACCTCCAGGTCACTGCAAAGCTCAGCTGGAACAAGGAGCATGTTTTTGTCTTCACACACACGAGTTCTTGCCTGGGGGAGGAATTTTGGAGACTGTGTTCCCTCCCAGGTGCAGGGGCTGCTCCTCAATCCCAGCACAAAGCTGGACTGATGATCCTTGTGGGTCCCTCCCAGCCCAGCTTATCCCGGGGGTCTCTGTGCTGAGGAGGATTTACCTTCCAGGTTAATTTATTAAATAATTAGGTTCCCTTTGCCCTGGCAGGGGGGCAGGATGAGGAGGACAGCAGCTTCATCAACCTGTTCCACCTGGTGAATGCCCAGGCAAACTTCCACAAGGAAATCCTCTACATGGCCATGAGGAGCAGCAGCAGCACCACCTGAGCTTTTTGGGGACTCCATTTCCTCTCAACATCTGCAAACAAGTGCCCAGTTCCCTCCAGAATTCCCATCCCAGCAAGAGCTGGAGTGGCAGGATTTAGGACCATCCTAAATCAGCAGGATGAGCCCCTGGAGTTCCTGTGCAGCCTGGGCCTCTCCCTTGGGAACACAACTGGAATCTTTTCCCACTGTGCCTGTTTGCACACACAAAACAAGGCCATGGTTTCCACACTCCAACTGAAGAATGTTATCTCAGCTCAGAACCCAAAACATTTGGACCTTTTAAGTTTGTTTTCCTTTGGGAACCGCAGGAGAAGGAGACACATGGGGTTTTTCTACATTTTTCCACTTTGCCAGGGTCTCCCTCCCCAACCCAGGGATTCTGGGACACAAACATCCCATGGTTTGTACACTCAGCTTTAGCAAGAGCTGATTCCTCAAAGCAATTCAAGGGCTTTGACCAAGAAAGGCATTTTTTTACCTCGATCTCCATGTTTTTATAAACCAGAAGAAACTTCCAATCCCTCTCCCTGTTGAGGTGGTTTTGCCTCCATTGGACTTTGCTGAGTTGAAGACGCTCGTTAATTGCTCATTAAATGAGGCCACTGGTTCATTAATTGTATAAAATTAATTGTATAAATGTTTTCTACTTAGACAAGGGTTTGATTTTCTGCTCTGTTGCCTCTAAAACAAAAGCACGTGATGGTGATAAAAATCCCTTACTTTCCATGGGCTGTTTCCTTCAGGTTGTTAAAGAGCTGCTTTCCCACCTGGATAATCCCTTTCCAAGTGTTTCAGTCTCCCTTCAGGACCAGCCTTTAGCTTTGAAACCCCCCCTTGATTCCAGCGGTGAGGAAGGAGCTGGAAGCAGCTCGGGAATGATCTGCTTGGAAGTTTGTGTGTTAAGAATTCTTCCACAATTGTTGGAAACACACAATTCCAGGCAGGATTTCACCCCGGGATGTGCATTGGCGGAGGGTCCTGGCGGGTGCCGGTAGATGGCAGAGGTGAAACCTTTCCTGGGAGCGGCGGGGGCTGGAAAACCCTTGGATCGGCCCTTTCCCGGCGCTGTTTGAGGGGATCCCCGGGAGCCGCAGCTCCTCGTGATTTCTGCAGGCAGAGAAATTCCAGCCTCTCGTTCCCACCCGGCGAACGGAACGTGCCCAGACCGATCCCTGGGAACTCCAGAGGGGGAGAACACGGACCTGGAGAGGGAACAGCGAGGGGAAAACGCAGCCGAGGAGCCGCCGGGGCGGAATTCTCCGGGTCCTTGGCTCTGCCCCCCTTTCTCCTCGGGAATCGGCCCCGATAAATAATCCCAGGAATGCGGGCCCGGTGTCCCCGTGCCACCTCCGGGGCATCTCCCGGCCCCGGGACACGGGAATTCCAGCCCGGCACGAGGGATTCCATTGTGTGGGCGCAGGGACAGGGAGCTCTTGGATTCCCTGGCAGGGATGGAATGGCAGCAGATCCCCTGGGAATGGCGGGGGGGGGCGTGTGCCCGCTGTGAATTATTGATGGCATCGTTAATTAACTGCTCTGCTCCCACGCGGGAGCTCAGACTTTTTTTTTTTTTCATTTTTCCAACGTTTCCATCAAACGAGGGTTTTTCTCAAAGCTCAAACCCATCCCACAGTACTCGGGATCTCCCGGGTGTCCCGTGCAGGGACAAGGGTTGGATTTGATGGGTCCCTTCCAGCTCAGCAGCATCTGGGATTCTGTTTGACTTCCCCAACGTTCCCAGTTTGGGTTGAACTGGGAAAGGACCCGCCTTTTCCAACATCCCCCTGGATGAGCTCACAATTAAACACCAAATGGAGTCTGGGGGCACCAGAGGAGCTGGGATGGGGATACTCGAGAAAATAGGGATTTTCCCTGTGTGCCAAGTTTTACCTGGAGCTGGGGCGGGTGGATAAAACCCTCATCCACATTCTCATCCCAGGATGAGCAGCGAAATTCCAGAGGGGCAGGGCTGCATCGGGAGCCCCGGGATTGCCCCTGTCCCTCTGCAAACACCTCCTGCCTGGATTCCCAGCCCTTTTCCAAGCCCTCGGCTCCTCCTTCCCTCGGGGATTGGGGTCAGAGGAAAGGATTGTTCCCCTTCCACACTCAGCTGAGTTCCCATTCCACACATTCCTCCTCTCTCCCTCTCCATCCCTGCAGATGTTGGCAGCCCCGGACCTGGGGGTTATTGGGAACACGCCTGGAAATTCCTCCCGGAGTATTCCAAGATTCCCGGCTCTGTGTGGTGGGGGGATGAGGAGCAGCGTTCCCTCCCCTCCGGAGCGGGAGGGATCACTCCGGGCTCAGGAATGCGGGATTTTCGGGAGCAAACGCTCCAACTCCAGCTTTCTCTCAGGAGTTTTACCCACAGGAAATTGCAGTGTCAAGTCCTCAGCTGGCAGCACTGACACATCCAGCATTCCCAGGCTCTGAAATCCCTCTTTTTCTTTTTTTTTCCTGGAAAACCCGTCTCCTGAAAGTCACACCAGCAGATCCCAGTATATCCCAGTCCCCTGCTCTCCCTGGATCCTGTTCTCTCCCACCCACCTGGGTGGTGGTTCCATGGTTAAAGGGATGTCAGTAGCTTTTCCCGTTATGGATATTAAAAATTTTGCCTTCTAGGAAGGTGAAACTTTCAGTCATTTCCCGGGAATGGCAGTGGAAGGGCAGGAATTGATGGAGAGCTTTGTAAAAGGACAGGAAAACCCCTCCTGATGCCCCAAGTACCTCCCCAGGCCTCTCCAAGTTGGGGGAAACGAAGCTCTGAAACGTTCTTTCCATCCCACAGAAATTTCCATCGGGTTAAAAACCTTCCTTTTTCTATCCAAGGCCTCCTGGAGCTTCCCCAGACTCCAGAGGGACCTGGGGGGGAATTGGCCACGGCACAGACACTTGGAAGGGCCTGGTTGGGACCCACCCCAGGGGATCCGGGATCAGGGATCCCCCCCAGGGACACGGAGGTGCCTCAGCCTGGTTTTCCACTCTCACCATTCCCAGGACTCACGGGGTGCCCTGGATCTCTCTCCACAGGCACTGGATGTGCCCCCATCCCCATGGATGCAGGGAGATGCATTCCAGCCATTGGACACCAGCAGCCACGTCCCCTCTCCCGTGTCATTCCTCTTTATTCCATTTCTCCAGCATTTGTCAGTAAAAATATAAGTGCTCTTCTAAAATCAGCCCCGGGTGACCGACCTTGGAAACTGCTCATCCCGAGGGGAAACACCAGGGGGGGAGGCGGGAACAGGCTCTTCCCATCCCCCCGGGACACCGGGAACATCCCAGGTCCTGGCAGGGATGTCCCCTCGCAGCCCCCTCCCCATCCCCTCTGTGCTCCGGGCCGGGCTCGCAGGGGTTAACGCTGTTCCAGAAGGTTCCGAGGGACACGGACCAGGCTGTGGAAGAGAAAGGAAAGGCTGGTCTGAGCCGGGCCGGGAAGCACAGGGATAACGAGGGGCGGGAGCAGCTCCCGGTGGGAGCACAGGGAGCGGCCACAGCCCCCCCTGCCCCGGGGGGACCCCCCTGTTGTGACCCCCCTCACCTGCAGTGACCAGCCGGGATCCCCTTCCCGCGGTTTCATTTCTCCCCCCCCACCTTGGGAACAAAAGCCACGAGCTCGTGCTGCCATCAGCAGCTTTTCCAAGCGGGAAGGGGTCGGGAAATCCGGGGGGAATCGCAGCCGGGAAACCCGGGGGCTGCGACGAGCGGCCCGATTTATAAACCCCCTCCCCGTGCCCTCCTTGCGGCCCGAGCGGCCAAAGCCAAGACCACCGACCCCCCGGTGCCCCCGTCCCCCCTCCCTGGGCACATCCCTCCCCAAAAACCGGGACGGGGAGCAGCGGACTCACCTGGACGAGGTTTGGGTGGAGAGGCCGAGCCGCATCCCCGGCGGCGCCTCCCTAGAGCATGTAAATGATGTACGAGAGGATCACGAGGCCGATGATGGCAAAAAACATCAGGATGAAAATATCCAGCATGGCGAGGGAGGAGGCGCGGGGACAGGGGCTCCCTGCGGCTCGGACAGGGATTCTGGGATCCGCCCGGCGCGTCCTCCCCTCCCCGCCCGAGCGCGGCTCCGCTCAGGATGGACAGATGATGCCGGAGCTGATGGAGCCGCTTTCCAGAGGGAGGGAAGTGCGGGATAAGCACGGGCGGGATCTGTCCCTGTGGATCTGTCCCTGCTCCTTCCTTCCTTCCCAAAGCGCTGCTCAGATCCCGGGGGTGCCCGCAGTGATGGGACACCCCGTTTGCCGCCGGGAATGGGCCCATCCTGTGGAAAAAGGAGGAAAATTGGCCGTGGCAAAGGCCCCCCAGGACCACTCCGGACTCCCCTCCCAGCCCGGTGCTCCTGGGATACCTTTGCCTTCAGTGTCGCACACGTGGAGCTGCTTTATTTAACTTGGGTTGTTTGATAAATAACATCCTTCTCCTTACACCTCCCAGATGGTTTTTCCCTCCTTCCACAGCTAAAAACCGCAGCTGCTGAAAATCCCGCCTGGAGAGGCTGAATTCCCAGGGCTCCGTGGAATCCAGTGGCTGGAGCAGGGATGAGCCAAGGAGCTGCATCCCAGGTCGATCCCCAGGAACACCAGCCTTTCCCACTGGCAGGTGAGGGGATGACCCGGCTCTGGCAGCCTCCCCTACTCCCAAAATCCCCCTCAGGCCCCAGGGAAGCAGGAAAAGAGCCGGGAAAGCGACGCCAATCAGAGGCAGCACAATCAGCAGGTAAAAATTATACTTTTATTTTTTCATCCGAGTAAACCGGGAAGAGAAATCAGTTGGATTGTTCCATTCGATGGGTTTGGGACAAAAAGGCCAAATAACATTTTTTAATTGGTGGGTGCTCGACCTGAGGGGAAGGAGGACACGAGGACAAATCCCAACCAAGCGACGGATCCCGAGGAAAACACGTTCTAAGCTCAGCACTGAGGGGGAAGCTGGGATGGACAAGGTCTATTTTACACGTGATGAGAAGCAAATCAGCTTTTCATTTTTCTTTTTTTACTTTTTTTTTTTTTACTATTTTATTTATTTATTTATTTTAAATACAGGTTTAGGTGCTTTTCGGCTATGAAAAAAAGGCAAAAAAGTGCATAAGTTGAGAGAAAAGGCAGAAATGAAGCAGTAAGAGGTTTGTTTCCCAGGGCAGGGGAGGGGGAGGATTAGGGGACAATGGTTTCAAGGTAGCATTAAAAAAAGGTCTGTATCCCAAAACGGAATTCCTGTGTTATTTGGTCCATTAAAAAACGGTTTATTCACATTGACAGTCCCCCCCATTCCCAGACAAGAACGTGATTAAGAGGATCAGCAGGGAGCTGTGGGTGCCCCCTCCCCCTGCTCCTGTGCTCCCTTGTTTTAGCACCAACCGGGATTCCCATCCCGGACAGCCCGGCCTGGCAGCTCCCCAGGTCACCCCCAGTCCCTGTCACTGTCCCCATCCCATTGCAGCTGGATGGGGAAGGAGCCAGGAGCAAAGTGTTCCCATTTCCCTGGCTCAGGGACCCCATTCCCTGCTCCAGCAGCTCCTGATCCCAGTCATTCCCAGTCCCGTGTGCCTGAAGGAAGGGACTGCCAGCTCAACAACAGTTCATTGTGTCCCCACACAGAACCAGGGAATGTCTCAACTCAGCTGCTTTGGTCCCTGTATTCCCTCTTTTCCTTTGGGAACAGCATCCGGTGCTGTCCCATGTCCTGCTCCCAGAGAGGAGCATCCCACTCCTCCCTCCCTGCCCAGGATTCCAGTTAAACCTGTCCCCGACCAGCTCCGGGAGCCCAGAGGGGAAGGGGACAGGGATGTGCTCAGGGATTTTTGGTCCATGACATGATTCCAGGTCGGGGTGGTCCCAAAAACTGCCACCATCCCTGGGAATGAGGCACAGAGGGGACACTCACCCAGGTCACCCGGGATGGTGCCACAGGGGGAGGATCCTTCACACCTGAGGAGGGATGGGGGCTGATCCAGACCATCCTCCCAGCAGGGGGAAAGCTCAGGAGGGTCCCAAAAACCCGGCAGCAGCAAGAGAAAAGCAGGAAGGTTCTGGGTGAATGCGGGGAGTGGCCACTGCTGAGAGGAAGAGGCTTCCAGGGGACCCCCAGACCCTGGTCAGGGGGAGCTGGAGCTGCAGGGGGGGCTCATTCCAGCTCCAGTTCCCTGGCACAGGAGGGACCAGGGAGGTGGAATGGGGCACCCAGAGCCACTTCCAGAGCAGCCACTCGGAATCCCGAGGAGAAAGGTCTTGTTTGAGATTTAAACTGCAAATGTTTTCCTGTTTTCAGGACCGAAGGGAGCAAGGATTGAATGGAAACTGTGCAGAGGGGCCGGGAGAAGCTCTGGGATGAGCCAGAGCCAGAGCAGGTGGAGGATTCCAGCCCATCCCTGCAGCCCAGGGCACCCTCGGGATGGACATCCCTGCTCAGCCTCGCTGCCACCCCTGCCCAGCCCTGCCGGGGTGGGCGGATTTCCTCCTAACTTGGTCTCCCCCTCCCTTTGCCAGGAAACGCCGGAGTGCCCGGCAGGGCTGGGGAGGAGGGACCCCAAGGAGCAGGAAAGCCGAGGCAGTTTGGCCCCCCCAGCCCCCTCCCCACAGTCCCTCAAGTCCCCACGGAGCTACAACGAAGCTGAACCGGCGAGAGAACCCGGAGGCGGCTGCGGACACACAGGGAACACCGGGATGTGAGGAGCACACGGAGAAGGGACGCTGGGGCAGAGGGACACACACACACACACACACAGAGGAGGGGACAGCCCCGGGGCGGGGGCTCGGGCGCCACCCCCGGCCCCTCCCGGGCTCAAATGGCCTCCACGTAGTTGGCCGGGAGCATCCCCGTGTCCCCCGTGCGCTCCACCGTTCCGTACATCCAGCCGTCGTCGATCTGCTGCACGTTGATGATGGTGTCGCCGTCCTGGAAGGAAACCTCGTCCTCGTCGGCCGCGTTGTAGTCGTAGACGGCGCGGAAACGCTTCTGTGGGGACACAGCGGGCAGTGGCACCTCCCTGCCCCATCCCTGGGATCGCCCCGGGGGGAGGAGCGGGGGGATCCGGCGGGTTCTTTCCGAGCACCCGAACCTTTCCAAGCGCTGTCCCGCCGCGGGCAGCGGGCAGAGCAAAGCCCGCCCGGGGTTTTGGGGGGGCTGGGGTGGGCTGTACTCACCCCCCCTCCAGACGGAGCGTTGCGCTGTGTGGAGGCCGGTGCCGCCGGCTCCTTGTACCCGTAGGATTGGGATGTCGGCTGCTGGTACACTGCGGAGGGGAGCGGGGAGCCCTGAAGCGGGAGGAGGGGGGCACAGCAAAGCCCCTCCCGAAGGCCCGGCTGCCCCCTCCCCTCACCTGGGGCGGTGGGTTGGACGTGGTGGGGCGGCTGGTGCTGCTGCTCCGCGGGCCGGCGGTAACTGGAGCTCTCCTGGGAATTCCTGCGCTCCGGCTCGGAGCCCTCGCTGGGGCTCGGGCCCATCCTGCTCCGCTCGAACTCCTCGTGGTACTTTATCTGCGGGGGAGGGAGGGCGGGGGCAGCTCAGGGCTCGCCCTGGCAGCGGCTCTCGCTGTCCCCCCCCCGGGAACGGCTTCTCCCGGCGGGCAGGATGAGAGGGAACGGCCGCGGGTTGTGCCGGGGGAGGTGTAGATTGGATGGCAGGGGGAATTTCTTCGTGGGAAGGGTGGTCGGGCACTGGCACGGGCTGGCCAGGGCAGTGGTGGAGTTGCCGTCCCTGGGATTGTTAAAAAAATATGTGAATGTGGCACCTGGGGACAGGGCTGGGTTAATGGTGGGACACGATGGTGTTTGAGGGGTTTTCCAACCTTAGCAATTCCATTATCCAGTGAGCCTTCATGTCATCCCAGCTCATTCCTTTTTGGTACCAAGGATTCAGCACCAGCCACTCACACCCTCCCTGGCAGTCCCGGGGGGCTTCTCCCCCCACACCCCCCAGAGCAGGGGGGACACACAGGGACACTGTTTGTGGCACACAGAGGAGGAGGGTTCAGTGTCCTGTGGGTGGGAAATGCTCATTTTTCAGGATGAGATGCCAGACCAGCCTCCCAAACCACAGGAACACAGAGAAAAGCCCCTTTAGGATTCCCCCCCTGCCTGGTGTGCAACCCCCCACCCCACAGCCAGGGACAGGGGGCACCCACAGTGGGCAGGAGTGGGAAAATGAACCCCCCCGGTGCTAATGGATGCATTCCCACCGGGAAGCACCTGGAGCCTGTTAATCTGCTGGTTAAACAGTGATTTACTGAAGGGCACCACGGCAGGAGCTGGGCACAGAGCCTGGAGCAGAGCCACCTTCCCGGGGGGAGAGGGCCTGGAGGGGACCACGAGGAGGCTGGGAACAGCCTTGGGAACAGGGAAAACCTCAGGAACAGCCTCAGGAACAGCCTCAGGCTCTGCACAGCTCCATTCCCAGAGGGTTTCCCCACCTCCACCCAGGGCAGTTTGGGGCACGGCCGTGCAGGGACCCCCCTTTCCTGCCCCTGTTCCCTGGAATTGGAATGCTGTGCCTGACACGGGCTCTCTGCAGGGACAGGGCTTGTCTGTCTCCTTTAAGTGGGTCACGGCCACCCCAGGCTGGCAGCAGACACAGAAGCTGCTGGAAACTGAGACCGTGGCTGGGAGGGGGTGAGGGGACCAGCTCAGCTCTCTGCTGGGTTATTAATGCCCCCAAACCCCCACAGATTCTGCCCAAACACAGCCCCCAGCCCCATTCCAGGGCTGGGAAGCTGCACTCGGCTCCTGCCAGCTCAGAGCCCATGGAAAAGCTGCTCCAGGGAAAATGTTCCAGCAGGACCCTTTCCCAAGCCTCCCCCAGCCTCGCTGTGCTGGGGTTTGGTGGGTCAGTCACATCCTGCATCTCTCCCCAAGGAGACACCTTGTTTGCCAGGGAACTGGGAGCAGAAGAAGAGGGAATAAACATCCCCCTCTGCTCTGCTGGGGTTTCTGTGTGAGCTCCCACTGTGGCACAGACACTGTCCCCCCTCTCCCTGCATTCCAGCAAGCCCAGACCCCTTCCCTGGCCACCCCAGCAGCTCCCACCGAGGGATTTTGTTCCCAGGGCAGGGATGGAAAAGCAAGAGCAGCTCAGGGTGCAGAGCTGGGAGCAGGAGAGGAGCTCACAGACCTCACCAGCTCGGGAACAGGTTGGCTGAGCAGGGAGAATCCAGCCCTTTCCCTTCCCAGGGTTTCCCAACAGCTTTGATAAGGGACACACACGACTCCCACGGGCAGCCAAAGGCTGCTGAACTCCCTGTGTTCTGCCAGAGGGAGAACAGAGGGAGCAGGGGGGGATTTGGGGCAGCCACACCCCACTCCTGGTGCCGCAGCCGGACGTGCATCCTCCTGCATCCTCCTGTTTACGTGGCCTGTGCATCCTCCCCCATCACCATGGCAACACTCCCGCATCCACGAGACAGCCACACACACCAGAGAGAGCAGGAGAGGGGCCGAGTCCCTCAGGGTGCAGGGCCAGGAGCTGAGCATCCCTGTGGGGCCCTTCCAGCTCAGGGTATTCCAAGATTCCAAGAGCTGTGGTTTTTGGTGGGTTTTGGTGGATGGAACCAAAATCTGCCCCCAAAATGCCCCATCCTGCTGCTCCCTCTTTGCCTCTCAGTCAGTGTGGACTTGAGGACCTTGGATACCCCTCTGGATCCAGCTGCAGGATCCACCAGCACGGAGGAGGCGGGAGAAGTGCAGGAAGGTCTCGGGATGCCCAGGAAAACAGGCTGGAGAATTAATGCTTCCAGGCTGTCCCTCAGAGTGTGGTGCCCTCCTGCTGCAGGGCAGAGCCCCCCCAGCCCTGGGAAGGTCCCAGCAATATCCCACAGGGATCAGGAGCCACTCACGTTGCTGATCTGATCCTGAGTCTTTTTGATCCTCTGCAGCTCCGGGGTGTCGGCCACCACACTGAAACCCTTGCCCTTGTTCTTCTCAAACTCCTCCTTGTAGCGAATCTGGGCACAAAGAAATGAAACCAGATTGAACCACAGCAGAGCACAGCTGGATCCAGCAGCTGGATCCACCTCCAGCCCCTCCCTGTGACCCGCAGCAGCTTCTAACAGGGACCCTGCCTTGCTCAGGAGACCCCCAGGGAACCCAGGACTGGGAAATTGGGGGTTGCCAAGGGCTGGAACACTCAGACAACTGCCTGTGAGTCTGCAGACACTGTTCCTCTTTCACCAGGGGTTGGGGTGACTGGGATTTGCTCTCAGTTTCCTGTGAGCAACCAGCACATCCTGGACATGCCCAGGAAACAGCTGGATCCAGTGGGATCCAGTGACCTGCAGCCCTCCAAAGGCTTTCCCAGTCAGGGGATGTTCAGCCACCCCTGGGAAGGAAAACATCCAGAATGAAACCAGGGTGTGGAGGGTGGTGAACCCCCAGCCTCCCTCTTTGTGTTTGCACCACTGGCACCACTGGCACCCCAGCACACCCAGCAGCTGGGCACTCCTGGTGTGCCTTTGCCTTTTCCCTTCTGAACAGTTCCAGGACCGGAGCTCCCAGCTCTCCCCAGAGGGAGCCGATGCAGAGCCCCGGCCCAGATGTGCTCCCCTGCCCAGATGTGCTCCCCTGCCCAGATGTGCTCCCCATCCCTCGGCCCCGGGGGCTGCTGGCCCCGCTCCCTGCAGGATTCTGCTCCCACCAGGTCCCCCAGAAGAAGCAGAAGCAGCTTCTGCAGAGGCTGAAACCCAACCAGGGACGTGAGGGCTCCGAGGGGGAAGGAAATGGGGCCCAGCTGCCCCAACCCCCCCATTTCCATAGGGGGGAGCCGATGTGCAGAGACCCTCCACCCTCCCCCGGGGACCTGCCCCTCCTGCCCTTCTGGGGAGGGAAGAGCCTCAAGGGGCCGTATCCAGGGATTCCCTTCCCTCCGCCCGCAGCGCCGCGTGTTGTCACTGCGGGAAAAGGTGCTCGTCCCTCCTGGAGCTGCCGGGAGAGGCTGAGCAGGGACAGGCTGGGAAAGCATCGATCCCGAGCTGGAAAACGCCGCCCCAGGCGCGGGGGCTCAGCCAGCGCAGCTTCCCGTAATCCCTCCCATCCCGCAGCCGGGAAGGAGCCCGCACATCCCGCAGCGGCCGCGCCAGGATAAAGGCGGGAAGCGGAGCCGGGAGCGCGGCGGGATCGAGGCGATTTCCCCGGCACAGGCGCTCCCAAGGATGGGGACCTCCCACAGTCCTGCTCCTCCAGACCTCCCAGCACATCCAGCCTGGAAACACCTCCCGGGAAAGGCTGCCAAGTGTTTGGTAATTTTTGGGGAAGCCAGGACACACCTCCCAGGCTGTCCGGGCTCCAGAGTGGGATGAGCACATTCCAAGCTGGAGTGCCCAGACCCCTCCGCGGAGCAGAGTCTGTGTTCCAGGAAACGGGAGATTTCCACGGAAAAACGAGACACGGTGGTTTCTGTGCTGCAGAGAAGCTCCAGGCTCGGAGCAGCTCCGTGTGTCCCACATCCCACCCACCCCGGCAAGACCTTCTGACCCTGCAGAGCCCCCCGGGGCCACTGACACCCCCAGGGTGGCAAAGCACAAACACAGACCCATTGCAGGGCAGGAACCCCCGTTTGCTGGGAGCAACAAGAAGGAAACGAGCAATTTTTTGCTCTCTGGGCTAAAGAACAAGTTGAACTTCCCCGAGGGGGGAAGGAGCGGCCTGGAGGTTTTAACCACCAGTGATGAGGAACCGAAGGTTAACTGGACACAAAACCAGTGACACAAAACCAGTGACACACCGGGAGGGGTCAGGAGGGGGTGACTCAGCCCTGCAGCTGCTCTGGCACCACCAGCCCCAGTTTGCCCAGTCCTCCATCCGCTGTGCTTCCCATAAAGGCTGTTCCTTTGGAGTGTGGGATGCTGCTCAGGAGAGGGTTTGTCCCACAGCCACCCCCGTGGTGAGGAGCTGTAATAAATCCAGGCTGGAAAGATAAGGAATCACCAAGCCAATCCCACGGCCAAGCAGTTCCTCTGATCACCCTCCTAAATCCCAGCCCCCCTTCACCTTCCTTGGGTGTTTTTTTACCCCTTTGTTTTCAGGATACAGGAATTCAGCCCCAAAAAGCTGCGGGATGGGGATGCCTTGCTGCACCCCCATGATAATAATAAAATGACAGTAATAAAATGGGATCCACAATGGATTTTCCCAGAGGAATCGTTCCCTCTCCGTGCCAGGAAGCGAGTGACGACGTGTGCATCCATGTGTTATCCAAAGGGAGCTGGAGCACAGCCCTTCACACATCACAACCCCTCACTCAGGCACATCCAGCCCTCCCCGTGCCACGTCCTCGCTGCCACCAACACCGAGGTGACAAAGGAGCTCCCAGAGGTGCTGGGAACAGGATCCAGGCACCTGCTTCCCACCCACGGGACCCTCCACCCTCGGGCAGGAAGGGCTGTGCCCAAACCCCCCAGTGAGGGGCTCGGAAAAGCAGCCACGGGATGGGAACCTGCAATTTCCCTGCCAGGCGTGGGCTGTGGGAGCAGCCTGTGGGCACCAGAGCTGTCACTTTGGGGACACATTTATCCACACAGGACATCATTATCCAGCAGTTCCAGTGACCGGAACGGGAGCCGCCCCCTCAGACACGAATAGCAGAGACAGGAGAGACAGGAAACCACTGTGGCTGGGCAGGGACGTGGCCCTGGCACCCTGAGCTGCCAGCCTGGCCCTGCAGGTGCCCAGCACCCTGTTCCTGTCCCCCCATCCTTCAAGGTGTTCAGCACCCTGTTCCTGTTCCCCCATCCCTCAAGGTGTTCAGCTCAAGACCCCTGTCACCCCATCCCTCTCCCCCCAACCTTCA
>WEIV01015194.1:143340-154443 GCA_013390005.1 Calyptomena viridis
GGAGGCAGGAGATGCCAATCCCATCGCCACAGGCTCCAGCAGGGCTGTTTTGGCACTGGGCAGAGTGGGAACGGGGGTTTGCTCTCCGTGGGTGCAGCAGGATCCATCCCAGCCCATCCCAGCCCAGTCTCCAAGGGCTCTGCCAGCAGCTGCCCAAGTGGAAACCAGTTCCCTCAAACCTGCTCCAATCCATAATGGAAATGTTTCAAGGGAATGCAGGACAAAGGGGGTGCCAGGCTGGGAATTCAGAGCTCACATCTGGGAAGGGCTGTTCCCACCCCACCCCTGAGCCCCCAGAACAGAGCAGTGCCTGTCCTGACCCCCCCACACTGGGGACAGGCCGGGCAGAACAGCAGAGCTGGGATTTTCCACACGGATTTTTTGGCCCCAGGCACGGACAAGCAACTTTGGGAAAGTCAACATCCATCTGGAGCCGAGGTCAGTCCTGGGCAGCTCCCGGCTCTGAGGGCACTGAGAGCTCCCAGGACAGGGGGAGAGAGAAAACCACCTCAGTTTTACACATATTCTCCTCTCCCTCACCCTGGGAAGCATTTTCCAGGTGTGTGGAGAATACCTGGGGCTCCTGGGAAGGAGCAGCAGTGCAGAGAGGGAGAGGAGTCACCTGTAGGAATCACGGGTGGATTCCCCCTTGTCCCACAAACTCTCGGGTTTGTGCTCCCTGCCTTGAATTCATCCCGGGATCTGCCAGGAAAAGCCAGAGAGAGGGGACAGCAGGGATGGGGTGCAGGGAGAGCAGCAGAGCCCCCTGGAAAGGTTTGGGATTCCCAGGGGGAACAGTGGGAGGTCCCAGAGCAAACCCTTCCCAAACCCTCCAGAAACTGATGCTCCACCCCAAAGAGGATCCACCAACACTCTCATTAAATCCCAGCATTACTCAGGTTCCCACACCCCACGTCCCCTCTCTTCCTTCCCCAAACACAGCAGAGAAGCAGGATGATCCCACATCCCAAAAATCCACGAAGTTTACAGTTCCCAGCACCTTTCACGCACCCCAAGACCAGAATCAGAGTCAGCTCAGAGCCCCACAGAGCACAGAGGCAGCTGCTCCCAGCCAGGAACTCACAAATAAAGCCTGGGATAAACACCTGGACTCCATCCCAGCAGCACAGTTGTTCCTTTTTCCCTTCCTGCCCCCCCAGTTTGGGAGATCACTTTATTAACAGGGAGAGCTGCTCCCAGATGGAGCAGGGAGTGATGCCAGGAGCCCATCACTGGCTCCTTGTGAGAGCTGCTCACTAACTTCTTCCAAGCAAGGCACCAGCCTGGAGGTATTGGATCCCTTGCTGTGCGTGGAAAAGGCAGGATTTTCCCAGCGAGGGAGGTTTTTTGGGTCAGCACCAGGATTTTTAAGGTCTCCCAGCTCCCACCGGGTCCCTGTGCCCAGGGAACACCAGGAGAGCCGGGCAGGGCAGCTGGATGTGCTTCCCCTGACTCAGGCAGCAGGAATGTCAGCCCCAAATCCCGAGGATCCCCCCGGGACATTCCGGGCCATGGCGGGTGTGGTTTCTCCAGGAGGGAAAGCAGCTCCAGGAGGGAAAGCTGAAGTCACGGCAGATGGAGAGCGGGGACCTGCCGACACACCCACGGGGGGTATTTCTGGCACCTTCAGCCCCTTTTGGAGGGGAAAAAAAGGCAGTTTGGTGAGGGGGAAAGGGGTGTCCTGGGGCTCAGGAATTCCTGCAGCAGCAGAGAGACAAATCCAAGGTAAATGCAAGCCCAGGCTGGGAGCAGCAGCAGAGCCTCTGATCCAGCACACTCCTGCAGTGGGGTGTGTGTGCACAGCCAGGGCAGGGCTTTGGAGAGGGATGAATCCAACTGGGAACTGCTTGTCCAGCAGCAGGAATTCGGGCAAGGCAGCAGAGATAAAGCCTGGCCTTGGGTCTTGTCCTGGTGGATCTGAGGCAGAGGAACAGATGATTCCTGGAGCCAAGAGGGGCAGAGAAGGAGCCTCTTCTTGCCCAGGATTCTGCTGCTTCTCCCCATCCCAACACAGCTCCTCTCAGCATTCCAGGGATGTCTCTGAAGACTCCCAGAATATCCAGCTGTGAACTCATTCAGGATTTTCCAGGTAGGATTTGTGCTGCACACTGAGCCACAGGATCCACTGGGATCCTCCCAATCCCTCAGCCCGAGCTCAGCAAGTTAAATATTAAAGCCTCTGTATAAGGCACATTTGGGAGCAGCTGGAACACCAGTCCCACCTGTATCCAGGTTCTCCCCACACCCTTCACCTGCACAAGCCTCAGATTTCAGCTGGATTTTCCCTTCTTCCACTTCTGTTTCACTTCCAAGGGCTCAGGTGGAGTCCAGCCCAGCCCTGGATGCTGCTCCCAGTGAACAACCAGTCACCCCAGTCCCCAGCTGGAGGAACAGGGAGGAGGGTGGAAACCACCACAGCAATTCCCACACCCTGGCACGGGGAGGGCAGAGGGAACCAGCCACTGCCCCCACGGATTTATGGCTGGGGCAGTGTCAGAGCTGGAGGAAGCCCAGCCCTCTTCCTCCTGCTCTCTTGAAGAAAGAAACTCAGGAATTTGGCAGGAGGCCACGGCTCAAACAGAGGAGACCCTGTGCTGAGGCATGTTCAGAAAAGCAGCCTCTTCCCTGCCAGGACAAACGTTGCTTTTCCACCCCCTCCTCCGGGGACAGAAGATGTTGTCCCTCCACTTCAACACCAGCAAATCCATGTGGGAAGGGTGGGCTCCTCCCGGGATGTCCTTTGCCAGCCACACTCACCTTGCCTGGAGTTCCTTGCTCCCCGGGATACTCCAGAGGGACCCAACCCCACCATCCAAGCCTGGAATTGCAGCCCCCTGGCAAACCCGGGGCTGGCAGAGCCAGCACTTTCCAGCTGCTCTCACTTCCCTCCGCTTCAAGACAGGCAAAGCGGGAAGAACAAAGGGTTTAACTCCGTTCCCGTGCACAATTCCAAACATCCAGAGGTGCCCCGGGGCGGGGGCAGGACAGGCAGAGGCTGGGAAGGGGTTAAAGGCAGCGCAGCATCAAAGGGAGCTCCGGGAGAGGGGGGGGAGAAACTGAGATGGGTCGAGGTTGCGCAGACTCCTTGGAATGTCAGGAATTTCCCATTATTATCCCACTTCCCTTCGAGCAGCCGGGAGGGAGAGCACAAGCACAGCACCCCGGGCCCGGGGATGGGAATGTCCGGGGGTGTCCGTGACCCAGCGAGGGAAGATTTGGGTCAGGACACTACGGAGAGCCCGGGGGTCTCATCCCTGCCAGTCCCCAGCCCCAAACCAGCACCTCCCCAAACCAACAGCTCATCCTGTCCCAGGACACACATTCCCCCCTGCTGGAACTCCAGAAGTCCCCAGTTTCACCCAAAAAGCTGCTCCCCCAACCAACCAACAGTTATTTGCTGTTTCCTCACACAACTACCACGCCGAGATCCCAGGAAAGAGCCATTCCCAGGCAGGATGGGATGGTACAGGGCTCCTCTCAGTCCAGCAGGAGCCGTGGACTTTGGAAGAGCCACAGTCACCACCTCCAAGATCAGAATAACCCACGACAGCTACGGAAGTGGGAGGGTTTGGCCACGGTCTCAGCACTTCTCTTTTCCACAGAGCTCAGCCATTCACAGGGAGAGTCAGTTCAGATTGGATCATTAGGGATAAATTCTTCCCTGGGAAGGTTATTCCATGGATACCCCACCCCTGGAAGTGTCCAAGGCCAGGTTGGAGCAATCTGGGATAGTGGAAGGTGTCCCTGCCCATGGCAGGGGTGGAACTGGATGGGATTTAAGGCCTGGAATTCCATGACTCCAGCACCCGTCCTACAGGAATGTCATTGGGATTAGTATTTTTAAAGACACCAGTGTTATTTTACCTGATTTTGCTTCTAAGAGCTGTCATTGTACAAAAAGCAGCTACGAAACTCATATTTCAAAGGAATGTGTTATTATTAAGAAACATGTTGGGTGCTCAGAGCTCAGGGCTGAACAGGGACCAGCCCAGAAAGGGGGGAACAACTCAGGATCCTTCTTGACAAGAAAACAAAACTGGGAGGCAGTGCACACTCACTGCTCAGAAACTCATGGAAAAGCCAAAAAAAGGCCCAAAAAAGGCCCCAAAAAGGGCCCAAAAAGGGCCCAAGCAGCTGCTCCTCCATAAAGGCTCCTGCTCAGAGAAGGATTTTGCCCTCAGGCTTTATTTCCCTGCAGTTTCACTCCCCTTGCAGAGTTCAGGTGACTGTACCTGGCCCTGAGCCCAGCAGAGCACAGGGTGGTGACCCCGTGTCCCTTGTGTGTCCCTTGTCCCCTGCACAGGGAATTTCTGCTCTCCCCAGAGCCCTGGGTGCACTTGGAGGGGGATAAACACCTCTGGATTCCCTCTGCTTTGAGGGGACACGGTGGGATCAGCTCCCTGCAGATTCCTGCCTGTATTGGGATTTTATTCCCCTTGTGCTGCCCAGGCTGGGCCTGGAGAGCAGCCACCAGCTGGCACCTGGGCCTGGGAAAGGCTGGGTTAGTACCAGGATTAACTGGGGGGGAGATCCCTGGTTTAACACCAGTATTAACTGGGGGTAGACCCCCTGGTTTAGTACGAGTATCAACTGGGTGTGGCAATCCTGGTTTAGTACCAGGATTAACTGGGGGGGAGATCCCTGGTTTAACACCAGTATTAACTGGGGGTAGACCCCCTGGTTTAGTACCAGTATTAACTGGGGATGGAACCCCTGGTTTAGTACCAATATTAACTGAAGGTGGGAATCCTGGTTGAGTACCAGTATCAACTGGGGGTGGGACCCCTGGTTTAGTACCAGTATCAACTGGGGGTGGGAATCCTGGTTTAGTACCAGTATTAACTGGGGGTGGGACCCCGACTTAACACCAGTATTAGCATGGAATGTACCCCTAGTTTAGTACCAGTATTAACTGAAGGTGGGACCCCTGATTTAACACCAGTATTAACTGGGAGTGTGACCCCTNAGGGACTCACGCGTTGCAGTACGGCTTCTTCTCGTAGCCCTTGTAGTTCTTCATGTTCAGGGTCATCTTGCAGGTCTCGCAGTGGAAACATGCCTTGTGCCAGAACTGGGGACACACAGGAGATCCATGAGCCCCAGGGTGTCCCAGACACACCCACATCCCACTGGGATCACACACAGATCCATGAGGGACCCCCAGACACACCCACATCCCACTGGGATCCATGAGGGACCCCCGGACACACCCACATCCCACTGGGATCACACACAGATCCATGAGCCCCAGGGACCCCCAGAACACCCACATCCCACTGGGATCACACAGGAGATCCATGAGTCCCAGGGTGTCCCAGACACACCCACATCCCACTGGGATCACACAGGAGATCCATGAGGGACCCCCAGACACACCCACACCCCACTGGGATCACACAGGAGATCCATGAGCCCCAGGGACCCCCAGACACACCCACATCCCACTGGGATCACACCAGTCCAACCCAGGACTCCTGAGGAACCTGGAGGACAAGCAGCATCCCGAGTGATTCTGGGTGAAATTAATCCCCCTGAGCCTCCCAGTGGATCTTGTCTGAGCTTCCACAGCTCCCAGAATCCATGGGATGGGATGGGATGGGNCAGCCAGGGCATTCCCAGCAAACACCACAGAGCAGCAGGAAAAAGCCTTTCTGGGGGGTCAGGGAGCCCCACCCCGCTCCTTCCAGGGCGAGGGCTGATGTTTAGGAGGGCAGATGATCCCAAACCCCCCAGCACACCCCCCACANGGGCTGTGTCTGGAGCCTTCAAAGTGGCTGCTGGGGGGGTTTGTGCTGAGCTTTGCCAGGTCTCACCTGAAGAGCAGGTCAGGGGAGCCAGGGAGGGAGGGAAAGGTTCTCATGGGAAGCAGGCACGGAGCTCACACGGATCCAAGGGGAAGGACACCCCCAAAATTCAGACCAGGACCCCCAAGAAACACTAAAGGACTGGTTGAAGGGGTTTTTTTTTAGGGTAACTCCTCAATAAATTATTCCCATTTGGCCCCAGTGGGTTTCCAGGCTGGAAGGAGCACGATGGGAACAGCTCAGAGCTGCTCCCAAGGGACTAAAGGTTGGGTTCTACAATCTTAGAAGTCTTTTCCAACCTAAACGATCCTGGGTTTGTAATGCTGAGGCTGCTCAGTCCCACACAGACCAAGGTCAACGTCCTGCCAGTCACCCAGGGCTCAGAATCCGTGTTCCACTGGGATTTGAGGGGTCTGGTGTCAATTCCCAGTGCTCAGAATCCGTGTTCCACTGGGATTTGAGGGGTCTGGTGTCAATTCCCAGTGCTCAGAATCCGTGTTCCACTGGGATTTGAGGGGTCTGGTGTCAATTCCCAGGGCCCAGACTCCGTGTTCCACTGGGATTTGAGGGGTCTGGTGTCAATTCCCAGGGCCCAGACTCCGTGTTCCACTGGGATTTGAGGGGTCTGGTGTCAATTCCCAGTGCCCAGAGAAGGAAGGGAAGCTCCTGGACAGGCAGGGGCTGAGCTGGAGCAGGGAAAGCACAGCCCAAAGCCACATCTTTGCCCACTGGGAGGTAAATCAGCCCTGCCCCGGGGTTGCCCCCTCCTTCAGCACCCAAACCACCCTGCAAAAACCAGGGAACAATCAGCCAAAACCCAAATCAGGAGCTCAAAACCCCAACGAGGTGCCAGGGAACAAGGTGACACCCAGACCTGGGAGCCAGGCACATCCTGGGCACTCAACGGGCAAAGCCAGGGCACCCACCCGGGGGTTCCTGCTGGGATTTCCACCCTGGAAGGTTTAAGAAGTGCTTTCCCCACTCCAAGAGCTGTTCCTGCAGGGAGCCAAGCCCTGGTGTCACCACACCCCGAGCACAAACACTGCCAGGCTCTGGAGACGTGACTCAGCCCAGGAGGACAATTTTCCTCGTTTCAGTTGCTCTGAGCAACATATTTGTTCCTTCCCTCTGGTTACACGAGTTCCTCCAGCACTCCCAGCTCAGCCAGGGGGGCTTTGCTCCTCATCCCCTTCCCATTCCCAGCTTTGGGGCTCTGGAAGCACAGACAGAGGAGCTGAATCCCGAGTTCTGTGGGGTTGTTGGAGGTCACAGCCTTTGTGTTGGGGGTAATTAACCCTTCCCAGCAATTGCTGTGCACAAACACCAGGCCACTGGCAATCCCTAGGGAGGAGCTGACAGCCAGCACGATTCCAGAGCTTTTTCCTTGAGGAATCTCCCAGTTCCCACGAGCCAAGGAGGATCTGGCACAGCCAGATGTCCCCTGCCCAGGGCAACCCACAGCAGGATGATGCTCCGGGCAGGGTTTTCCCCCAGCCAAGCAATTCCAGGATATTCCTGCCTCAGTTCCCTTTAGGAATTGCTCAGGAGCTGTGTTCCTGTCCTGGGGGTCTTCCCAAGGCTCTGTGCCCATGTGTCCTACCCCTAAATCTTGCTGCCACTAAACTCTGTCTCACAGTGATGGAATTAATGGCACATCCACCAAATCTAAGGCAGCCCTGAAAGGAGGCTGGGACACGGCTGGACACAGGGGAACAGGAGTTATTTCGGCTTCCAGGGACACTCCAGCACGGCTGCACAGAAAGAGGACAAGTTTCCAATGGGATTTTAGAGGAGCCTGTGGTTTCCAATTCCGGGTGTGAAGCGCTCCCAAGGTCTGGAGGCAATTCCAGGTCCAAGCCTGGAGGTGATCCCGGGTCCACCCACAGGCTGGGCTGGATGGGAAGCTCCATCTTTTCCTGGGAAAGATGGAGCCCTTGGAGCAGCTCCCCCACTGCCAGCAGAGCAGCTCTGGGTGCAGAGCTCAGAGCCACAGCGTGGGGACCCATTTACAGAATGGTTTGGGTGGGAAGGGACACTGAAACCCACCCAGTGCCACCCCCAGGGACACCTTCCTCTACCCCAGATTGCCCCAAACCCCATCCAGCTCAGTCTTGGACACTCCCAGGGATGTGGCAGCCCCAGCTGGGTGACACCAAAGGGTCACCAAAGAGCCCAGGGTTTGGGGACACCCCCCAGACAGAGCTCTGGAGGAGGCTGGAGGCTCTCAGAGCTCAGGGTGACTCGGAGCAGCCCCGGTGACATCCGTGGGCTCGGGGTGTCACTTCCCCTGCGGAAGCAGAGCCATCACCCGGCACCTTCCCGTGGGGGAAGGGACCCCACACACCCCCAAATCCGGGGGGACAAGCGGGACTGGGGCCGCGGGCTGGTCCTGCCCCACGTCTGGGAGCCTGACAGCGCAGAGGGATCCCAGGAGGGAAAGGGATCTTCCCGATTTCCAAGGAAACCAAGCCCATCCCGGGAGCCCAAAGGCAGGGACGGGTTTCCCCTCCCGGCAGCCCCAGGGCACAACTTGTGCAAACACTCCCCGGGTGCCCTTTGGACTTTGGGACAGGAAAACCAGGGGCACAGACACACCCAGACCCTGCCAGTCCCAGGGTTTGGGGGAAGTGGGTCAGCTCTTCCAGCCAGAGCCCCCAGGAAGGGGGAACCCGGCGGGGGGAACTCGGCGGGAGTGGTCGGGCCAGGATTTTTAGGAAGAGGAAGTGGATAAGAGGCTGAGGAGCACGAGATGGTGACTGCAGGCTCCTGCCTGCTTCCCAGCGGCTGGAATACTCCATGTCCAGGTGCTCAGGGACACACAGCCACAGACCCCACACAGGGGCTGTGAGGAGGAAGGGATGGGTCATCCCCCTTTCCCTTCCAGTTATCCATAATCCCAGTCACCTCCTTCCCTTCCAATCATCCCCAATCCTGAAACCCCTCTTCCCTTCCAAATATCCCCAATCCTGAAACCCCTCTTCCCTTCCCAATATCCACAATCCTGAAACCCCTCTTCCCTTCCAATCATCCCCAATCCTGAAACCCCTCTTCCCTTCCCAATATCCCCAATCCTGAAACCCCTCTTCCCTTCCCAATATCCCCAATCCTGAAACCCCTCTTCCTTTCCAAATATCCCCAATCCTGAAATCCCTCTTCCCTTCCCAATATCCCCAATCCTGAAACCCCTCTTCCCTTCCAAATATCCCCAATCCTGAAACCCCTCTTCCCCTCCAAGTATCCCCAATCCCAAACTCCCCTTCCCTTCCAGTTACCCCCAGTCCCAACACCCTGGAGCTGCTGGAGGCCAGCACAGCTCCAGAGGACAGAGCCACTCAGTGCTCCCAAAAGCCAGGACACAGGGGTGATAGTTCAGCTCCAAGGCATTCCCAGACTCAGGAAGAAACATCATCCCCTAAAAATGTGAGCAATAGGGTCTGCGAAGCTCAGGAATGCCACTGGAGAGCTGAGCATTCTTCCAGTTACTTTTTTTAGTCCCTAAACTGGTCATCCCAGAAGCCTGGGAGAGGAGGGGGAGGAGAACAGCTCCAGGAGGGGTTAGTTGGGAGGCAAATCCCATGGGAACAGCACAGGGAATGCAGACCCAGCACCGGCTTCCACCAGAGCTTTGGGTTTGATGGCAAAAAGACTCAAAAAAAGGGGATACTCCATGTTAAAGGAGGCAGCCTGGAGTGCTGGGATTGGATTTTGGAACAGGGAAGTATCAATTGGGATGGAGGATTTGGAAAAAAAAGAAGGGAAAAAGCTGGATAATGGAAACCAGATGAGGTTCCCAGCTCCAGGGAAGCGTTAACTGTTGCTTTCCTTCGGCCTCCACAGGCACACGAATGTGCTGCCTTTTAATTAGGGATATTAAAATAAATATATAGGTTTGATACATAAGGAAGAGCCCTGGATGGTGCCAGAAACCACCGGGAAAATTGCTCCATGCGTGTCCCCCAGCGTGGCACAAGGAAGTGGCACCTCTGATATCCCCCAGGGCTGGAAGGAGTGTGGGGGACCCACAGGATGAGGGGGTCCCAGAGCGATGAGACCACCCAGGACCCAGGTGGGCAGAGTGGAAATATCCCTGGAAAGGGGGTCCTGAGTGGGGAGCATGGGGATATCAGTGGGAAAAGCATGAGTGGGAGGAGAACCACATTCCCTGGTACCCCTCCAAGAGCTGGAAAGAGTGTGGGGGACCCCCAGGACAATGGGAGCCCACGGCCACCAGGGTGGGAATATCCCTGGAAAAGGGGGGTCCCCAGGGGGTACGGTGGGAATGATCCTGGAAAAACGGGGTCTCGAGGGGCAGGGTGGAAATACCCCCTGGAAAAAGGGGACCCCAAGGGGGAGAGGGGAAACAATCCCGAGAAAAGGGGGTTCCCAAGAGGCAGAGTGGGAATGATCCTGGGAAAAGGGGGTCCCGAGGGGGCAACGTGGAAATACCCCCTGGAAAAGGGGGTCCCGAGGGGGCAGCGTGGAAATATCCCCTGGAAAAGGGGGTCCCGAGGAGGCAGCGTGGAAATACCCCCTGGAAAAGGGGGTCTCGAGGGGGCAACGTGGAAATACCCCCTGGAAAAGGGGGTCCCGAGAGGGCAGCGTGGAAATACCCCCTGGAAAAGGGGGTCCCGAGGGGGCAGCGTGGAAATACCCCCGGGAATGCGGGTGGCGGTGGGAGAACCACGTTCCCCGGAGCAGCCCAAGGAATTGCCACCCTCGGCACCCGCCCAGGGCTGGAAGGAGCGCGTGGGACCCCCGGGACAACGGGATCCCCCAGCGATGCGACCCTATGGAAACACCCCCGGGACCGGCGGGGGTGGGGAAACCATCCCACCCCGCGGCAACTCCATAGGAAACCCCCCAAATCCACAACACCCTCCCGCCCTTCTCCAACTCACCTTATCCAAGCAGTTCACCTTCTCCGTGGGATACACGATCTTCCCGCAGCGCGCACAATTGGGATTCATGGCTGGAAACTCGCGTGGAGGGAAAGGGAAGGGGATGAATAAAACCCCTCAATCCTACCCTCCTCCGCCGCGGCTGCTGCTCCTTCTCCTCCTTTCTGAGCCGCCGCCCGCGATGTCGCGACTTTAAATAGTCGGGAAAAAGGGGGAGGAAAAAAAAAAAAAGAGGGAAGTGGNAAAAGAGGGAAGTGGGAGGGACGGCGGGGGAGGGGCGGCCACACGTCAGCGCGCTGCGATTCGCTCCCCTCCTTCCTCCCGCCGCGGCACCGCCGAGCCTTAAAAACCTTTAAAAACCCTTAAAAACACCTTAATATATATATATATAAAATAGATAT
>WEIV01015195.1:8371-21190 GCA_013390005.1 Calyptomena viridis
ATATATAGTGGAAATGCACTCTGAAAAATTTCCATCTCAATGATTTCTTCGATGTGTGATTCCGCTGCTCTACGTATCTTGGCATGCTCATCAATCTGCCCTGTTTGAAGTTAACATTCCCTTGGGAAAAGGAAAATATCATTATGAAATTGCTTGAGTGAGCTGATCTGTCTCAGTGTTTTCACAAACAGTCAATCTGGGAGTTCTAATGTTAGAAATCAGAACACAATGCTTTTTTTAAGAGTAAAAGAAAAAGGTCTGAGATGCAATGAGATGATTTGGTCAAGTAAGCAGAACTGTAGTGTGCATATTAAAATAAAGTATATATTTTTCCTGGCACATTATCTTACTTATTTAGTATCATTAGATTTCTCAAAGTTGTAAGTGATCATAACCATGAATATAATTTGGTGAAGTTACTGTTATAAATGGTTCATGTATTCCATTAAACTATTTATAATTGTGATGCCTATGTAAAACAACATTCTAAAATTTGAAAAGTCAGGTAAAGAAAAATTAATCTGAAAATGAGAATTACCTTTGTAACCATATTTTAAAGCCCTTCTATTTATGTTTTCTGATATTACTATATTTTTGTCTACTCTCTTCATTTGGTATAAAATAAAGATTGTTTACTTGCACCAGATAGTTTAATATTTTATAGTTTGGTTTCATGTAAAACCATTTTGCTCAAAGTATAGCTTTAAGATTTATTTGCTGGACATTACCTAAATACTGTTCTTACTATAGGTTGTCAGTTATCTCCCTGGATGCTCTGGACTATTCTAAGCACTATAGTATTTAAAAGATATTTGGGATGTGATGGAACAGTATAATGTATTTTCATATATAATAAAATTTTCATATATAAAAATATATTTTTAAAACATATTTGGGAGGTGAAGGAGCAGTATAATTTCATTTCATAGCTGGAGATCTAAAACAGAGGAAGATTAAGATTGAAAAATTGCTACATTTTGTGCAGGATGCAACTGGAACCTTTTATGACTAATCAATTTTCATTGTATAGCACTTGAGATGTTCAGGTCACATCTCTTTGTTTTTAACTGCAACTGTGAATATACAGCATCTTCAGTAAATTGTTTTGAAAGATCTCACATTTCACCATTTTAAAAACGAGTGACCATTTTCAAAGAATTTTGTTAGGTTACTTGCTTCCTATCTCATAAACTTTCATGAACTTCAAATGAGAATTTGTCCCAATTAGCTTTTAGAACACTAAATAAGCACAGTATCCTTCTATCAGATGAAGACTCTACTTTAGTTGTTGCATATTTTCCAGGATCTTAAGCAAGTAATGTGGCAATTACAACCTTCATCACTACATAACCTTTCTTGCTGTATCTACAAGTGTTCTATGCAATGACATAAATGCAAAGATATTATTCCACTTGTAAAAAAAGTCATCATTTTATTAATATTCAATTAATCATTCAATATCTTATAACCTCACATTTCTCAAAGTTTGATTTTACAGTATGTTCTTTTAGTGTGGTTTCCAACTTTATATCTTTTTTTTAACAAAATATTTTATAAGGACACCTATTACAATGACTGTTGCCAAGTGAACAGGTTAATAACAGTAGTATATTGTTATCTACAATGTGAATAGCATTTAAGCATTTTGCCATTCTATTTCTCACCTATTTCTGATAGAGTTTCATGAAACTCAACAACTTTTTGGTGTGTGAGATGCTAAGAATCTTCTGCATATTCCCCTACTGTAAATTAAGGTCAGATCTCAAATCTCCCTAATCCAACTCCACGTCTTTTTGGTCATCATCTCATCTTCAAAACCTATTCCCAATTTCTTTGAGTAATGAGTATGTTCACCTTTTGTTTCTTTCTGCAAATTGAAACTCTTTCTCAGTTGTCACCTTGCCCCACCCTCTAATCCAAACATCATTATTTGTAACAAATCTCTTCAACTTTTGCCCAAGAAGTATATAAGTACATTTTTCCCATTTGAATCCTCTTCTGCCTCCCATACCTCTGTCTTAAATTTTTGTTTTCTGAGGATTAACCTGTTGTTTTGCCTTGGGTTTTGCCATCTTCTGGTTCGTTCTCCATCAGAATTCTCTCATATTGCCAAAAAGAACTTTTTACATTTTTAGCCCCAGTACCAATATATAAATCCATCATCTATCCAAATTAATCCAAGTTTTCACTCCAAGTTTCTCTAGCCACACTTCAGTCTGCATCTTTTCCTAGCAAGCTTTCCCCACATTGCAAAAGGGCATCCAGTCCCAAATTTGGAAATCTCTACAGCTGCTACTTGACATTCAAAATATCAGTACCCATCTCCCCTATTCTTGTTCTAGGTCTTATTCGCTCTCTTAGTCCTCCTAGAAAATTCCAGAAAAATGTGCAGACTTCTGTAATTTGCTAAGATAAAACTGTTATGTGGACTAAGGCAGTTGTCATCAATAAGAGCTTGAATTTGTTTTTACTAAAGATAAAACCTATGTGATTTGTTTGTTTCTAAACAATAGTAAGCAAATTAAAAAATATTACAGAGAGAAAAAGTATTCATTAATTCATGCCAAATTCAGGTAATAAAAACTCATTAGATTTTTATCTTTATACTTACATTTTTAAAAATCCTTCTTTTTATAATTTAAAAGAAATGCTTTTATTTTTTTAGGGTTCTTTTATTTAGTTATTTTTAAAAATGCTGAATATAGGTAAAATAATTTTTGAATAAGTGTAAATTTTTCAATAAGTGTAATTGTTCAACTTTAAAACAAGTGTACATTTCAAGGTACCTTATTCCATCCCTATATTCTTTTTGTTTTATGTTTATCAGCTAAAAATGGCTGAAAAATTTTAAATGTTCAGTTGAAATCAAATTTCCTGTTATTATTTCACTGATGACCAAACAGATAAAAGTATTGTGGGTTTGGTTTTGGGGTTTTTTTGTCCTTGGTAAGAGTATTTGGAATGTACAGGACAAACTTAGGAATTCAAAGAAGAAAAATAATGTAATGGTATATTGAATGACTAGGCTGAAAGACTTGGGTGATTAGTACAGACTAAGCTAACATTTGTTTGTTTTTATATCAATATGCAGTTCAGTCAGGGCAAATAACAGCCCTGAAACATAAAAGGGTCATTGCTAAAAGCAAACAAACAAATATACAAAACCCAGGTTGAATTGCATAGTCATCTTAAGAAAATAAATCTGTCAAAATTTCTTATTTTAATCTACAGTCTTAGCAGTTTATTGTGAGCTGTGTCCATTTGTAAAAATAATGATTTCTGCATCAGAAAAAGAAATNTAAAATAGATGATAGTTAATTATTAAATACAGAAAATCAGGTAGTCATGTTAGGAGGAATGTGACAGGTTTGCTGCATTCAAAAGAAATTATATACAAGGCATACCAGCAAAGTGAAATGGAGGTCCAGTTGTCCAGTGTTGTGCAGAAGAATGAAACCATCAATATTGTTAAAATAGCACCAAAAAATCAAAAGAAAAATATATTAAAAACAAAACAAAAAGTAGAAGGAAGATCCATTATTTAACAGATAGTTTATGTATAATTCATGTAGTAAAACTCCAAGATAGAAAATAATATACAATATGGAAATTATGTAATGTCTTTAATATCTCTAATACAGCTCTCTGAAATAACTAGCTACTTGTTTTACTTTATTCTACTTAGCTGGAGTATTTTCCATGAGTTATGTAAATACAAAACATGTACTGCAGGAGATATTGCAACTGAAAGGTTTGTGGTAAATTCTAATATGGTTATGTTAACAAACATTGTTTGTAATGTAAATTGATATTTTAATGTGAAAATGAAAAAAAAACTTACTAATATGACTGGGTATTTGTATCTGATATTTTATTTTTCCCTGTTGACAATTCTGTTGCTGTCATTATAGTGGTCTCTCAACTCTTGATTATAAGATAGCTTTCTATTACTATGTGTTTCAAGCTGGGAAGACATCCTTAAGGTGAAAATATCAATTTGTCCCATATTTCTAGTTTCACCTTAGGTAGGATCGTGGTTTATTATTGAGTCAGCAGAAATAATTCTTGGATTTGGGAGAAAGCCTACAGTAACATTTCAGGTTTCAATAAACAGAAATTTGAAGTGGGCTTACATCAGTACCTAAGAAGTTTGTTGGCATTTAACTTATCGCTTCAGCATCTCTAGACTTAAAATAACACCTAATTTATTCCCACAACAATATATTGCTCTGCTGTCTTTCAGAGTGTTTAACTCTCTACATCCTTTAATATATCTCAGAATAACATCCACCATGTTATCTTATTTGTAATGTCTCATATTAATACCAAGTTATTGCTTCTTATAATTGGTACAAACTTATGAAAACAAACACTGGTGATGATGATGCTGTTTGTTATTGCCAAAGAAAATGACATCATTTCAGCTACTCTAACCAATGCTAACTGTTGGTAACCACTGTCAAATGCTGACTTTCCAATGGCAGCAGACATGGTACTTAGTGAGCATGAAAAAACAACAATTCTTTTCATTTTGGTTATGCATCATTAAAAAATTACAGATAATTTATCCCCCATCCAAAATTAATTTCTCCCATATAGGTCAAAGTATGATTTCTGAAACCAGAAATTCTAGGACTCTTTTTAATGTCATACCTATTCACTAAATGCATGGCTGTGAAAACAGCACAGAATTTTTTCAAGGGTGATCTTAAAGGTTTAACAGCAAGACTGTATGAATCATGTCATGTGGGTCTTTTTGGTTTATATGTGAGGGGGTTTTGTAGTCAAGACAAAAAAAATATTTATTAGGACCTACAAAAGGACCCTATGGAAACCATCAAGGAAGGCTTTTAATGAGCTCTGAACACCACTTTTATTGCAAGATACACCAGAGGGTGTCTGCAGACATAGTAAGCAAGAAATGTGTATATATAAAAAAACTGACAGTCTTTTCTCCTTCAGGAGGGATTTCGTTTAAGACAGTGGCAAAAGTGCATTTTATTTTATTTTTTCTTTTCTGAGTAATTATGAATGTGTAAATGACCAAGAAATAGCCATTGTAACTATTTTTAAAAATTGATAAATGAATTATAAACTACCATATTCCTTTGCATATACTTTTTTACCCCTAAAAAACAGTTTCCCATTGACTGAACCATATGTAATTTGCAGCATTTGCTGAATGTTGGTATCCTTTTTCCTATTTACTAACAAATTTAGGATCTTGCAGAAAGGAAAATAATATGTATGAATCCTCAAACACACATAATATGATTTGTAACTATCAGCACTTCTAAAAACAGATCTTTTACTTTCAGAAAAATAGAATCAAAGCTACAAAGAAGAAACCAAGCCAAGGTCACCACCCATGTTTTGCTTCAAAGGGTCCTTCAGTGGTTCCAAGACAGAGGGATCATTTATTAATGTAGCATTTCACATTGTTGTTCTAAATGGAAGAACATAAAGACAAAAGAATGAATTAACATATTATAAAAAGTAACAACCTTAGCAGAGCACCTGTGTGGTTTACTATGCATGGGGATGGACATGGAATGGATGGTTCCATACTGATNGGCAAATAACAGCCCTGAAACATAAAAGGGTCATTGCTAAAAGCAAACAAACAAATATACAAAACCCAGGTTGAATTGCATAGTCATCTTAAGAAAATAAATCTGTCAAAATTTCTTATTTTAATCTACAGTCTTAGCAGTTTATTGTGAGCTGTGTCCATTTGTAAAAATAATGATTTCTGCATCAGAAAAAGAAATTATACACACACAGAGGTTACAGAAGCTTAGCTATATCTATATTACACAAATATCTTAAAAGCAGTGACTTCATAGTGAGAACTTAAAAAATCATCTTGTATGACAATTTTTATAGAAATCTGTAAGAATTGACTGCATGTGGTGTCAGATTTTTCTAAACTGGTCTTCTTGAAAGCAGAAAAAACCCCATCAAAACACTTCTATCTGCTCCAGTAAAACACACACTGTAAGTTTTATGTGTATTCATTAACTCGAATATTTGTATTGCTCACTAAACTATAAGGTTATTTTTTCACTCTCTCTATGTTATGTTCAACNGAGTTATGTAAATACAAAACATGTACTGCAGGAGATATTGCAACTGAAAGGTTTGTGGTAAATTCTAATATGGTTATGTTAACAAACATTGTTTGTAATGTAAATTGATATTTTAATGTGAAAATGAAAAAAAAACTTACTAATATGACTGGGTATTTGTATCTGATATTTTATTTTTCCCTGTTGACAATTCTGTTGCTGTCATTATAGTGGTCTCTCAACTCTTGATTATAAGATAGCTTTCTATTACTATGTGTTTCAAGCTGGGAAGACATCCTTAAGGTGAAAATATCAATTTGTCCCATATTTCTAGTTTCACCTTAGGTAGGATCGTGGTTTATTATTGAGTCAGCAGAAATAATTCTTGGATTTGGGAGAAAGCCTACAGTAACATTTCAGGTTTCAATAAACAGAAATTTGAAGTGGGCTTACATCAGTACCTAAGAAGTTTGTTGGCATTTAACTTATCGCTTCAGCATCTCTAGACTTAAAATAACACCTAATTTATTCCCACAACAATATATTGCTCTGCTGTCTTTCAGAGTGTTTAACTCTCTACATCCTTTAATATATCTCAGAATAACATCCACCATGTTATCTTATTTGTAATGTCTCATATTAATACCAAGTTATTGCTTCTTATAATTGGTACAAACTTATGAAAACAAACACTGGTGATGATGATGCTGTTTGTTATTGCCAAAGAAAATGACATCATTTCAGCTACTCTAACCAATGCTAACTGTTGGTAACCACTGTCAAATGCTGACTTTCCAATGGCAGCAGACATGGTACTTAGTGAGCATGAAAAAACAACAATTCTTTTCATTTTGGTTATGCATCATTAAAAAATTACAGATAATTTATCCCCCATCCAAAATTAATTTCTCCCATATAGGTCAAAGTATGATTTCTGAAACCAGAAATTCTAGGACTCTTTTTAATGTCATACCTATTCACTAAATGCATGGCTGTGAAAACAGCACAGAATTTTTTCAAGGGTGATCTTAAAGGTTTAACAGCAAGACTGTATGAATCATGTCATGTGGGTCTTTTTGGTTTATATGTGAGGGGGTTTTGTAGTCAAGACAAAAAAAATATTTATTAGGACCTACAAAAGGACCCTATGGAAACCATCAAGGAAGGCTTTTAATGAGCTCTGAACACCACTTTTATTGCAAGATACACCAGAGGGTGTCTGCAGACATAGTAAGCAAGAAATGTGTATATATAAAAAAACTGACAGTCTTTTCTCCTTCAGGAGGGATTTCGTTTAAGACAGTGGCAAAAGTGCATTTTATTTTATTTTTTCTTTTCTGAGTAATTATGAATGTGTAAATGACCAAGAAATAGCCATTGTAACTATTTTTAAAAATTGATAAATGAATTATAAACTACCATATTCCTTTGCATATACTTTTTTACCCCTAAAAAACAGTTTCCCATTGACTGAACCATATGTAATTTGCAGCATTTGCTGAATGTTGGTATCCTTTTTCCTATTTACTAACAAATTTAGGATCTTGCAGAAAGGAAAATAATATGTATGAATCCTCAAACACACATAATATGATTTGTAACTATCAGCACTTCTAAAAACAGATCTTTTACTTTCAGAAAAATAGAATCAAAGCTACAAAGAAGAAACCAAGCCAAGGTCACCACCCATGTTTTGCTTCAAAGGGTCCTTCAGTGGTTCCAAGACAGAGGGATCATTTATTAATGTAGCATTTCACATTGTTGTTCTAAATGGAAGAACATAAAGACAAAAGAATGAATTAACATATTATAAAAAGTAACAACCTTAGCAGAGCACCTGTGTGGTTTACTATGCATGGGGATGGACATGGAATGGATGGTTCCATACTGATGTATTCGTAATAATAATACTCTCAAAATTAATGTGAGAATTGTAAAAAAATCCTGCAGCAAATATCTGCAGTAAATGTTGCTACAACATCTGTTTGGGAAAATAATTGTGGGAAAATAATTGTGAGAATATATAGGTAAGTACTTCTAACATTCACAGAAAAGTTACTTTAGAAGGATGAGCACCTAAATGAGACAGATCTAGCCAAGAAGTGGTAAAATAGTTGAACATTTTGAAGCTTGAAGTCGGTTCAGATTTTAAAAATTTTTTTGAACCACCAGTGAACTGATTCAAAACATAAATTTTGTCTTTTTTTTAGTGAACCTATTTTTTTCGAATCTCCTCTAATACAAAATTTGTCTGTGTTGCTTTTTATATAACATAAATGTTATAGGAGTAGCTTAATCAATATTATACCAAAACTTACCTCAGCTTTCCTACTGCTTTGGAGTATTTGTTCTCTCAGAGCTTTGGTACAGAGGGTTAGAATGACAGCATACAATTTCATACTTACAGCTCAATCCTTTAATCAGCTGTATTTCAGAACTGTACAAGTAAAATAAAATTTTCTGCTGTTTTAAAATGTCACAAATGTATGTGAAGATAATTACTTGCACAGCTAATAAACTGATTTAGTATCTCCTCTGCAGAGTGCTTTCTAGCCATAACATAGTCCTGTCAAAGCTTAATGCTTCAGATGCAATATGTAATTTTAATCTAATGCACAGAACTACTAATATTTCAAACATTATGATATGTGCACTGAAAGAGAAATGTATAGTTTGTTTAATAAGCCATCTAAAATGACATGGCTCTCTGAAGTGATTTGAAAATTTAAATAAACTGTTTTTTCGATATGGGGGAGGGGTTCTTTTTTTGTGTGTTTGGGTTTTGTTTGTTTGTTTGTTTTAGATGTTTGTGTCTTTTTTCTTTCTCCCCCCCCCGCCCTTAAGCAAGGTGATCCAATTCAGTAATACTCATCTTTCTCAGAGAAGATGAATGATTACTCAACTAATAATGAGTGTTAAGAAGAAAGGTTTCGAGGTACAGCTTTCTCTTCTCTATGCTTTTTAAAACAGCCATTTTATTAGATGTTAATTTTAACCTCCAACACGATGAACTCTCATTATGATATTGATTTTCTATAAAAGCGTAGAGTCTGCTCACAGAAAGCAATCAGCAGTATGATTCTGATTCTGAATATCCGGCTCCAAACTTTACTCTTTTATAAGAATTCCTTTTCTTTACAGACAAGCTATAGTTTGCCTTGTCTTTACTCCAACATATTGTACCTACAGAAACAAAGATGGGCTAACAGACATATGTAACAAAAAATTATTTAACAACTTAAGTACCTTTACTCCCTAGAACATTAACTTATTTTCCCATGCCTACCTCTTAGTGATTGACAGAAAAACTGTAATAGATGCTTTTCTCACTCCAGAATCAAAATAAGAATTTCAATAGAACTGAAAATTCCCCCCCTGCTGGCTCTTATCTTTCCCTCTTTTGCCTTGCAACTGATTATGCAGATATAAGGAAAGAATGCAACATGATGTCCACTGTCTTCTCGAGTAGCATTCCTGGCTTCTCTTAGTTTTTTTCTTCGTCTGAGGTGCAGTCATATTGATTGATGTACAGACAAGCATGTCAAAATCTACATTTATTATGGTTTCCTCCTTTTGCTTCTTGTCAATTTGATATGTACTGGAGGGACCACAGAAGCCACTTATCATTCTTGTTGCCAAAGGGCATCTGTGCTATTCATTTACTCAGCCTTGCAGAGATAAATTCAACTTACTACAATTAATAAAATAGCTGTTGTCTGGACATAATTTGTAGAAATAAATATAAGTTATGTCACTATTCACCCATGGATATGTTTGGGTAGTAACATAGATCTCATAGACAAGAAATTTCTTTTCAGCCAACTGACATAATTGGTATTGTAAAGATTATCTTTTCAGCCAGATTCCTCTTAAAATATTTTGAAATCACTTACAGACAGACTCAAGAGGGAAAGTGTATTTCACAAAGATTTTTAACGTTTGGTTTTGTTCTTCAATTGAGAATGAAACAAAATATATTGAAATGCTCTACAATAACATTTCTGGGCTTGTATTCCATGGAAGCAGCATATGAAACCACTGAATGTATTTCTTTTTTAAAAAGTTGACCGTATGTTTCTCTTCACATGGGAGAAAACAAACAGAATGGAAAAGGATAATAACAGCTTATTGCTGTGAACTCACAAGACTCAGGCTTTTAAGAAAAGTGAAAATCAACATCATGGACACTACGCCATACACAATGGCACAAATCCAGTACTAGAATTTCAGGGGTGGGGTGAGGTTTTTTCACCAAGAAGATAGATATTTCTTGTGAATTTTGGTTTAAGTGCTACATGGGTTATAAAAGGACTGAAAAACACCACTTCATTTTGCTTTAATTTAAATATTTCTTATTCAGCCTTCGTATTTTATATTCTACTATGATAAGTTGCTCTGAAGGGAAACATGACATACTTAATTCAGAAAACATTGAAAGAGAATATTACAGAAATGCCTAACCACTTATCATTTCTCCTCTGAAACGAATTTTGTATTAAATCTCCATAGTGTCGAAGGTACATTTTTCTTTGCACAAATCTCTAATATTGTCTACATAACAAGAATTGAGCACAAAGGAAGCCACAATACGTTTTGAAAAACTCAGTGCCTCAAAAGAAGTATATCACTAAAATACAGCACTAATTTTAGTACATCTTCATTTTACTATTACCTTTAAAACACACTTCAGAGAAGTTGATTCTGCAGTCTTCATACAGGCAACTCAACAAAAAAGTGTTCTGCATCAACTGGTATTTAGAACTGAAATTCTCCAATTGAGAAAGAACATGAACCAGAGGACTCATGTTGACAGGGACAGAATGTAGAATCATACAATCATTTAATTTGGAAAGAACCTCTAAAATCATCAAGTCCAACCACTAATCCTACACTGCCAGGTCCACCACTAACCGTCTCTCTAAGTGACACATCTATATGTCTTTTAAATGTGTCCAAGGATGGTGACTCCACCATGTGTGGTGGTGTGCACCTGCAGTTTATGTTTGTCATGTTGTTTCTGTACAGTTCTGTAACCCCTTGTTTATCCCTAAATGGGCTGCTTAGTCATCCCCCTTTTCCTTCCCATACAATTGTACACTCCTGTATCCTCCTCCCGATTATCCTAAACCCTTCCCCTGGTCCAAAGTTATTCCATCCCAAAACCATGTTTGTATCCTGATTCTGCCTACCCTTCCAGAACTTTCCATGTCAGTCCTGCTTACTCGACAGCTAATAGGTTTGAGTTGCAGGCCACTGGCTTCTCTATGATGTAACCCTTTCCTAAACCCTCCTTACCTTGATGCCCATAGGTCCTTTCCCACTTTCCTCCCCTAATTTTGTCCCCATATTTAAACTCCTGCACAAAGCTAGCAAATGCTCTCTGTGGTGGGCTTTACCAGGGGTCAGTTTCCCCAACAAACTGTTTTCCTGTTTTCTGACAACAAAGAGTCACTCTTAACCCCTTGCCCTCCAATAGCTGCGCCCAGAACACCAAAGGCAAAGAGGTTGAGGAGAAAGCACGCTTCCTCTGAGCCTTAGCCACCTCTGAACTGGTCATCTCCTGGTGAGAGACCTTGAGTTCTAAGGTGGCCCACTCCTGCTCGGTGCCCCTCAGCTGGATGGCTGAAGCTAGTCAGGGCTGAAGAGGAGTTTTGGGTACATCCCCTGAGGCAGGCACAGCAGCAACCATGCCCATGGGCAGCCTGTTCCAATGTTTGACAACCCTTTAGTGAAGATATTTTTTCCTAATATCCAATCTAAACCTAGGGTGGAGAACTTGAGGCCATTTCCTCTCTTCCCACCACTTTTAGTTCGGAGAAGAGACTAACCACCACTTTACTACAATATCCTTTCAGGTAGTTGTAGAGAGCTATAAGGTCTCTCCTGGGTCTCCTTTTCTCCAGGCTAAATAACTCCCACTTCCTCAGGCACGCTTCGTAAGACGTGCTTCATCAGCTCCTTCATCAGCTTTGCTGCCTTTCTCAATATCTTTCTGGTAATGAGGGGCCCAAAAGTGAAAACAGCATCCAAGGTGCTGCCTCACCAGTGCTGAGTACAGGGGGATGACCACTGACCTAGTTGTTATGGGCTAGCTGCTGTTGAACTTTTTTCCTTTTCCCCTGAGTGCTGCCAGTCCACTCTGTTCTGTCTACCCCTTCTCCCGCCACTGCAGTTTGATTGCGGCATGGTCCCTGCTGTGGTCCTGCACATGCACTCTGGACCCAGGCATGCTGTGGTGAAGGGGGTGGGACCCCGGGTTGTCAGAGTCCAGGATATCTGGACTACACCTCAAATTGCCCTGGAGGGTCTGGGACCCTCGCAGAGAACCCAGGAGGATACAGTCTTTGATCTGTGTCCCTGGGAAAAGCTTCCAACATTGATGGAAGAAGCAAAAACAACAAAAATATAACTTAGATCATAGTTTAGTTTGTCACAGAAATGAAACTTGTAGTTTTAGGTTTTGTAGTACAGATATAAGACAAGATGGAGGATTTTGGGTGTTGCCTTGAGTTCTTTCTTCTTCTTCTTCTTACTCCTTGTACTGCAGTAGAGGTGGCACGTAGGCATTGGTAGAATCGATTTGAGGTAGAAGAAATGTGTTAGCAACAAGTTATGATTACTGGTACAGAACTGTAAACATGATACGTATTATCAGTTCATTGGTTTTTAGAGTCCTTAAAATTTAGCAGCAGTTGCTATTTCACGGCTTGGGCAGCACATGTTTCAGTGTGTTAAGTCCGGGGTACAGGAC
>WEIV01015195.1:37564-56206 GCA_013390005.1 Calyptomena viridis
ATTTTGATGCCCAGTCACGTTTCTTTTGCCAAAGCTGTGCAGTTTGTGCAGCTGCCCTTCCACAGAGAGATCTCTAGGAACATTAAAGTATCTGTGTGCAAGAACATGAGGGTAAAACTAAGCCAACATTTTTTATTATTTAAAATTTAATTATACAAAAGGACCTACAATAACTGTACCAGTTAAAGGGAACTGAGAAAAATACAAAAGCCCAAATGCAGTCATTGTTACTTTATAATTTTATGTTCTGTGTTTTTAAACAACTCAATAAAAAACAATACAAACTGAGAAATGGGAATAGAAATAAGCCTCTGGTAACATATAATAAATGTGTAGGTCAAACAGAGAAATGTCACTCTGAGACAGAAAACCATCACTATTGAACAACGGTGTTGCTATCTCAAGCACCATTTTAATATCCCCAACAACAATATTCCTCCCACCGATTGCAATTCCATATTCACCTCATTATGCAAACAAGTAAATATCATGTCATATGATGGTGGAAAACATACATACCTTCAAGGATAATAATTTATGGACCACAGTGTTGTAAAGTGTTGTAGATTAGTGTTGGGTGCTGCTGGAACAAGTTCTCAGTTCTATTTTTCTTGTTAAAAGCAGAACCAATCTGACTTAAAAAAAATTAAGTCACACTTTAAATCAAGTTTCATAAGTAGGAAATATATGTTTGCTCAGTCATTTTGATTTAGCAATCATTTTGATACCAGCATGAATCAACAAAGAAATTCTTGCAATAAGCAAACAATTTCTTTTCCTAATGTGACTAAAGAAGTCACTAACACTGTCCACAGGAATAATACAATTGACTGTGTGTAAAATTATAATAGTGACATTAGTGAAGCCTAGAAATAACTAGCTTGAAATAAGCTAATTTGGGTGCCAGCTACAGATTAACAGAGTTTTATATATGTCTTTTAATATGAGAATGTGATGTCAAGCCTGTGTGGTTACCAATGCACTGCTGAATGTCTCTAGTTTTCTCAGATGCTTCTGCAGCCACTTTGCATTGCAATCACATTTTACAGTGGGGCTGGCTGAGTGCAGTGAAAGGCCTTATGAGGAACCAGTACTTAAGTATGGTCTTTCTCACAGTCCTGNTGTGTATTTAGAAACTATTTATACATTCTTTGTTCTAGAAGGATGTTTTTATTGTCTATTTTTTTCCACATGGATGTGTAACAAAGAAAGTCAAAATCAGGAAGAAAAATTTTTTTAATTATTTCATTTGGAAATCTAAAGGAGAGGACCATTATATTTAGATCATATAGTTACTATTTTTGTGCCAAGCATAAGATGATAAATGTCAAGTCATTACTTTGAAAAGTTTAGAGTCAACTCAGTGCTACTTCTTGGCCTGAGTATCTTTTCTTTTTTTCTATTTTTATTCTATGCCATATTGACAAATTTTGTCATGCACACAATAAGCAAAGGAGAACATAAAAAGAGCTGTCATTCACAAAGTGTCTTGTTTTGAGAAGAGGGACTTCAATAATCTTTTTTTGGAAATGGAAAGGTGAACAGAATTTAAAGCCTTCAAAAAGGCACAGTCTGAAATTATAATGGTTAGCACTAGGGAGTAAGTTAGAATATTCTGTTATGCCAGTTGGCATGCAAGACTTCCACTTAGCAGTAAAGAATGCTGCTAATGTGCCTCAAGTATTTCCAAATTCAAATTAAATACTTCCTCATTTTGTGTGTATACTGGGACCATTATTTCGTGGCTTGAGTAGATCAAACTATGTTATTCAGGCTGCTGTGGCCAGCTTGATGTACAGACAAGAATAAGAAGGATAATTTTAGAGGTTGTTTTTTGACTCAGGGTTTCTTAACTTCATATATTTACTTTATGAAAGAACTTACTAGTTGAAAATACATATGTATCAACAGCAACAAGAATTGCAATGTCACGACAGATTAACAATCCTTTTTGTCTAGAAACCTCGACACTAACCGGTGTAGGACACATGAGAAATAAAAGTAAAGCCATCAAATATGTGCCACCTGTAGCACACAATTTTTTTTCTGCATATGTTTAATAATCATTTTGCCATTATAAATTCATTTTTTGTGCATATTCATATCTCAGTTTTCTTAAAACTGAAAATACTTATTTTCTCTATTTTGAACTGATTTAAAAGCTATGATTTTCAGAACATACTGAGAACTTCCCACTCAGTGCTACTCCATTTAAGTACAGAAAAAGATAGACATCCAAAATCACAAAATCGCAGAATCAGTTAGGTTGACTACCTATCTCTGAAAACCTGGAAATACATATGTAATATTGCTCTGAACGTTCTTTAGGCATTTGCTTTTGAAATAGTTCATAACCATGAACTAAAATTCAAAAAACATGATTTAATTCAGTAGGCGAATTTTGATCCTGTATCCAGCACCTAAACTTGGCCACTGCAACTTTTCTGTGAGAAGGTGTCAACTCAGAAAAGGCTAGAAACCCTGATTATGCCATTCTGTGGTTGAGTCATGCAGAGAAAGTGCTTTCTTTAGTCCTCTGTTCTCCTCTCTGAGTGCATATAAAATGGTACAGCAGACTGACAGAAAATAATTTCCCTTTCTGTTTGCATAGTATGTAAAGTTTTGGCTTAACATAAATCAACACAAAGCCTCATCCCTAAAAGCATCTCTGCTCACCTCTGTCAGTGCTGTCTAGGACTTTTCCACAGAGAGGGACACTGTGAAAAACTGATCTTGCTTTATTTCCAGTTTGGCTTGAAGGTCAATGAAGATATTTTGTCTCATTTGAATAATTGAAATTCCTTTGAACAGCCCAAATGCAGAAGTTTGATTCATAATTAAATGCAGAGATCACACGTCCTGTGTAAGACACAGTGGGTGGGGAGAAATATGAACAAGAACAAAACCAAAACCCAACAACCTAAAAATACTTTAGAAGAGAAAGAATTTATTTTAGGATTGTCAATGCTTAAGAATAGGCAAATATTTTTGGGGTTTTTTTCTTCCTCTGACTTACATACTTATATGTGACTTCAGTAGGTCAGTATGAAATTTTGCAAAGTGATAGTCTGTTTGATGCCAACATTTTTAGAAAGTTTCAGCAAAAGATGTCCAATAGAAAGACATGAAAAACTAGTGGTTATATTCTCAACAGTTGTTTCCACTGTTTGTTTAATCTTTACTGCACATGTATTCATTCATAGATGAAACAGTTTGTGAATGACTGTTATGCCAAGAAGCGTAAGCAAGATCTGGTACCATCATTTCTCTGTAGACAGGTTCCCAAAGGGCACAAGGACACACAAGGAACCAGTGCAGTGGCATCAGAAAATCTCTCAAAAATCTCTGAAAACTAGAAGTAGAACATAGTAAATTAAAAAGTGTGGAAATCATCACATGATGATAAGGAGAGAGATAAGGTAAAATAAACCAATAAACAAGAAAAGAAATGTGCTTCACATGTATCTCCATATATATTTATGCAAGGGACAGCGAATGCATATGACAATGTGACTATTTAAGTATATCCTAACCATAGGATAAAATAAAATGCTAGAGTCCTCAACATGATGTTAGAAAAAACTGCAAAACCGATGAAGAAAGTGGCTCTTTGCAAACCTCTATGAAGAAATAATCTTCTTATGCCATTCTCTACTTAATCTTGTTCCATCGAGTGTGATAATCTATTAATATAATCATTTGCTCACTCAAGCTCAAGGGGTGAAGGTATCTTCTGTCTCTAAATGTCAGTATCATGCATCTGCATTTTCTACTGACTTCTATGGCATTAACATTTTCTTTTTACTTTGTCAAAACCACAGGAAATCATACTTTCAGCACAACATTATTATTAAAGATAAAAAGTCAAGTTCTAAGAAGAAATTACAAGATTAGAATTGTATATATAACCCTTATTTTCTACACTGTTATATACAGAACTGGAATTTTATTCATAAATGTGTAATCACTTATTTCATGAATGACATGAATATAAGATACTTTTTTCCAGTGATTTCTGTCTCATTCACAAAACTGATGTCACCTGAACCATAAGCATTTGTTTATGTTTTGATTAATCTAATTTTTTTTAGTGCTTTGTTTCTGATTTCTCAGAATATTGTATATGCAATTATTTAGTTTATTTGACTTTTTTCATCCTTGTGAGCAGACCATTTTAAAATCAAATCTTTCTCATCATCATATAACCATTTGTTCTGGCATTATTTCACTCCATTCTAGTTATCATCTGTATAATTAGATAATGGTTTCTAGGTTGTTGTGAAGCATCATTCTTCAGTACTATAAGGAAAAAAATTCTTCAAAACTTACAAGAGAAAAATCAGTGTCATAGCTGTCTGAAAACACTCTGCAAGAAAAATAAGTTTCCTCACATATGCACCAGCAAACACAGTATATAGCATAAGATTATAATATGGAAATTCATAGAATTTTGGGATTTATTAGATATACTACAATAAGGAAGAAGTTTTTGTACTAATTCTGTGTTTGCTCATGCCTAACTATAAGAAGAACTCTCCATAAACACCAGAATCATCTGTATTGTGATTTTGTCTTTTTTAACTTTTTTCTCTTTCTGCAGTTATTAGTTAGTCATTTGAACATGAAATGAGTAGGAAAAACCTTTTTTTAAAATCATTTTTACATTAAAAATAAATAGATCTCACAGCCATTTATTTTCCATGGGTTCTGTAGTCAAAAGAATTGAAGTTCATTTGAAAGCTAAAGCTTTACAAAATAACCTTCAGTGAGGAGCGGTGTCTTTTACTGTCCTATAGGAAATACGTTTTGATTTGACAGAATGATAAGCCTTTGAAAACTGTGGACTGAAAATACACAGTAGACTTTTTCCTAAGCTCATAAAGTACCCAACTGAGAAAGGATTCATTGCACATGAATAAGAGCTAAATTAGCTGTGTATTGAAAAGTCTCATTAAATGCAAGGCTCTAAGTCCTTGGCAGGACTTGAGTCCTAGTGAACTGTTTCTGCACACTTCGTCACATACTCTGGAGACATCACTATGTGCTATAAGAACTTTTCAGCATTCTTTGGTTGATCTGAACTTTACACCATATCTTACAGGAAATCTAAAAAATTATTTCATTTTCTATTACATATAAAGCAAAAATGTGCTTTCCAATATATGTTTTGATAAAATTTCATGAAAAAATTATATAAAAATTATCACTTTCATAGGCGTAGAAGAACCAGATCAAGACAATGTTCATGATGCATATTTAGCAATAATACAAAATTCTAGTTTTACACATGCTTTATTTTTGCACATGTGTATCCCTTTGAACATATGCACTGCATGTGAATTTCCAGGAAGTACTGTACATTAATAGGGAGAGTAGCTTAGTTTTGAGTATATTTGGGTGCCACAAATAACTAAATATATATGTAACAATCCCCCGAGTGAAATCCATACTGAACTGATGAATTTTACTGAATTAGCAAAATTTGTAGTGATAAGATTTTTTTCTTTCCTCTGGGCAGCAGAGAATTTGCATAATTTTAGGCTGTTACTAGTAAGATTAATTTTCTATCACATTAGCAGCTTCATTTTCTGTTGTTCATGGGGAACAGCAACTTGCACCAAATTATGTTTTAATAGTACCATACCAGTTTTATTTGTGAACTAGATGGCATTGGCTTCGGAGGAGTTTTTAAATCTGTTAGAGTCATGTGCTTGGAACAAAAGTAATGTGACAGATCTACTGAAACTTATGAACGAATTATTGCTGGAACATACAATACTTGACTTTTGCACTTTAATATTAATCTTTTGGCAGCATAGCTGTTGCAGATGAAAAAAGTGCATATCAGCTTTTATTCTTATTCCTGTGTTGACCTTGAATTACCCCCTTTCCCAGATGGCCAGTCATCTCTGAGTTCTGAAATGCTAACTGACACCATTATGCTTGCCATAATACTGCAAACCTGTTCTCCTTAAATTCTGTACTCTATGAAGTGTCTTGTGACTATGTGCCAAAAAAAAAAAAAAAATCAAGAATTAAAGAACAGACATGTTCTCTGCTTGACCAAAACAGAAAAAAGAACATGAAATATTATTAAGCTTTTGAGACACTATTCTCTCACTGTTTGCTTTATTTAGATTTACTCAAATGCAATCAACTCTATTGTCATAGTGAAAAAGAGCTATTGCTTGCATCCTTCTGAGTACAATTCATCAATCATTTTATCAAAATGGAGGCTGACAGAAACAACTACTTTGCTCTCAAATTCTTGAGCCATCTATCTTGGCCTTATGGGTTAACATAAATTCTCAAAAAAGCCTTAGAGAAGAAAAAGAATCATGGAACAATGAAGGAAATGGCATTTTAAACACATTGTGCCGAAGGGCTTGACAACAGGAGAAAGTGTTTGCCTTCAGCAATATCACTACATTCTCCTATGGAAAAACACCCTAACCCACAGTTTAGCTAAGGAGCCTTTTCCACTCACACAGAGGTACTAAATAGATAGAAGTGGAAAGGAATTGTGCCATGACTCACTGGTATCTATGTGTTGTTTGTGGTAAATTTTCATCAGGCTGAACAAAGACCACCAGACCACGTGTCAGGGAATTCTTATGCTTTTCTTATATAGTCACATTAACTCCAGCAACCAGTCCACTGTTTAGACTCAAAAGGTATTGGCTAACAAGCCCTTAAATTTTACAATACACTTCCACAAGTGGTGCCTAACAAGCCATAAATTTTTACAGTACACTTCAATAAGCTCTCAACTCACAACACAAACTTCTCAAAAGTACTGGCTTACAAGCCGTAAAACACCATGCAAAGGTGCTGGCACAAGCCACAACACTACTCCACAAAGTCACTGGTTAAAAAGCCACAACACCACTTCTCACAGTTCCTGGTTAAAAAGCCACAACACGCTTCTGCAAACTCCCCACTCCCACAACAAAGTTCAGTACAGAGTACGGAGTTGAATGTGGTAGCCTTGCTTTACCCAGGCAAGCAAGGGAGGAGAGAAATAAAGACAAAAAAAGGAGATAGAGAACAAAAGACATCGCTTGTCCTTAGATCCTGAGTTAATCCTGCCATGAGGACAGTCAGGAGCTGAGGTAAACAATAAGAGCTAAAGAGAAAGAGAAGAAAGAAAGAGAGGGAAAGAGAGAGGGACAAATTTGTTTCATTTTATGGTTAACCTGCTGCATACCTCTTATGTAAACTAGATTTTTCGCTCCATTTCATTTGCATATACGCTGCCAACCTTGTTGAGGGAACCCTCCTCCAGGAAGTGAGTTGGGGCATGAGACAGGATGAGATGAGACTGAGATAAGCATGAGTCTCAGGGCAGAGCTGGAATTTGGCTCATGACAGTACTGCCGCACCTCCATGGGACTCTCTCTTCCGATCACAACTTTGCTGTGGCAACAGTCAGTATGTTTAAGACAAGACATACTTATGCCCGATCCTCCCCAACTTGTTTGCAGTAAACTATATATATTATAATTTGAGGTTGAACTCCTTTCCTGAAAAATATAAACTCACTTGATTATGGCGAGGAAGCCTGGCTGAATATAGAATTTTTACAGGAGCTAAGGAGAATCCTTATCATTTATTGGATGTGGAGGGAACACAGTGACAAAGGATGTGGAAAAGACTGAGGTACTTAATGATTTCTTTTCCCCAGTATTTAATAGTAAGATCAGCTGTTCTCCAGGTGTTAGCCCCCTGAGCTGGAAGACAGGGACAGGGAGCAAAACGAAGCTCCCATGATCCAGGGGTGAATAATTAGCAATCCTGCTACAGCATAGAAGCTCAAACAAGTTATTGACCAGGAGGATTCCAACAAATGGTACTGAGAGAGCTGATGGAAATGCTCATCGAAACATTTTCAGTGATTTATCAGCAGTCCTAATATCTTTACCAATTATATGGATGAGGAGATAAAGTTTACTCTCAGGAAGTTTGCACACAATACCAAGTTGGGTGGGAGTGTTGATCTGCTGGGGGGCAGGAAGGCTCTGTAGAGGGGTCTGGACAGGCAGAATCAATGGCCCAGGGCAATGATATGGGGTTCAACAAGGCAAAGGGACAGGCCCTGTACTTGAGTCACAAGAACCCCATGCAACACTATAGGCCTGGGGACGAGTGGCTGGGAAGCTGTCTTTCAGAAAAGGACCCAGGAATGTTGGTCAACAGCCAGTTGAACATCAGCCAGCAGTGTTCCCAGGTGGACAAGAAGGCCAATGACATCCTGGTCTGTACTAGAAATAGTGTGGCCAGCAGGACCAGGGAAGTTATTGGCCCTTTGTACTTGGCAATGCTGAGACTGTACTTTAAACCCTTGAGTTCACTTTTGGTCCACTCACTGCAAGAGGTGCTGGAGTATATCCAGAGGAGCAACTAAACTGGTGAAGGGTCTAGAGTACAAGACATACAAGGAGCTGCTGAGGGAGCTGGAGTTGTTTAGCCTGAGACAAGGAGGCTCAGGGGAGACCTTACTGCTCTCTACAACTATCTGAAAGGAGCTTAGACACCAGAAAGAGGTTTTTCACCCAGAGAATAGTTGAGCATTGGAACAGGTTCCCCAGGGAAGTTGTCACAGCACCAAGCCTGTCTGAGTTCAAGAAGTGTTTGGACAATATTCTCAGGCATGTGATGTGATTCTTGGGTTGTCCTGTGCAGGGGTAGGAGCTGAACTTCATAATCCTGATGGGTCCCTTCCAACACAATGTATTCTATGATACTGTGGTTGTTGCCAGGTGTTGGTCGGTCTCTTCTCCCCAGAAAATAGCAATAAAGTGAGGTGAAAGTACCTCAAGTTGTCTGGGGTAGGTTGGGATTGGATATTAAGAAAACTGTCTTCATGGAAAGGGTTGTCAAGTACTGAAACAGGATGCTCAGAGAAATGATGGCATCACCATCCCTGGAGTAATTTAAAAGCAGTGTAGATGTCACAGTTGGGGACACAGTTTACTGATGGACTTGGGAGTGTTGGGTTAATGACTGGACTTGATGATCTTAAAGTTCTTTTCCAACCTAAACAATTCTATGACTTTATGATTTATACTCAAATTATTTCACTATTTCCTCCTTTAGAAGAAAAGTTTTGTTGCCTGAATATTTTTCCTCAGTTCCTCAGTTTCCTCAGATGAATCCAGCTCATCTTTGCCCTCCTGTTTGCCACTGGTTAATCAGATTAATTTTTGATTTCATTCAGTTCCTAGAAGTTTTTTCTCTTGCCTTATTTATAAATTCAGTGTTTTCATCCTAAAAATATTCATTACACCAAAATGCTTCTCAGTCCATTTTTACAGTAAGTGTTTCCTGTGTTCTGTTCAGTTTTTGGTTCTCTTTACTAGTCTATTGTTTTTGCATTTTTTCTTCTTTATCAACAAAGATTTTTTATCCCAAATCTCCCTAGCTCAATCAAAACAATTATTCTCATTCTTAAGTTATGCAGGTATATTCATATGATGTCTCCTCTGTTCTTTATCATAATTTCTTGGTTCCTATTTTATAAAAGGAAATATTAGATATTACCTCCTTTTGCCACATATATGACACACAGCTGTACTGACAATTGGTTTTTTAAAATTCATGTACATTATTTTTTACTTGATTATTCATTTTATACTTTTAAATTTTTCCAGCTTCTCAGGAGAAGAAGACAAAATTCTGTCCTTGCAAGCTGTCACCTTTACAGGGAGACTGACCGCAGAAAAACTTCAGAGTTGAGGTTTCTATCAACAAATTCTTATACCAGAATCAGCCATATTGCAACTTTTTTGCCCCTTATTCAAGCTGATCAGGACATTTTCTTTGCACTTTTTACACTACATTCTTTTCTGATAAGATTCCCAAAGGAAATTAAAGTAGGAACAATGGATAAAGTAAAATAACCAAGAGCCAAAGTGATCAGAATTGCCTATCAAATAATGCACCTGAATCACTGTTTAAAAAGCATTGAATCTAAGCATCTCAATGACATAATATAAAGATGACATTTTCCACAAGCCTGGCATCTATTCTTCTATATTTCTTTCATAGTAGGATATGTTTCAAAATGAGTGTGCAGGAACTCCTGTCAATTTCTGTATGTTTCTGTCTGACTGATTAAGACTCACAATGCCTACTTTGTAGGCATTTACATCTCAGCTATTTGTCATTTATATAGATGTAAGAAGAAATTCAGAAACTCTTGGTCAAGTTTTAGATTTCTAGTTTAGAACAAATATATATTGCTTCATTGTTTTTATCACTAGCCTAAAGATTGAAAGAGATCTTTTAAAAAAGAAATATTAATACTACTTCTGGTTAATATTGAAATGGTTTGAAATGCTCTAAAATTATAAAATTAGACTTCTATCTGAAAAACTTCAAAGCAACAAATACTGACAGAATTTAACAAAAAAAAAGGCTAGTTTGAAACTCACAAAAATACATTCTAACTAATTTGAAGAAAAGTGTGAATTTGACAAAACCCACAAAGCTATGCTTTTAGTCAGTCCTGTTATCTTTTTAATCAGACATACAGTTTAATGTTCTGCCACTATTTCCTACGAAAAAAACAAAAATGCAATTGAACTCATTATTCTCCAGTAACTTTTACATTCACTTAACTTCAAGATCTCTGAATAGTTCATCTAAATTTACCATGACTACCTACAAAGCATGAAGCTAAGGTCTGGTATAAATCTTTACAGTATCAAGGCAAACATCTGGAACCTGGGGATTCACATTCTTTTAAGGTGATTCTGTGTCCTCCACTTCTCCTCCATCCTGCCAGTGGAAGTTTAGTAACAGTCACACTGGTTTGACTGTAAACTGAAAAAGACACTTGAGAACAAAATGTTCTTCCTTGGTATTTCCCAGAGGGTAAAGACACTAAATTACACATACATTCAATTTCTGTTTACAGAATCAATGAAAATACCTACCACAAATCATGTGACTAACCTTGGATACAACTGACTTTAAAATGAGTTCCTTTTCACAGTTTCACTGGAGTCAGAAGGGAAATAACACCATTCAAAATATATTAAGTGTATTTTTCCATCTAATGTAGTTCTGATACCTAAGATGCATATTTTTTCAGACATAGTCTGGTAGTTTTCTTTTTTCTCTTTAGCTTTTTTCTCTTTTCTCTTTCTCTTTAGTCTGTCAGCAATTTAAAACTCAGCAATTTTTTGAACAAGAAATCTGCTTTTCCTTCTTTTGCTGTATCCAGTCCCTCTAAGAAAAATCTCAGTTTGATACATATAAGGCTTTTGTTTCAGTATAATAACAGATATATTGACCAACATGTGTAGTTAGATGACAAATTACTATTTTGAGAATGACTATCAAATAGGTAACGTTAACAAGGTACTAGTTATTATTACTGGTTGTTTTCAAATTTCAAACACACAGTATAAATTTTATATGCATACATAATACAAGAATTACTTGAGTATTTACACAATTTGTAACACCAAAGTCATTCATAGGTTTTTACCAAAAAATTTGGGAATTACTGTAGTAATGCTAACATGCCTACCCTGTGTTTCTACTGCTCAAAAAAAAAGAGCTTTTAAGTATTTGCTTATTTCTTTTTGTTCTATCTTTCTACTCTTTCACTTTTTAAAACATCCTATTTTGTCTTTGTATTATCTAATCCATACTTTATCTACAGATAAGAGAACAGAATCAAGAGTAGTTTCTTAAATTATAGAATATACTTTTTTTTATTGTCTTCACATATAATGGATTCCTATGCTGTCCTCATAAACCACACAAGTGCTTCTATGAAATTATAGAATCATAGAAGCATAGAATGGCTTGTATTGTAAGAGGCCTTTAAAGGCTGTCTAGTTCAACATCTTTGCAATGACCAGGGACATCTTCAACTAGATCAGGTTGCTTGGAGTCACATTCAAACTGATTTTGAACACTTCCAGGGATGGGACATCTACCACTTTTATGATCAATCTATTCCAGTGTTTCATCACCCTCATAAAATATTTTTTCTTTGCATCAAGTATGAATATATTTTCCTTTAGTTTAAAACCATTACCTCTTGTCCTATTGCTACTAAAATGTCTATTAAAAAGTCTGTCCCAAACATTTTGATAAACATTTGGAGGTGTTTCAGCTGCAAAAAAATTTTGAAATAATCAAGTCACAGTATTTGGGCAGTAATAATCTCCATACTACTCAACAAATTTGCACACAACAATAAATATATATATAAAAAAACACTCCAGAAATATTTTCCTTCTGGAAGTTCATTGAAATCATGACTTCTGCAAGCCTTCTCTTGAGAAAAGACTGAAATCTACTGCCATATTTTTCCAGGAATGTGGCAGAAAAAAATATTCCTGTAATATTTTTTTCCCTATTTTCCTTGTGTAAATTGAATTCTGAGTAGGCATCTGTGGAACTCTTTTCCATTAATTCACAGTGCAGGCTACAGATTGCCATTTCTAAGGACAATTGATTACACTAGCCTCACCATTTAGCCCTTACCATTTCTTCCAAATTCCACTTTCCTCCACTTTTCTCCTTGTGCAAAGAATGATAATCAAGATCAGAGATTAAAGTTGAAATGAGAAACTTTTGACAGTTTTTCTTCCAGTTTTTGCTTCCAGGCTTTTTTTACCACTCTTGAGTCCACTTGGAATCCTAACAAGACTGCTCTTTCTGAAGCAGAACTTCCTTTGTCTCTCCAAACTTTTATCACCAATACATCACAGGAAAATAATCTCCCTTCAGGAGCAGCAACTTTAGTAATCCTCCCTGATTCCAGCTCTGAGCAATATCTTTTTCTTTCTTTTTCCACATAATCAGCCAGTGCAAATCTCTACTTTTCTGTCCTCATCTCTGGAGTCAATAACATTGAGAATGACCGTCATCTTAAGTATTGTTCCTCTTTACAGTCCCTTTAAGAGGGTGGGAAGAGCTTGAGAAACTATAACCGAAAGAGTGTGGTATGAAGAGGTCATTTTTTAAAGTTAGCTTTTTTCTGGAAATGAGCACAAGAAGTCACAATATATCAAAGTCTGTTTAATACATCACATTGATCATCTTCAATCAAATTACTTCTTCTATAAATGAATGAAGCATCACCACTGAACAAATCACTTTGTTATATTGTCATTATTGAGAAAAATTGTCTGCAAAAAACCTTGCGGAAGAATTTCACAATGGCTCTTTCAACCATACTTAGTAACAGGTTGAAACAAAAGATCTATTTATTCTGATACTGCTGTTTGCTTCCTGTGATTTAAATAGTCTGTGGACTAAGACAATGCTTCAATTTCAAAAACTGAATTAGTGCATGTACAATCAATCCATCACAGATTTTCTTAGTGTTAAAGAACAGTACAGTGGCTGTTATTTTGTATAATGTTTTTATAGATGTGCTTGATGAATTGTTAGGGTCAAGCTCAGGAAATAGAGTAAATGTTATTTAATTTGTGCAGTAGATATGTATCAAATGTCTAAATGTTCAATACTGACAGTTTTTTACCGACACTCTGAGAAACAAACCTTTGAAGTGGATCTGCCAGTGACTTTCTATTAATTACACAACCTGAAATCTCAAAAATCAGGTATTATTACAACACAAACAAGAATGAGTCCTTTAGACAGGGAAAAAAAAAACCTGATCAAACAAACAAACAAAGAATCCCAGGCTCTAGAAGAGATAGAATAGGCTTAGAAACCAATACCTAGCATAAGAGTACAAGAGTATCACCTCCTTCTGTGTGTTTCTTTGCTGTGTAGATGTTTTCTTTTCCAAGCTTCTTTCCAGCTGCCACTTATCAGATTGTCTGGTTTGCAACAAATTCTATAAAGTCCTTCTTGAGGCTCAGGAAATGTTTCTTTCTATAATTTCCAAGGCCTGCTGTGTCTGTGAGAAGCTCATTCGAGCAAAGCTGTTTCAACTACACTCCAAGTCTTCACTATTCTAACAACTCATTTTCCTTGACTGAAAAAGTGCCTGTCCCACTGCAATCTGCAAAAATTCCCCAGCTAAGGATGTTCATTCCTCAACTGCAGTCTCTTGTCTCCTACATAGCTCTACCTGACCTGGTATGTAACAACAGCAAAGCAAATTCAGATTCTTCATCACTGCTCTTTAGCCTCACTCTAGGAGGAACATAAAGGAACAATTCACAAATATTATCTATCACATTCACCACACACCAAATTTTATCATCTGTACTATTCTGGATTAAAAAAAAAAAAGGTTAGAATTAATGGTTTAAAAAAATAAAACTTTTCCCTACTACTACACTGTGGTGCTGCGTATCAATAAATCTGCTCCATGTACAAGGACCAGGCTAGGTAAATTAACATCTAGTTTTATTAAGACTCACTTAGAATTGTCTTTACAATGCATGAATGTATGCAACATTGATGAATCCTAAATCATATTTGGTAATATTCACTTCTCCCTCATTCTTGCTAGTACTGCCCGAGCAGAAAGAAGTGTGTATTAAAAATAAAACTAAAATAAGAATTTAAAAAAAAAAGTAGTCATAAAGCTTGCATGAAAATTAGATGAATTTGTTTCTCTTGCTCTACTTACTACTTGTAATTATAATTTCACACTGTTTGTTTATGTGCAGAAGCAATGCCTGTTGGATCATATTAACTTGCATGTAGAAGTGTGAGCAATCAAATCCTATTAATTTCAAAGAAGATTCTTAAAAGCGAATCTTTAGTTGATGAAAATTAATTAAACCTTTTATGACAACACTAGCAAATCTAAATGACATTAAGACCAAAATTTGTAAGCTTAAGGAAACAGAAACAAAACTGGCAGCATAGTTCTGTTACAGTTTCAAGGCCGTTGCCTTAATCTCCTCCAGTCAACTGCAAATTCAGTTACAGTAGTAGTAATCAATTGCCCCAAATTACAGGAGCAAGAGAGTGTAGTTCCGCTGCAGAGCAGAAGGAAACAATCTGGTAGACAAAACAGAACCCAAGCCAGTTCACAAGAGGATCCTTGAACCACTGCTAGGGATTTAGGTCTCTAAACACCAGCATAAGGAAATAAAAACCTAGCACTATATTGACAGAGCTTAAGCAAATCATGTTCTGATGATTCCGACCTGCTAAGCACACTCATTTTGGCTGGGATACAGTTAATATTTATTTTTTTTCAGTACCTTGTATGGTTCTATGTTGTGGTTTCATGACCAAAACAGTTTTTGATAACGTTAATTTTTTAGCTACTGCTGAACAGTGCTAGCACATCATCAAAGTCTTTTCTGCTTCTCACACTGCCCTGCCAGTGAATTGGCTGGGGGTGCACAAGATACTGGGGGAGAATATAGCAGGGGCAGCTGACCTAAACTGACCAAAGGGATATTCCAGGACATATGACATCTTGCTCAGCAATAAAAGCTGCAGAAAAGATGAAGGAAGACGGGGTGTTCAGAGCTAAAGTGTTTGTCTTCCCAAGTAGCCATTACAGTCGATGGAGCACTGCTTTCCTGGGGGTGGCTGAACACCTATCTGATGATGGGAAGAGGTGAATGAATTCCTTTATCTGCTTTGTTTGCATGTGTTGCTTTTGCTTTTATTATTAAACTGTCTTTATCTCAGACACAAGTTTTCTCACTTTTACCCTTTGTATTGTCTCCTTTATTCCATTGTGGGGGAGTGAGTGACTGTGGAGCCTGACCTGCCTTCTGTGGTTAACCCACAATACCAAGTAATGAAGTCCTTAAGGCATTCCTTAAGGAATCTGTTTCTACTTCACACAGAATGACTAAAATACAAAGAAAAGTTGGGTTTTTTTCCAGTGAATGAGAGCAGATGCTGATCTTGAGTGAATCCATGCTTCTGATATCAGTGCTACTGCACAAAAGCTACAGAACAAAACTTCACCCACACTCAGGGAAGTGTGAAATCTCCCTGTGAAAAAACAGTAGGACCACTGGCCAAGGATAACCATGTGTTATGCTGAAATAAGGAAAATAAGGAAGATTGAAATACTATGTGATCATACTTAGAAATCTATTTTTATTTTAGTTGTCAAAAGCTCGTGCCAAGTCTATGTTTATACTGTTGTACTATTAAAAGCATTTACATATTATAATAACTTACATATTTACATATAAAAATAACTTACTTATATTTGACAAGTATGAGTGCTAAAACATATATCAAAGTGTATTGCTAAATTCATTGAAATGGCAACAATTTCAATTTTTAAAACATTGGAAAGAATAATAAAAAATAAAAGTAAAAAACAAAAAAGAGGTGAGCAATACCCAGAGATTATTCCATCAGTGCCAGATGTCACTATCTAATCATAATATAATGTAATTCAAATGCAAAAGAACTTTGTTCTTCATACAAGCATCTACAGTATATCTAATAATTATTTTCCCTACTTAAATTTTGTACAAGGAGAATAACATACAGGCTACACTGCAATTGCAGTGATAGTCTAATTGCTTATTAAAGGAAATAGTAACGAGGAACACAGACTAGTAGCTCAAACATTCAAAATATTTGAATATTCAAAACATTCAAAATTTTTGTCCAAATATTGTTCTGAGAAGGCTCTTTCTTGACAGGAGAGATGAGCCACATGCTCACTTAAAAGTTCAAATGTCAATTATCTATTCTTTTCACAAATTGGACTAGGCATCTTGAGTGATTTGGCTCCTAATGGACTGCAGCATCAGCACAGACAAAGCAGAAGAGTAGCATAGGATTCACAGCCATAATTTTTCTTGTAATTTGCTTCACTCCAATGACTAGAGTTTTGAAAACCTTAATTTTTAGAGACACACAACTCCCTGATTAGAATTTAGAGTCATCAAGAATATGTACAAGCAGGACTCCTGTTTTCTTCACAAAGAGGGACATAATAATTCTCTATTCTTTGTACTACCTGCCTGCTTGAACATTAACTTTCAAACACAAGGTGATGTGACTGAATTTTCACACTTGTTCTCTAAGCTCTTGTGGTGGCAGGTTTGTATCCAACAGCCATCTCTAGCTCCTGAGGCACAGCATCTCATTTGGGAACCCTCTCCGTGACCAGGGAATCATTGCTGATCTCCCTAGTTGCATCATGATCATTTTTTTCAAAATTTCAATGCAGAAGGCCAGAAAAGTTGAGCTGCAAAAGAAAAGCTAAAGCTTTACCTTGGATGAATTTCTAGAAATTAAAGGATCTGTCTATACCTCAGCAACTTAAATGGAATTTTAATATAATTCTTTTTCTCATTTTTCCTATGACATATGACTCAATTTTTTGAGAGGTAGTGCAAAATCTTTTTCAGGATTTCTTTGCTGTGTTCTGCATTTTTTGTGAGATTTTTGTTGATGGTTTTTTCCTCGCCTCGCCTCGCCTCGCCGCGCCTCCCCTCCCCTCCCCTCCCCTCCCCTCCCTTTTATTTGTTTTTTGTTTGGGGATTTTTTTGTGGTGTTTGTTTGTTTGTGTTCTTCTGTTAGTTTATTTTTCCCTCATGAAAAATGATGATACCTAATTTTAGGTTTCCATTTGTCAAGTGTAAACAACTTTTTAGTTTTTAAATGGCTGAATAAATATCTCAACTGCAAATCAGGCTCTCAGGAAATTTTCTGTGAAAATTCTTTGCCACTGTTGAAGATGTTGTCTTCTTCTCCTTAAAATACCTACTCAGTAATTTATGATCTTTTTTAAGTGACTACCTTATCCATAGGAAGACTATTTAGTATTCTTTTGCTAAATACATGACGTATAAAGCAAAGAAATAGTAGAAACAATAAAAGTGCTTAAATTTATGGTCAACTGCAGTTTACTCAGATTCCTAAATCCATACAGGTGCTTAAATAATCCCTCTAATATTCAGCATATACTTCTGGTGACTTATTCAGCAATCAAACTCTTTTTTGACATTTTATCTCTTAAGGCACAATTTCCAACACTTAATCACTTCCTCTGCTCTTCTCTGAAATCTCTTTAATGGTTTCAACATAATTCCTGCAGCATCAGCATCTGATGTATAGGATTCAAATAAATCAGTCAATGATAATAGTATGATAATTTTCCTCGTTCCCATTAAATACTACTATTTATATGTGAAATGAGGAAATAAATAGAATGGATAAATTATCTTTGTCTGCCATAGCATTGCACTAGACATTCACGTTATACTGATCATCCATCACAACATTTTTAAAATTTGCTTCTAAAGATAGAATGCCTAGTTATGTACATACAGACTATCCACTGTATTCTTAATTGTGTGACATTACTTCTTATTTTACAACAGAACACATACTGTTTGTTCATACCTTGGCAGATCATGCCTGATTCAGTACTTGTTAAGCTGAATCAACAAAAATATGGTTAGGAGGGCATGGGGTAGTAGCATATATGGTGAATGCAATTCCAACTCTTCTAATTTCTTAGCAAGATCTCTGGCACTAAAGTATCAGGAATTTATAAAACGAACACCAAACAAGCTTTTAATTTACACATTCATCTCATGGTTCTTTGACTGACTCTGTTTTTTGTAGTTCTCTGTTAAATGAATATTTACTTTTTCTGTCTTTTCTTCCACTCTTGTTAGTTTACTAGTCTAGCACCTAGAGTATAAGTTCTTGTTTCTACAGAAATTAAAGACATCTCAACTGATTATGTTTTCTCTT
>WEIV01015196.1:9068-27618 GCA_013390005.1 Calyptomena viridis
TAAATAAAGAAAAAAAAATGGAAACAAGACTGTGAAACATAGCTTATGTCAGAAAATGCAATGTGATCAGATATATAGCTTTTTTCAAATGTTACTTCAGCTTTTATTCATATGTACATCACTAATGTCTTATTCATGAGGTCTCTCTTCATATATATGTATACATATATATTCATACCCACACAACCCAAGTGTTCATGTATATAAATACATATACACACAAATTTGAGAGTGTGAAAATGGCAATAAAATTAGACAACATCAAAGTATGACAAATCTGTCAGGTTGTTTCGTTAATCACAGAAAAATAAATACACAGATCAAATAATTTGGTAAAACAAGCAATGTGAGCTAAGTCTCATGGCCTTTTGGACAATGACAAAGAGACCAGTTTTCCCTAGACAGGTTCTATTTAGCTCACAGTGTCTTGGTATTTTGAAACCCTTTGGCTACACCACTTAGGAATTATTAAAGCATTGTCTGGGCAATTTACATTCTTCTGTTATGGTTTAGGTTACCTTCCTTCCAGAAAATCTGCTACACGAAATATTACTTTGCAAAAGGAGGGAGCAATTATTTTAACAATGTTTCTGGAAAGTAAAAGCTATTAGATTTCACTTGAATACTTTTAGTTGCACATTAGTGAAATGATACTGTCACTTTAGGAAGTCTATCATTTGCTTCCATTAGAGACTTGCAGATTGTCAGTTCCAGCAGAGCCCAGAATAACTTCCACTGAAGTTATAATACCAGTACTTGTGGCAAAACAACATCTCTCTTGATGAATGGGATTTTACCTCTTTCTTTGAGCACTGTAAGTTTTGAGGGCATATGTAAAGAAAAGTGTTCATTTTTAACATGCAATAAAAATGTCTTACAAGACATATTTCTGAGGTCCTTGTCAGTATATATGATAACTCTATGCAATATTTATGCTTATGAGTGACAGTATTTATTCCAGTGCTGTATTTCCAATTAAATGTTAGTCATCTGCTAGCATCAGTATTAGTATCACTTTGCAAAGAAGTGAGAGGGAATATCATGGGTGATCTAATAGACCTGGCAGTAGACTTCCCAGAGGAAGAGTCTTTTCAGGCATTGTTCCAGATGTAGGTAGCTTTACTTATGTGTATCTTCACTCACTTCAAGTATACTTTGCTTCAGGGTTCATATATGAGAAAAGAGCCACCCTTCAGGAACAGAATGTAAGGCTTCCAACCAAAGCAAATACTGTGGTGAGCTGTTGGGAGACAGGCAGTCACAGGTGACTGGGCATGGAAGAATGGAAGGCCTTCCAGAAAATTGTCAGAAATGCCCATTTTACCTGTAAGTTAATTGGGAATGATGTAGAAAACTGACCTCACCTGTGCCTGTGCTTCACTGAAGAAAAGAAAGAAACAGCCTCTAATTTCTTTCAATGAATTAGGTTTTCTGATGAAAGTCCAATTTATGTTGCTTAAAGAAGAGTTTAATTTCGGAGATTTTAGCATAAGCTAAAAAAGCATATTTGTTCCCAAAATTTTCACCCCAGACCTTTTGAGACAAACAGATACACAAAAAGGGAAACTACCACAATACACCATCTCAGAACCAATGGAACATGACTGTTCTGAAATCTAGTTTTCACCCTAATCGTAACATTAGCTAATACTATGGCCCTTACTAAAAGACCTCCNTTTTTATAATGGCAATTGTGTTTTTTTCTTCTTCAAGAAAATACTAAAAAAAAGCCTAGAATGACCTGTAGTTTGACAGTTTGACTCCACATAGCACCATCCAGACCTACTTTCACACTGATGCTAAAGAAATAGTTGTTAGCATTTTCATTATTACTATTCTAGAAGATAACACACAGCAGAATATTACAGAAATAATGAAACTTAATAAATAACTTAATATATTAATTATAAATTATGAATTATAAATTACTGAACTAGAAAGAAATTTAGACAAAGAAAAGAAACCTAATGTTTATGGAATACTTCTTGTGAATAAATTAACTTCTCATATTTCTAAATAAGGTGGAATTTCTCTTCTACCACCTTCTTCCCCAAGTAGGGAGCAGGTGGCTTTATCATATTGGGGAAGGAAAACAGCAGTGTGAACACTCCATTTATTGGCATTATTCATAAACTTTCTATCATGAGGAGCATTACACTGCTCACTATTCAGCATCAGGGTATGAAAAGTGCACTCAGGCTTCAAAAATCAATGACAACTTGCCCTCTACCCACTGCTTTTCTATGGCAAGCAGCAAAAAGCCACTCCTAAAACTCAGCATGTCATTTTTTAATTCACAGTTATGTTTCCACTTGAAGAGACAAGCCAAAAGAAACTATTCCTCCTTGAGAAGCACCATGGGAATAAGTTCCCTCCCAACTTCAACAATTATTAGGCAAGAGTGTTACTTCATTCACTCTTTCACTGAAAATGCAACCCATTTATAAGGACAAGCTTGTGTTCTGCTCCCCTGTTTGCATAATTCTCAGATGTCAACCTGCAGGTTGGCTGCATCCAGCAGAATCCCAGCTTTGGTTTCTCTGTCAGGTTGAGCCCTTTGACAGCTGCAAATAGGTTTGTGCTGCTGCAGAAAGTGGCAGATGAAGTCCAACAGCCAGAACTCTATAAGCAGTAGTACAACCTTTCTCAGCATATGCCTTTAACTATTTCTGACCATTTCTTTCCAATTTGCAGCAATTGTAATTCTAACAGCTGTTTTCAAGTAATTTAGACCTTCAACATATCATTCTTCAAAATAAACAAGAAAAAAAAAGAATTCGTTTAGAAAACATACTCTTTGTACTATCAAGGTTTTTAAAGGAATTAAATTTATTCTGATTCTCAAGTCATATGTCCTTACAAAGTGGAAAATTATTTTCCAGGTTTCATGTAACACGTTGTTAAAGTGTGTTCCTCTGACTAATTGGCATTGTAAATTATTCAATTGGATTCTGCCAGCATTATAATGTATTTAGTTTCTGTCTTTTGAGCAGCAAAACTGTGGTGATACTTACAAGACAACCAACTACAGATTCCTGAATGAAAGCAGAATATATAGTGAATAATATATCATCATCCAAAATAAAAGACCGGTTGACAGAAGGAGAAATGAGAGTGGCACAGCTCACACGACACACTATGATGAGCCTACACAAAACTTCATTATATCAGAGGACTGAGATGAGAAAGAGATGTTCCTCAGACTCAGCAACAGCAAGAACCATGTGCCAATTGTTTTTAGATAGCCACAGTGATATTTATGGCATAATCATACAGCCTGAACTGATTTCAAGCTAAAATATTGGCTGAAATAACCAACATTGGCTGAAATAACCAACTTTGGTTGAAATAATGAACATGATGAACTTGCTCTTCAAGATAGAAATGATCAATTTGCTTTTCAAGAGGAGAGTATTTTCTTTCCAGAGCCCTGCTCTGTGCTGATCACATCTTCATGCCTAAGGAAACACCCTACAGGGAACTGACTATGTTATCAACTGATGAATGAATCTTTCATATATGAAGACCATTTTTCTTTCATAGCTGATGATACATAATTTATTTCATTCTTAATTCTGCAAAATTGATTAACTGTGTCTGAAGCACAAAAAGTTTTCACAAAATAAGATGTTCATTTTATATATGAGTGTATCAAAACTGTTGACATTATTGTGTACCATTTATTCACAACAGGTAAACCTTTAGCATCTGCAGAGAAATAAATAGGTATGTCATGAACACAGTTATTTACAGGTACTTCTGGAAAAATTCTGCTTTCTTCTATAAACTGTTTTAGTTACTATGAGAACCCAAAATCTTCTACTTCTGGGTCACATAGGAGAAAAGTTTTAGAAATTACTAACATAATGTCTGTTTGAATTTCCTCTCTCAATTGTGCAGTGAATGAAAAATAAAGATCCCGAAGACAGAACTAATGAAACAAGTAGGGAGCCTAGTTTCCTGTGGTGGCTTGGTGCCTGTTTTGAGTGGTTACACTGGGATCATTTATAGATTTTACTCAAGGAAGTACTTAAAAGAGACCAGAAATGTTATACAGTTCTGCAGCTACTTTTCCATGTCAGCTAAAACTTATATTTCATTCTTGTTTTTCTTCCATTTATCTGTGAAAGACTCCAAGCCACATCAGTTTTTTATTCAATTTTACATCCTTCGGAGAATCTCCCCTTTGATTTTTCTTTATAACTCATTTAATACTAATTTCTAGCTTGATATTCTTTCATTAGACTCATCTACCTCATATTCCTGTATTTTCCCACAGTTTCATGAAGAAATTAGTTCTGTTAGTTTTCTCTTTCCTTCTTTCTTTCTTTCGTTCTGTACAGGAAAAGTAGATTTTCTAGTGCTTTCTTTGAGTCCAGCAGTATTTTCTCCACCTGAGTATTCCCAGTAAACCAACTTGTGAATAATTAATATGACAGTGATCAAATAGCNATCCTGGACTCCGACATGAGTATTCCCAGTAAACCAACTTGCGAATAATTAATATGACAGTGATCAAATAGCGAGACTAATGTAAAAGATCTCTTTAAAAGTTGAGTTAAATCAAGTTTGTTTGTATTCTTCAGCTTCACCAAGTTAACATTCTTTATTACTTTTAAAAGAAGCTTTCTGCAATAGCTCTGAAGTGCATGTAAAGTCTATGAAGAAACCCTTCCCTTGCCTCTGAAATGCCAGTGGGGGCCACAGAAATAGAGTAACTCTCAGATGAATAGTACTTCTGTTTTTTAATAAAGGATGCTATGCCACTAAGGGAAAGAACATTATATGCAGTTTTCCTACTTTATTAAAATCTCAAAGCCTTAACCTGTTGATTTCTACCCTTCACCAAACACTTTGTTAGAGCAGTCTGGTTGTTAAACTGCTCATAAATGTGAAATTGTATTGTGAAAGAAATAAGTGGTAATAAGTGGTACTGTGTAATTTAAACTGTAAAAACATATACTGAAAAAGAAAACTCCCTCAAAACCAGAAAAAAATGCAGCACCACTACACTTAAGAGTACCAAAACTCAGATTCACTCAGAACAGGAAAATCATTTTAGTAAACATCCAAATTACTCTGTTCTATAAACACAGCACTCGTACTCCGATGTAGAGGCAAGTATGAAGAACCCTTCTAATGGAAATTGCCAAGATTCCATGTGCTACATGTCTGACATGTCCATCCAGAGAAACTGAACAAGCTTCAAGAAAGAGTGAGCAATTCTAGCTACTAATGGGGTGCAGCACAAGAAATTAACCTTTAAAATTCAAGTTGTTCAATCACAGATTTTGGATAGAACAGTCTGCTACTCTGAAAAGACTCAAGTTTGTTGCTTTTCAGAAGGACAAACTGAAAAAAACCAGACTCTCTCTCACAGATGAATAATGGAAGAGTGAAGGGCTGGGACCTGCTTCTAAGGAATGTCTTACAGTTATCATTCAAGAAGAGGTGGCTTATTTCCAAGGCTTTGCTGATCTTTACAGTGTCCATATAGAGTGCCTAACGTGCTCTAATGACTATCTCTTGCTAAATTTTACATTCAGAAAAATCAGAACTATTAGAAGAAAATAGTTTCTTGTGCAACTTAGAGATAACTAATTTGGTGGATCTTCACATTAGCTGTTTTTGTTCTACATGTTTTGGACACATAAATGGTGCTGAGTAGTGAAAAAAGATTTCACTGGTTGTGATTTCTCTTTAATTTATATCCCCAAAAGACTGATGCTAAAGTAATATAAAAGATTTAGGGATAATAGGAGTGTATTCTCCAAAATTCAAGTCAATTGTCCTAAACTGTAACATCAAAATGACAGCACTGTGAAACTTTAATGAATTTGATAGTGCAAGGGTTTCAAAACTCTGATATACATTTTCAGATTAACATTTTCTGATCATGACTACTATTTGGTCAAGATTTTCAGGATGATATTTTCTTAGTAAACTTCAGTCTGAATTTTCTGGGCATCTAGTATTTTCATTAGCTTTCGTTGTGAACCAGTGCTGGAAAAGAGTGACTTTTCTTTGCAGTTGTCATATAATTTGACTATGTGAAAAGTTAAAATCCTTAGAGGAATAATTTATTAGTCTAGAATCCTCTAAACCAGTTTGTTGTGTTTCTCTTTTGCCTAGCAATGTTGTGTCATGTGCATTGCTCCACCAATTATTTAAAAAAAAAAATTAGTACCTTTCTTAGGAATCTGTTTTCTAAGGCTTTTGTTAATTTATATAAATACAATTAAGCATCCTTATGACTGTGAAAATTAGTTGAGTATGGATCTTTTAATTTTATAGAAGAAGAAATTGAGATACCACAAAACTAAATGACTTGTCTAAAAGCAGAGAAGGAATCAAAATTAAAGGTCAGTTCATGGGCAAAGCAAGAAATCCTTCTGCCATTAAGTTGGTGGAATGAGGCCAGGATCACAATAAGACCTTCAACTGTTAAGCATTTTCTGAAACAAGGTTTTAATCTACATGTTCCTCACACTTCTCAAATATTTCTGAAGCCTTGAATACACAAGTTCATAAAATTACATAAAAAAGAAAATTTAAATTGTTCATTTCAAACATAACCATCCACATATGCCCTTCAATTGTTTTGAATCCTGCATGAAGAGACCTCTCTCCAGTTATCATGCACTCCACACAGAGCAGTCTATTCAGAATATGCACACATTTATTAAGTGAGGCAGCTTTCATAATATATCAGTGGGTTTTGGCCAAAACCTGATATTTTGAAAAAGCTGGTCTACTGAATAAATTTATGGAACTTGCACACTGCTCTATCTACAGTACACCATAAAATAAGAAGTATTTATACTGGCAGTAGAGCAACGTCAAGAAACTACAATGATCTGTAGAACAGGTCTCTATGTTTAGGAATTTATGTAGTGAATTATTTTGATGTAGTGCTGGTTATTGCTTTCTGAGCTTCCCTCTTTTATTTATATTGATTATTTGACAGATACAAGATCATTAACAATCTCAGTGAATGTAACATCAAAATAGCTGTGTCAATAGAAAGCAACAGGACTAACCATCTTAGAATGCAGACTTTAAACCCTGAATAAGTGTTTAACAGAACAAGACAGGGAGGATCCTAATAGCTGTATATCCATTTTGTGGCAAGTGTGCTTTATGGTGCACCTTGCAGCCTTTGTTCTTTAATTGTTTAGACAGTGGCCTCTCCTGAGGGGTCTCTATGAGACAGCAGGGCATGTGGGCAATGCTGCACTGACAGCTCCCACACTGGGGTGTGAAATCAGTCCACAGATAAGCTGTTCACTAGGAATGAGGACCTTTCCTGTCCCGTAGGGCATTCACAGACACAGTCAAGCAGTTGGTTCAACAGCTGAGTTCAGATAGTTCATAACTTCCTACATCCTTTTCAGAATAAGTCTATTAATTCTGATTGTAAGATTCTCTAAATTCCTCAGCTATAAAAGGGCAGCTCTAGCAGTCAGCTTCTTCATCCTTTGCCATTTTAAATTTTTTACATTTTAAACTCTCCAGAACTGTAAGTATGAGCAGTGTCTTGCATAATGTGGTTTCAGTCTCAGCTGGGATCTTGCTCAGAAATGACACCAACTACAACATCTTGCACCACCATATCACACACAGTAGTGACATGTCTATTTAATCTCTGAAATAGAGCTAGAAATCCTATTTGGAACTAATTCCTAAATCAAATGTGTAAGACAAATATATGCATATATTATACACTGAAATGTTAAACATGCCAAGTAAAGCTGTCAACGTATAGAAAGCACAGGGATTAGAGCTGTCTGCACATTTTTCACTAAAGTATTTCAATAATGTATTTACTAATGTATTTTCTAGAGAATTCTTCCATCATTTAGTTGAAAGTAGTTGATAACTGGTTATGAATTTCCTCTTCACTAGTTAATGTACACCTTGTACAGCACACTCACTTTCACCCTCTGCTGAATACAGAACAAGCATCCTTACAGTCTTTTCTATGATGCTACTGTTAAATTATCCAAAAGCTTGCCTTTGCTCATTTTAGTAGCTCTGTAAAGCAAACACATGCTAACAATTCCACTTTAGAATAGTGAGAGTCTAAGGCATGGCCTAAAGTTAAAACTTTCTACTGTCTTTTAGCATTACCTCTCTCTTTTGTCTGAACTTCCAGTAGACAAGGCAAGATTAGGTAGGTCGCCACACATAAAGACTGCCACTGATCCTAAAGTCAAATCTTCTCATTTGATTTTTATTTTATTCTCTATTAAATACAAAACATTATGCATTTATGAAACATTGCATGATGCGTGGTAATAAATAATTTTAATAAATGCCTGTAATGATAATGATAAATCATAAATTATCTTATGTTTTAATTTCCTTGGGTAAATATGTTGAAGCACAACATCTCATTTTCTTTGCTGACCTGGGGTGAGAGCACAGCAGCATGACATTTACAACAGATTCTTCAACTGTAATTACCAAACAGTTAATATATCAATTTAATTAAAATCCCATAGTGATGAACAGTACAAAGTATAAAAAAGAAGTTAACTCAGGCAAAAACAAACAAGAGGATCAAGACAATCAGCTGAGGCAAAATGAATCAGAGTACTTGTCCCACCAGTTTAGAGAGTTATTTGCTCCTTGGAGACAGATCTTGCAAAAAAGATATTCATTGTTAGACTGTACACAGGAATATTCGGAGTACCAAAATAAAGAAAGAAAAAAAAAAAATAAAAGCAGGTTGGATTTTATACTGAGTTTGGTGACACTAAAGCCCATTGTCCCTGTCAGATTTGTCTCCTGATAAAATGAAAAATAAAGACAATTTAAGTATTGCTGAAACTCCTTCTACTTTTCATTGTAGAAGTTCTAGTCCAAATTCCTGCAATTTTTAGACCAATAAATTCACCCTGGATATTGTCAAGCTGCTCAGCATCTTGCTAACAGTTACTGTTAATATAGTTCTTTCTGTCTGAGACACCAGTTTCAACCAGCAAGAGTGGCCAAAGTCAATTAACATCAACATAAGAGTTGATTTACATCAAAAGAAAAGTCTTTTACTATTAAAATCTAAGATTTGAGCTCCTTAATTCCATCAAATCTTTTCTTCTTCCTCCTATCTTAAGAGCAATCCAGTCTTCTTTACATTTTGCTGAAGTGAAATGTTCATGTTTCTTCAATATAATTTTATTGAGCACAGAGTGAATATTTGAGCACCACAGTGAGGAAGATGAATTTAAGTATGCAATGTGAGGCCTGGAGTGGGGAGAAAAGCATAAGCAATTACAAACACTATAGCAAAAACAGATTATTGAAGTGGTTTTCCTTGTGAAGCATGAATTCAACTCTTAAAATATAAACATGAAAAATAGACCTTCCTCTCCAAACACATTCAAGGATTAGGTCATGGGTCATGGTGAGGATAATTTTGACATGCGAAATATCAGTAAGATTTCTTAAGTGCCTAAATGAATTTTTTTCCTTCTTCCCCTTTTGAAAGCTGCTACAATCTCTTATTATATGACTAGTATGTAGATGATTTATCTCACCTATCATTAAGCTGGTTCACTACATTGTCTATCAGATTAAGGAAACCACTGGGTTGAAAACTGCTTTCAACAAGAGATCTAAAACTGACATGCAGTAAAACACATCTTAAACGAAACCAATATGAAAAGTTCTAGTGAAATCCAGGACTAAGTTAGGTGGCAAGTAGCAATACTGGGAGCTTTCAGAACAGGATCCAAGACAACTAGTATGCTGATCAGAGGGCCAAAAGCATCCTAGAGCATAACCTGACAGAAAGTAATGCTGCTGGGAGCAATCTATGTCTTTTAAATATGACCCCTTGGTTTATAGTGCAGAGATCTGTGCCTGTGTTCACTCAGATATATGTGGTTCCAAAGCTCAGTGTCATTTTTCTGGGGACAGAGGGCTACAACACCTTTTTTAAAAAAATCAGTTGGACGTCAGACTTCTCAAATTTGCTATTAGAATTGATTAAAATCAGCAACTCTTACATGAACAAAGACTTTTTAACCACAAGGCTATTTTACTTTACTATTTTACTTTACTAGAAATCAAAATTGAGCTGAGTCTTTCAGCTCAGATCTGGCATTCCCCTTTCCAGGCAAATGTTCCAGTCTATGGATTCATCCTCCAGTTTACTTTTTCTTCCTGATCTAAGAAATACTTTTGTACAGCAACAAAATTTCAATAAGAGCAGAGAAGTATGTCCTTGTTCAGTGTTACCTATGGCTGGTGACTAAAGATCTGTCTTCCACTGTGGAAGAAGAAAAGTAGTTTTGTACATGATCAGACACACAGTGGAACTGAACTTTAAGTCCCTACTTTATAGATAAATTCTCTAAATATTTGGCAATCAAATAAACAGGGGTCATATGAAGAGTACTAACAGCCATCATTGGATTTGGGAACATTTGGGAACATTTGGGTGCAGATTACAAATATTCTGAGATTGCTTCCTGGATTGAGCCTCTCAGGATGTTTGGAAAGGGGTTGTTTCTGCTCCTGCTCAGGACTGGGTAAAAGGTTGAACAGTTGAACATCCTGTCAAACCTCTTGCATTTCTAGGAATATATAGACAAAGTTGTAGGGAAGACTGTCCAAGAACTACCATGCTACTGGATCTTAAGAACCTCTGTGTGTAAGGAGCACTTAAACTGAAATTTTCATGATCACAACTTTGAACCGTGGCACCTAAACTACACTGATATTCTACTCTAAGAAATTTATGCTTGGTTTTAGCTCTCTTTATTGCTAAAATATCCAGTAGCAGTTTTAAGGTCCATTAAGAATTAATTCTCTGGAAAGTGCAATTTTCTGCTTACTCCATTTTTCTTTATGTGAATATCATCCAAGTACAGTATATTTTACTTAATTTCTGAAAAAAACTTGCAGGATTTTTTTTTTCTGAAAAAATTGTTTAAATAGTACTCTAGTTCTGCCATGCAAAATAATCCAACTGCTACTATTTTTATTATTACTGTATGCAAGTATTTGGTTGATTCTTAAAGGACATCGTCAAGTCCACCTTGACAGGAACACTTTAGGGTCCCAAACATGTATTTACACTTATTCTTATTTTCCTTCCTTCTGACCAGCTCACTGAGTGGAATCCTTTGTTCAGCTGAGCTCGACTTGTCACAGGAATTGGAGAGTGGGAGGAAAAGGCAGATTTAAAACTCTCTTTACTTGAAGTAATGTGGGACTAGTGCTTAGATACTGTTAAAATTTATTTCGGTTTCAAGGATCTGCTTCTCAATGGAACTGAACTGAAGCAGTGTCCTGATGTCCCCTTCTCTCCAATCAGCCCCCCCAGATTAGGTAGAGGGCCAAGCAGGCTTTTATGCTTGAAAGACTGCTCTGAAAGAAATGCTTGCTGGGAGTTTGATAAAACAGAAATACCATATTGGCGTTGTTGGATTAAACTGTTTATTTAACTAAAAAATCCCTATTGATACCTCTAAAATCTTATTAATTACAAAAATACCAGTCATTTTTTGAAAAAGCTCTGGAAGTCCACATCGTATCTGCACAGTTAAGACAAAAGCTGATACTCCTACAATGTCCCTTTCTTTCTAAATTTTCAACATTTTTTATTCTTGCTGAATTTTAATTATTACAGATACATATTCTTGTTTTCTCATCTTAGCTTCTTTTCCTACTCTTCACTTCCCTACTCCCTTTAATAATTTACAACACTCTATCTATACAGTTGCCATTTTCCAAGGCATTCCCATTCCTGTTATCTTATTGAACAAATCTTTCCCTCACTTTCAGTTGGTATCTCCAATCTAAGTTCTAACAGACACATTTTTTTTACCACTGTCCATGTGCTGAGGAAGTGATAAAATGAATCCTATCTAACCACAAGATTTTAAACAACTCTCAAGAATGTGAGAATCTCTTGCAGAAGATCCAATGAGATGCATCCAGCTCTAAGGCCGCCAACATAAGAAGGATGTGGACCTGCTGGAGTGAGTCCAGAGGAGGCCACGCGGATGCTCAGGGGGCTGGAGCTCCTCCTCTATGAAGACAGGCTGAGAAAGGAGAAGCCTCCAGGGAGACCAGGCCACTTTCCAGTACCTAAAGGTGGCCTGAAAGAAAGCTGGACAAGGACTTTTTACAAGGGCGTGTAGTGACAGGACAAGGGGGAATGGCTTCAAACTGAGAGTAGCTTTAGATTAGATATACAAAGAAATTCTTTACTGTGAGAGTGGTGAGGCATTGGAACAGACTGTCCAGAGAAGTTGTGGATGCCCCATCCTTGAGCAAGTGCTCCAGACTGGGTTGGATGGAACTTTGGGTAATCTGGTCTAATGGAAGTTGTCTCTGCCCATGGCAGGGGGATTGGAATGAAATGATCTTTGAGGTCCCTTTAACTCAATCTATTTTAAGGTTTTATGATATAGTAACCTTTTAAAAGAAATAGCAAAAGAGAAGCAGGCATTAAAAATGTGGTTTAAAGGAATGGCAAATTTTTACACTATTTCAAAAGTGCTAAGCACTTTTATTCCCTAGTTAAAAGTAAACACCTGTAACTTGTAGTATTGACTCCAATTCCATGTTTAGAAGTTCCAGATACAAGGACTTGCCAGTAAGCAGTGGAGCTCCAGTCCTCAGAATATCCTGAATTTGTGTCCAAACTATTATTCATTTAACTTGTATGGACTAAGGTAGCAGGTTAAACAGAATTTTTTTTCTACTTCCTCTACCACAAATGCTCACTTTCAATGTGAAGGACTAAAAATGTATATATATAATATTATATATATATAATATTAAAATAGCAGTCCCTTTATTGAGAGCTTACTTTTGTAAATAGTTTGATCAGTACTACTCCCAGGAGGGAGAAGACAAGTTGTGATGCTTCCAAACATCTGCAAACCTATTGCCTTTGAGGTTGTGACACCTACCTTAAGAAGAACAAAGGATGCTTGGCTAGTTTTTCTGACCAGATGGGACTACAAAGACCCTGATCTTGAATACTGGTAAAGTATCTTCAAGGGGAGAGAAGGTGGTAGAGATGAAACAGTGTACTCCAATTTTAAGTGAACAGGAGACATTTAGATATTGATGTTGATTGGCATAAGGTACAATTTGGATCCAAGCAAATGTAACCACAGACATTTGGCACTTCAGGAACAGAGCTGCTGTCCTTACCAATCAAATGTGAGAACTCAAATACAAGCATTTTCAATAAGCAAGTCTGGAGATGGATTTATTTGCGTTAACAGAACTTTGCAAGTTCAAACAAAGAAGTAAAAGCAATTCTAAATAAATAATTAGAAATAGCAAAGATAGTAGTTCATAAATGCTGACAGAAAATGGCCTATTACACAAGTTAGAATGCCATTGGATTATTTTTCTAATAAGATATAATTTATACTTTATGCCTGGGAAAAAAATACAATCTCCATAAAACAAGCTTGTTTCAGATCATTCCATAGCCAGGCTTTTTAAATTCTTAACATCTTGTTATGAACAGTTGTAACCTGAGAGATAACATAGCTTAGGTGCTAGTTTCTGGTAAAATAATTGCTGTTTTAAACTGTTGTAGGTGTACTACAGTCATTAACTATCAGCTTGATTAATTAGTATCAGTAGTGATCAATCTTTGCTTTCATAATTACTGCTGATGGCTGTACATAGTCTGCTTTATTAAAAATTCTTCCAGAAAGATATAGAAAAAATCCATAACATAGCTACAGTCTCTGGAAAATGATAAAAAAGGATCAGATGTGACAGAGAGTCCTCTTGAGTTAAAGACCAAATTTTACAGAATTATTTTTGTAGTTTATATAGCATCCAAACTCAAACAACATTCACTTATATAGTTTCCTAGTGCCATTTATTATGGCATTAGCTCCAAAAGAAGAAAACTCACAGTCACATGTAATTGGATGCCAAAACCTGATGAGCAATAAGCTCAGAACAAGCTATTCAGGAGGTCTTGCTGTTTGCAAAGAACGCAATGGAGAAGAGACACCCTTATTATTAACAATGCTATTTGAAGTGACAAAGAAGTAATTCTGTAAGTCAGTGTCTGTACTTGAATCTCTCACACTATCCTAAGTGAATTCGAGGAATGTTTTATTTTTAAAAACACCAACACAAAACTATTATACCCCATGCCTCAGTGTAGGTCAAATTCTTAAATCACTCCTGGCATAGCTTTCTGTGTTCCTGCTTCCATTTTAATGTGTGGGTAGTTAAAAATGTTAAAAATCAGAAAACAAGCTTTTTAAAAATTTTTATGTCATGTTGGAATATAACTTCAGGATAGGCAACTGCTTTTACATTATTAGATGAAAAAAGCCTTTAGTCATAAGCATCCATTAAATTTGTAGCAGTTATTAATAAAACCTGTTATTTAATTATAAATCAAGATTTTTTTTTTTGAGATGTAGCTTATGTGACATTTAAATTACAGACAGTAATAACAAGTAGACATAAAATGAGAAAAGAACCCCTCAGAACTCTTTTGAGTAGAAAACGTTGTCCAAGGTTCCAATCTTGCAAAAAATTATTTGGACTCTTAAGTGCATCCATTAGGAGTAGTTTCACTTATGCAGCAGAATGGTTTTCAGCAGGTAATGTTTGACATGGCCCCAGAAAGTTTAATCTTAAGGCCAAATCTCTGTAGAAGTGCAGATTTTCTGCAGAAGTTTAATATTATGAAAGAAAATAAGCTTGATGCCTTTGGAAGAAAAGAAGTGTATGACTGTGTCATGTGCTGTGCAGCAGTAATTTTGATGTGCTTTCTCATCAGTATTTCTCTGCCCTTTCTGACAAATCATTCAGATATTTCTAATCTGTGGGCCACTTCATGCCTTGACTTCTTGGTTAATATAAGAAAGTTGGTGCCAAATATACACTTTGTCCCTGTGATGCTCCTTAAGAAAGTCTATAGCTTAAACCAGAGTTTATAATTCAGCCCTGTAACATCTGCTATAGGAGTGTAACCATGTTGCTCTTTTTACTCTACCAATCTAAATGCTATCTGAGCTTTCTGCCTTTTATACTTTTCTTAATATTCCTATTTGGGATATAATCCTTACTCATAAATTATCACTTTTCTATTAAAATATTTTCAATTGCTCTGACTGCAGTAGACGTCTGTCCATCAGGCACATCAAGGTCACCAGTTTATATCAGATGAGATGCTAATCAGACATCAGGCAGGAATAATGTATTATCTATTGATCTGAGCTAGATTTTATACATGGGACCTAAAGCTTAAACCTGTGGACATTTATGGCCAACTCACTAAAGCTATCCAGTTCCTTTCCAAATTCTTCTAAACATAAAAGCGTGACTTAGGAGGAATTGAGATTAATCTGTTCGTTAGCATTTCACTTACCATCAGAAATAGTGGGATAATTCATCCCATTTTCAAAAGAGTTCTTGAGAGAGAAAAGAAAATGCAAAGAAACATTTTCATTTCAATCCATGTAGGCTGCTGTCATAAAACAATTACTGATTAATCGAGGAAAACACATTATAAATAGGTTTTCAACATTTTTTTAAACACATCTCTTTATATATTACTATAACACACACCCTTATCTCAGTTAATAACTGAGATTTCAGAACTGACTTTTACAAAGACAAAGTATAACCAACTTTTCAGCCACATTTTAGTCTTTGCTAACTTAGTTTGGAATTATTAAAAACAGATAGGCTTGGGGGAGAAAACTCAATGGCAGTGTTTTTGATAGCTACACATATGGTTAGCTGACTTTGAAAAGCCTTCTCTGCTTTTGCTGCTATTTCCTCATATTCAAAGTGAGAACAACACCATAATTTTGAAGGTGAAATTATTAATTATTATTAGCTACATGACTAATATTAAATTACAAGGGTACTTCTGCCTTGGGATAGATCAAGAGGCTTTTAAAGCTCTTCAATATCTTTGCCTTTATCAAGCTGTGATTGTTATTAATTAAATCTTGTCCAACCAAATTACTTAGCAACATGGGTTGTGGCACAGGCAAGATAACATCCGTTTCATGCTCTTTTTAGACAGATTTTTATTTGCTAAAAGCTTGCCCAAGTAATATATAAATCCTCACACACTGAAATGCTTGAAGTATGATGCGTGTGGTTCATCTCTGCATGAGACAGCACTGGCCAGATCTGTTTGGGTCTGTAGTTAACTCAGAAGAAAATCCCTACTCATTAGTGTCCTTCACCCCTTACATATCCTTTAGGAATGTTAATGTTTCAGGTTGTAGCTCAAAGCACTGAAAATTATAGTGACCCCTGTAATGCAGAAATAGTGTACAGAACTGAGCACTGAAATGGAGTATGGTCTATGGACACAAGTCAAGGGAACTCAAAGAAAATGTATTAGAGCAAGGGGCTTCCATTCAAACCACTGTCTTGCAGAAATGCTAACAGAAGCAAACTTCGAAAAAAATGGATTCAAATCCTTTGAACAAAAAAAAAGGAAAAAAAATCATGCTGAATGAAAAATCTATGTGGAACTGTACCAGGAGACAGATCATTGCAATAGCATATTGAAGTGGAACAGGGTATTTTCAGTTACTTTAAGGATAGGAACTGTAGGCTTTTTGCATAGACTTAAGGGAATACAAGATGCCAGAGTGCCACACTGCCTCCTTTCTTCCTGTCTGCACTTGGTATGTTTTCCCAGAGAGTTGCTATTCCCAATTCCAATTCTGAATTAATGAAGCATCCACACTTCCTCAGGGAAGATCTGGTTTTAACATACTGCTGTTTATGTTCTATCTGAGTCTGTATTACACAGTCAATGTTGACAATACAGTTATACTGAAGAACCGGCACTTTTACCAAAAAAATACCCCAAACAGATCTTAACATATGTTTCTCTGCCACTGACTGGGGATAGAATATATCCTTTGTCCCTAGGAAGCACAGTAGTTCTCATGCAGTTTCTCTAGCATGCTGTTCTGATAAAGAGCATTCATTAAGTTTTGTTGCTCTCAGAATGCAGAGCAATGTTTCTTTGCCATAAGCAAAAGTTTTCAATAAACCAACTCAAAGGGGTCCAATGAACAACAAAAGGTTAGATAAAAAGTCCCTGAATATGTCGTATTATGTATTCACTATGGATGAATGTGAGTTAGTTTTATATATACTAGCTCTGTTAGGATGTGCTCCATTGTGAATTCATTCAGCAATATATATCAGAAAGGATTTAGGAACAAATGTATAAATATGTACACACACATACATACGCTCCCCTTTTCTAAACCAACAAGAAGAGGGTACAATATGATTCTTCCAAGACCTGAGTTTATACAGATTTTGTTTATTAACACACATTCCTGCCTCACGGAAGAAAGCTAAATGCCTCATTACCTGATTATGTCTACAAAACGACTCTGTATCATTCCCATTTTTACACATGGAGCACAGAGGCAAAACATAAATTGGTTGCTCAGAGGGCAAATTATAGCTGACCCAGGATTGTATCCCAGCCCAAACCTCTATGCACCAGATGATGCTTCTATAGTTTGTCTCTGAGGCCTACTTCTTATAAAGTGAGACAGGAGTTTTAGTTTTTTTGAAGAACAATAGACTTTTGTAAGGTCCTTACACTTTCAGTCTTTAAAAACTGAAAGATGTATGCAAGACAAAATTAAACATATGAATAAGAAAGTGGGTGCTTCAAGGTGGTATAAGGGCCAAATCCTCCAAAAGGGAGAATTAAATGCAAGTCAACTCAATTATACTAATGTACAATGGGTATAAATGAGGGGGAAAGGAAGCACCATAATAATTTCCTCTTGCTTGCACTTTAGATATCCACAATGTTTGTGTCTATGAGCCGCTTATAATTCATCACAGAAGGAAAAAAACCCACATCTAAAAATTAATTTGTTTAATATTTGGAATGAGAGAAATTGCATTCTGTTAGTTCTTTTTCTCTCACTCACTTAGGGGGAAGTAGCAAATTTCCTCAGATGTAGAATTATTTTCCATTATTGCATCTCCGCAGCTATTTTTCTGCAAGAGTGGTCATATTCTAAATGCAACTAAGCATCTGAATAAAGTATGGAGAACTTTTAAAGTAACAAATGAATGAATCTGGGATCTTTAGTGGTTCCTGCTCTCTATGTCAGTTTGTGCTCTTTTATTCAGTATTTTTCTCTTCAGACTTTCATCCATTTCATCATCCTCTCATTGACTCTAAGATCCTTGAATTTGCATATCAACTTCTTCTGTGAAATTTTATCAAAGCCTTACTCAGATGTAAGTGAATCAGATCGATAGCATCCCTAGCCTCTAATTTCTTTGTCCCACATGCTCCTTGATTAATTCTATCACATGCTTCTGACAACTTCTACTTCTCTAAATCCTATGGCTCTTGGCTACTGCTTAAGAGACTTTTATCTAACACGCTAACAAGTTCAGCCTTTATGAATAATTCTAGAAGTCTTTCCCAAAACAGCAATTAGATCTGCAGGCCTGTTGTTCTTTGCTTCACAACCTGAGTTAACTGACAGTGGGCAAAATGTCAAAATCATACAATTCTGCCAGTATCTGA
>WEIV01015198.1:12107-27629 GCA_013390005.1 Calyptomena viridis
ATATGAGAGTTCTCTAGCTCTGAGAAGCACCCCACTAAGATGAAAACTGCAGGTTTCAGGCCAGTGTGGTCCAGGAGAGCTCAAAGAGTTTCACTTAGGACCGTTGTTCATAGATTTGCAAGGGAATTTGCTTTAGTCCTAGTGATTGTCCATCTTGGTCACAATTCAGGTCAGTAACTTTCTTTGAAAGATCAGTCACAAAAATATTGTTCCACTTGGGTTGTTCAGACAAGAAATATAAGTTTCCAAGGCTGTTTGTTGAAAATCAGGAGCTCATTAGATTAACATAAGTTTCTGCGAGCAGAAAGTGTTTCTGATAAGCTGAAGAAGAGCTCGGCCTGGATGCTGTTGGTCAAGGCTGAGGCCTAAGGAGTGTTTCCAATATTATCCCAAAGGAGCAAGGGAGGATGCACCATCACAGATTGTGACTGAGATGTATCAGCAGATCCACCTACTGAAATGTTATTTTTCTTCACAAAAAAGGTTCATCAGAGGCAGTAGCAGCATAAGCAACTCCATTGTGTCTTACCAAAGGACCCTGCATCAGCCTTCGCTCTGAGGATGAAAAATGGCAGTGACTGTGCAGACTAGGGCTCTATATATAAACAATCTGAGGGACACAGAGGTTAGGGCTTGTCTGGTAGTAAGGGAGATTTCTTGAGAGGTAAGCACATGACTGAGACCTGGATTCTTACCACTTTAGACTCCTTAAAGTCAAAAGCAAGAGAGAGATAGTCTGAATTCTCTTCTGGAGGTACTGTCTCACTAGCCATTGATTACAGAGTAACTTTAAGATAATAATATTCCAGGCTTTAGGAAGTACAGCCAGCCATCTAACTACCAGCAGGATGAAGCTGAGCCTTGGAGGAAAGAAAATTGTCGGCCCAGTTTTACCCTTTTGTCTGCCTATTTACCTGTTTTACAAGGAAGTTACATTAGCTGTTCTGCATTGCAAAACAGTTGAAAGTGATGTGCTTATTCTGCCTCAGTTGCTTTACGTCTTTCTTTTCCTTCCCCTTTTTTTTCCTATCTTTATGTCTGTTTCCATTACACACTGAACTGTTTCTTCCACACTATACTGTTTTTGTACTTAATCTGACTTCCCTGTGATACAAAACTATTTGAATATATTTCTCTTAACATCTTACCTCTAGCAACCTGTTTAGTTGGGCAGGTTTTTTGTTGTCTTCTGCACTTTCTATTTTCATCTCTCTTTTGCTCCTCTATTATCTTTGTTTCCTTGTTTTCTGCCTTCAGTGGTTTTTTACTTTTTTTTTTTAACATGAAGAATCTTCTTCAGTCCCTCCTGCCATTCTTCTGTCATCTCTTTTTGCACTCCTGCTCTCCTTTACTTTCTTACACTTTTATCTTTTCTCCTGCCTAACTCCCTGTCTGTATGCATGTCCAGATCCTGAGGGATCTGAATACCTGCTCTTTGGTTTACTCTTTAAAAGAAAACTGAGTGTCAACTAGACTAAAATCAGTACTCATTCTCACCATCACATTAACCTAGATTATCATGTCAATGAATTTATTTCTACTCCCTTTACACAGTAATTTACTTTTCATTAGTGGCAGAAGTATATGTCAAATGTCCTCTCCTGTCAGCGTGGTCTCCATATTCAAGGCCAATGTCAAGTCAAACTTGGGTAAAGAACTGTATGATCTGGTAGTTTTCACTGATAACATCAGCTAACACCATCTACCTTGGTACATGACAGGATGAAAGGTGTCCACTCAAGTAGCCAAAACCAAGGTGTAAAAACTTCTGTAAACAAAGTCAAAGTCTTGAACTGCAGCTGGAGGCAAAAGGGAAGCTAACAGCTACAAAACAGGACCATTAAGTGCTGGCCTCAGATATACACATGTATGAGAGAACAGTGTAGTGCATGATTGAAGCAGCTGAAGTAATCCCATAGGCTGCTCAGCATGTCCTACATCACCTGATGATTTGGAAAGCAAGAGAGAGCAGACTGTCAAAGCAAAGACTGCTTCCAGAGGGAAAGGGCACATTCCTTAGCCAGGCACAGAGCCAAAGAATGAGCTTCTGTAGGTTTCCCATCATTGCTATCTGGATTTCTAGTAATAATCATAAATCCAAAAGTGCTCTCAAATTTTCCCAGAATGGTACCAAAAATGTGAACAAAGGCAATTGATGCTGATCCTGAAAGATATTTTCCTTGAGCTACTCACTGAAATCATATTCCATCCACTGGCATTAGTAAAGTGACCTTTATCCTACTATTGTCCTGGTGAGACACCTGGAAAATACTACCTCATACCATTTGGATCTGATGGCATGAAATCTTACCTCAGTTACACTCTGGTGGTTTCACAGTAAAAGCACATTACTAGTTTCTTCGCCAGTTTTACCTGCCCCTCAATTCAGACCTACATCTCAGATTTAAAAAAAAAAAGAATCCCGCTTCTTGATTAGGATCATACGTATTTACAAATACATTCAGAAAGAGGGTGAGGGGTGATTTTACATAATCATGCACACATGACCTTTCAGCTGAGATGGCTGTCACTCTGCTTCCCAGCTCCAGAGAAAAAAACAGGATAGACCTTTTCATCACAATATTTTATTCCTTTTCTCCAAGTCAAGAGAACATCCAGGGAAATCTTGCAAATGATGTTAACATCTCCTGAGAGCTAGGAGCCATTCAGCAGGGACAGATGGCATCTCCCACAGTTAGGAATCAGTATTCAGGGGAGCAGAACAATCTCCCCTCCACAAGCATGCCATTCCAAGGTTATAGTGTGACTGCAGGGCCACTGGATATGGTTAGTCCTTGTGACTGAACCCAAGACTTAGCAGACATATGGACAGGAGAGAGGAAAATGTGAGCCTTCAGTCCCAGGTGATGTAGATTTTGGGCACCTTCTCCTCCTTGTTCTGGTTTCTTGAGGACAAGTGTGCTGCAGGCTCCATCTGGTTCTGTAATAAAGGATAAATTATTAAAATAAATAAAATATTAATGAGCTGTTCTATAAAACAGAGGGCCTTTAAAGTATTGATTAAGAATTGAAAAAGTCATAATGAGCTTTATCTGCAGAAATAATTAGGAAGTATTTTTTGTGTGATACCTCTCTTCATGGAGCAGGTAAAAGGCAGTATTTAATTCCTGGACTTGACTGTCATCTGTATAGTTTATACATAATCAAAACAATAATTTTTACAAGATCATTGTGTTGTTTATCCAAGAGCCTTGTGGCACTTCATAAGCAGTAACAAAACTAGTTTCACAACAGCATTAAGGAATAACTAATCACTACAGTAAGGACAGGACCAAGTAGGAAGATCCACTGTCTACATCCTGCAGTGTTATGTTTAACCTGGTAGCTTTCCTAAAAACATGACATCAAGACAGAGATATATAAAGGCAAAAATGCAGATCTCCTAAGCAGATAAAAGCAACTAGATAGTTCTTCCTTTAGTAAAGAATAAATACCTGGTTTTGTTTTTGGACTTAGCACAGTATTATCTATTCTAGGTTGATTCCTCAGAGTAAATCAAAATACACATTCTTAGTAATAGCTATAAAATTGCCAAATGTACGTGATGATTTTGGCATTCATGCATTCCTAGTAGGAATCACGGTCCTTGTGGGAATCTCATGAGGCCAGCGAGTTTAGATGCCTGCAAACTGGCATCATGTGCTTCCCTCTGTTGAGGGTATAACTTCTCTAGAGCTTCCTTTGTCATGACTTTGTCTCGTAGGGAAACACCACATTCTCTCACTCAGCCCCTGCACACACCCTTTCCCAGACCCCTATCATGCAAGCAACTTGTCTTCAGGCTCAGCTATTTGTGACTAGTTGCAATGAAAATCAGCTTGGGCCAGACTCAGTTCTTCCAGTTGTCTTTTAGGCTCCTCTGTGCTGTGGGTCCCCAATAGCTTTTGGAGAAAGGCACCTTTAGGAAATGAGTCAGTCTTACCTAAGATCTAAATCAAAAGCTTGGCATTTCTAGAGGGTGAATCAGACCTTAGGCTGGGCTGAATCACTCCCTGGAGCTGTCTATCAATCTGACCAGTTGCCTAGGTCTCCTGACTGTGGCACCTCTGAACTTCATCCAGACTAGTTTCTTTTGAGCTTGGATGTTCCCGCAGTTAATCAAAACTTCATCTATAAAATCCTGCATTTCTCATTTCTATCTCTAACCCAAAACTTACTGGTCTGCCTGTGAAGCACTTGAGTTTGTATATCGCGCCGTGAATTCCTGAGTCTTTACATTCACTGCTGAGGTTTTCCAACTGCCTCATCCATCTGCAGAGCCATGGAAGAACCAGTTCTCCTAGCAGGCTTCAGTGAAATAATTCCCTTAAAGTATTTCCAATTGAACAAGTTACCACTTCAGTTAATAACCCACTCTTGCTCTACCTGGCAGACACATTTCATGCCCTGTCAATTTTTGGTAACTTTCTACACATTGTGATGATTCCCAAAACAGGAGTTCTTTACTGAGACCAACAAAATATGCAAAAGCCCAAACTATCCCTGATTTAAAATAACTGTCTATGATCCTGATGTCACTGCATCCATTCATAACATATCAGAACTTACTTCACTGTCTTATCTTCATAATTCATTAGCTCCTGTCCATGGGTCACTTGTCTACAGCTGTTAATAACCACTGTAGAACTTTCAATGGGATGTTCCGTAGAGCAAGGTCTCAGATTTAGAGGAAAGATGTAGCAGAGGTAATATGACATTCTTGAAATATTGCTGTGGAGATGTCAAATCCATGTAGTAGGATCAGTATGTATAGTTAGGGTTTTCTCTGTTTAGAGTTATGAAGCCTGAGGCCCAGATCCATGAAAGTACTTTTCACTGCAATCACTGAACATTGCAGTGTCTGGCTTTCAAACCCTTCATTCCTGATTTAACGACACTTCGGAGGGTTGGGTGCTAAGGAACAGAATTCACTAGAGCCAGCCTGCTGAGAAGAGAGCTACTTAAATTAGCCAATAGGAGAAAACAACAGGAGGGATGAGTTTTAAATCACATCTCTCTTGGGGATTGAATGCCTTAATTTGACTTCATGGAGATTAGTTTGCAGGCTGCATTGCCTATGCAGGGAGGAAAGTGTTTGAAGGCTCTTTAGCAAAGGCATGACGAAGCCCAATCATTGGAAGACAGGAGAAAAAAAATCAAACTGGAAGCAAATGTTTTAAAGAATCAGGATAATTAACTGCTGAATTAGCTTATCAAGAGATGTAACACATTTTCCACCTACTGAGTGGCATCTTGCATTCTGAATTTCTCTGTCAATACCCAAAAGCAGCTAAAATGTGTCTGTATGGTTCAGGAATTACTGAGTGATAATATTTGTCAGGAGCTTAGTGCATATCACCATAATCTACCATCTCCTGTCTTTTAAACAGATTAATATGCTTTTACCAGGGCTAAATTTGGCCTCACTCCTCTTCCTGAGTGTTCAATGATGTTTAGATATAGAATAATGTGAGTTAGAGATTGTATCAGCTTGTCTTGTCATCTCTCTGCAGCCATGGCAGGATTGTCCTGTATTTTCTGTTCATTAACACTTTGACCTGGAGTTTTTTATGTATGAACTGTTTCTATTGTTTCCCTTGGCATTTTTCATCAGTCTATTGGAACTCATTACTGGGACATTTTTAACACATGAATTGTCCTTCAAATCCTTTTCTCACCTACCCATCATTTCTTTTAAGTCACACATTCTATGCATCCAGTTCTCCATCTCTTTTTGCCGTTTATTTTCTGGTTAGAGATACACTAGATATGGGTAGCCAACTTGCACCTCTTATATAATTCAAATTTGCCTCTCATTCTTGATTGGGAGCCTGGTCCACATTCATCTTCTGTCTTCAGTGTCACAACAGGATCCCTGGGAAAACCCTATCACCAGCTGTCTGTGGTTCACTCTTAGTGCTTCCCCACTGTGTCTTTGCAAGGTACAAGGAACATATACTGCTGACTGTGACCACCTCAAGCTTTGAGTTATGTCATGTAGAGGATCATAAAAATAAGCCATGCTTGGTGGATGCTGCTTTCTCCATAGTTCAACCAAACTCTGTATCCTGGGGCATGTATTTGGGCCCAAATGAACCCCATCAAAACCAACAGCCTGATTTTGGCCAAATTAAATCTTTTAATCTTTCCTGTGTGATTGCATAACCTCAAGTGGAAGAAACATGTAATCACATCAGCTTTTCCCTTCAGCACATTGCATTGCAGACTCGTAACTCATTTATTCATTCCCACCATTCATCTCTCAACAGTCAGCTCTTCAAGTGCTTCCCTTTCCTCAAAAAAATTTAGTTTCAGATGAGTTTTCCCCTGTGTGCATTTTCCCAGGCTGAATCTAATTTTGTTTTATTTTCAAACTCTATTTCTTTCTCAGCTTTGACAGTTACAGGGCAAGTACAAGAACTACATGGAATTAAATGCAATCTACATTACTTTTCTGTTCTCCTTGGGATTTGCTATACCTCCTGATTTTGTTTCACCTGTGAATGTAATTAACTCAATCTTTATTTTGGATCAGGGATATAACTGCTCTGTGAAGAAATGGCCATGGTGAGATCTGAATAGATTTAATCGCTAAACTAAGAAATTATTTTACCAATAGTATTTATTTATGTGAGATTATTAGGTCTGTTTTTATGTCACACAACAATATTTTCTGTGTGAATTGAGAGCAAACTTCATCTTTTCTTCACTAATTTTGCCTCGAAGTGAGAAGTGATTAGATTTACAAGCCTGAAGCACACTGTAAAATGCTATATTTTTTATTTCTTGTGACTGTGTTATCAGATATGTGTTCTCAAGTTTTGGGGTTTTGTTTTTTTTTCCTTGTTGTTTGTTTGTTTTTTTTTTTAATTTCTCCGTGAAAGGTAAGGTGGGTACAATGTCAGCAATGTCAGCAGCTAATCCTGCAGCCATCCCCTGTGACACCAGCTGCACTGTACCCTGTGTCCAGTCCCACCAGCAGCCTGCACTGAGCTGCCGTGTCAGAGCCAGCAGAGGGAGCAGAAAACATTGTGTTTAGCAGCAGCATTTAGGTTTTTATTCATTAAGTGTCATCTGTTTAAGTGAAATGTTTTCCGTTTTGCTCTCAAAGGGATGTTTCCCTTTCTCTTATGCCTATAATGGAATTGTCTCACCTATGAACTTTACGCTCCTTCCATAGGACTGTCTGAATCTTTAAGGTTGTTGGCTGTAGAAAAGTAGGGTCGGCTGCTATGTCCCATCTTGGGTCTGCTGTAGCAACATGAAATGGAAGCAGTGCTGCAGTACCAGTGGTAAATCTTATGTGACAGCTGCTACGGAGCAAAAATATATGGAGATTGGAAAAGACAATGACTGAGCGTATTGCAATGTGCATCACCTCGCATCAGTTTCTCTGCTATTCCTCAGGAACTCCATGTATATCAGCAATAATAAATGAGCTGAGCAGTGCTGATTCTGTCTCAGATGTTTAGTAGCTGGGGACAGAGGCCACCTGCCAACGCAGCACTGGACAATACCAGCAAACTGAGTGGAGGTCCTGTGTTTATTCCTGGTCACGGATATATGACAGCCTGGATTTGATCTTGTGCTCCCTATTGTGCATGTTGCAGCCATTTTTTCCACATCTTAGGCAGCTCTTTGAGTCAAGGGTCACCTTGCTGCCTTTCTATGTAGTGCTGAAGGCAGCAGGGTCCTGATGCCTAATGAGGAAATAATGATTATAATTAAAAACAACCAATCACCACTTCGGTTACCTTCACAGAAGGTCAGCCTCTGAGCCCAAGATTCATGATTATCTTGCTATCAGTAAACTCATATACTCAGTAAAAAACTGTACCCTTTGCTCCCCTCATGAGAACAGGCGACTAAAAGTTCTACCCACTATGTAGCATAGAGCAAACACAAATACTGTTCCTCTAAACTTTCCAAAAAGTTCATTAAAGGAGCACAAATTCAAGCCTGGTAAAATGTAGGATGTGTAGAATCCTACATCTGATTACCTTAAAATTTCTTATTTCTCAGTCAGAACTACAGATGCAAATGCTGTGTATATATACTTTGCATTTATCTCCTTTCTACTAAATGCCATGTGTTGTTGATTGGAGCCGTAAATATAACTACTGGTCTTAAACAGAACAGAACAAGCCCTTGGGATTTCCCCGTGAATGCAGTTGCACAATTTTGTCACAGAATTAAACAAAGCCAAGCATTGGATTAATGAACTAAGAGTCCATTTTGTCCCTGGATATGTTCATGGTGGAGGGATTACTGGGAGAATTTAGGAAATCTGACATCAGTTAAATTAAATATGCATTAGAAAAGTATCCAGAAGAAAACTGACCTTCTAAAAGAAAGGAGAAGGGTAGGATGTCATAATAACACAATATTGAACAAGACTTTTACCTGCTTTCTGGTGCCAATTTCACTGTTCAAATGGATTTCTAAACCTTTGATGAAGTCAGCAAAGATTCTGAAAGGTGACCTGAAGAAGACTTCTGGAACCAAAGGACTGGGTCCAGACTGCAAATTCAGGTACCTAAGCCAGGTAAGTGCCTATTTGATTACAGATCATCATCATCCACTAAAATGATGCTTCTCTGCCTTAGCAAGGCTCTTCAAAATGGCCCAAAAGAAGGTAGGATGGGGTAGAGATCTCTATATTTCATTTTATTTCTCTGGTTTTGTCACTGCTTTTCTGTTTTTCTCAGGGTAATCCACTTCTCCTTTGCTGAAGAGGTGCATAAGGTAGAGTATAAAATGAAGACTACAATATGCTAAGAGAGAAGAGTGATAGATGCCAGTCAAGCATGGTGGATAGACATTACTGACACAGGAACAGCAAGGAATAACCTAGTCCCTGAACAGAGAGACGTCAACAGAAATAGCAAACGTGAAACAAAATTCAAACTTTTGATATTCTTCTTTCATATGGTCTTTAAAAAATATACAGATACCCCACTTCAGGGGTATTAAATATGTCACAACCTTCAGCTTTTCAGAACACATTTAAAGGATGGAACTGAATGAACATAGTCAAATACAAAGTGCTTGCACAGAAGCAATTAAGGTAGGTTTTTCTTAGTGTCTAAAAATGTGAAATGTGTGAGAAAATAGGAAAATGAACACTTTAACCTCCACGGCTCACATGGAAAACACTGTAAAAAGATTTAATTGTATTATTAATAAAATTGATCCAAGATACATCATGAGTAGAAGAAATTAAATCAATGAAATAAAGATTTCTCCAGCCAGTCTGAACTCTATGTTCATAGAGTCTTGATGGAGAACGTTGAGAATCAGTGCAATCATCTCTAAAATGGCTAGAAATTTCGATGAGGTAACTGGAAAGAGAACAAATGAGAAATAACTGCTTTCAATCTTTGCTGAACAGACCCAAAGCTTGATTCCTAACTTGATCTAGTTCTGGTTACTGCTTAGATGTAAAAAGCACAGGAGAAATACAATAATTAAATCATAGAATCATAGAATAGTTTGGGTTGGAAGGGACCATTGAAGGCCACCTAGCTCAATGCCCCTGCGATGAGCAGGGACATTTTCAACTAGATCAGATTGCTCAGAGCCCTATCCAGCCTGACCTTGAATATTTCTGGGGATTAGGCACCTCTCACCTCTCTGGGCAACCTGTTCAAGTTCAGCTCTAGCATAATTTGGAGTTTACGGATTCTGAAGTTACCACATTCAAAGCCAACAAATCATTACCAGTGGCCCTTAGTGTGGAACTACATGGGCCATTAGCCCATGTAGCCCATGGGCCTGTAGCCATTAGCTCTTGCAGGTTTTCTGCATTGGTGCCTGTCACCTTTCAAAGCGTTGTACTTCAGGCTGTTGAAAGAGACTTTTAAAAAACTATGGTATGGTCCACCATGTGGAGTTTAATAGCAGCAGGATTTCATTCACACTGTCTGCATGGTGTTCAGAAGACTGACTTGTGTGCTGAGTAATGTTGCTTGAGCTAGCTTTGAACTCAGTATGATGGGTATCAGAAATTACCTTGCCAAATAAATGCACACCTTAGTGGTGAGCATTTCACACAGATACAACTAAGCAATGAGATTCTTACTGCCTGATTCCTCAAGGCATTGAAGTGCCTTATTCCCACTGACTTCAATGGGAATCAGGTACTTACAAGAGGACAGGGCTCCCCCTTCCTGTTGTTGTGGAATATGGAAAAAAGGTGGAAAGAATTTGGCAATGTGTGTTCAAAATTATTTCCTGCCCCCTGTATCCCTAAAACTACTGAGGGGCCTTTCTGAGGCTCTGTTCTGTGGTAGAGCAGATCTGTGGCTGGTCTTGCCTTCCCAGACAGAGATCACGAGAGACAGAGCAGAGCTGTAGCACACAGTGAACCATCCTCACTCTCCATTATTCCGCCTGGCAAACCCCCTTTCATATGAGGTTCTTGTCAGAAAGTGTATTTGGGTATCTGAGACCTGGAAGGTCAAAGCCATTCAGTGCGGATGAGAACCAGGCTGCAGCATAATACAGGTTAATCTCTGGGCGTGCAACCAGGCACAGCTCTGGACTACAAAGTCTGATTTTTTTCAGTAGCTGAAATATGTCTTTATATCCCAACACCTATCATGATACTGGCATCGATGAACCTTCCCATTTGATCTCTGATGTCATATCTCTGCTGGATACTTCCATGATTATTTTCCTGTGCAAGCCTTTTCTCCTTGCAGCAACAAGCCTATCACTATGCCAGGCCCTTGGGCTGCTTATGTGTGTCGGACAGTTAAAGCCACTGTCAGACTTTCAGGACTTTCAACCTTAGCTCTGTAGTGTCACAACAACCAAGGAACAGCTCATGTGATTTAAGCTTTACCACCTGCTTAAAATTCACATGGGGTAAACCTAGTCACAATGAAAGGTTTTGTCTTCAAATATATTAAAATATTTAAAGCCACCATTGCTACTAAATTTCCCAATTTTCCGGAATATTTAATTCCAGTTGAGTGAAATGATTTAAACAGACTGTGCTTTGGGAATGTGGCCCGTAAGCTTTTAAAGAATTAGAAATCACTTACAAAGCAGTGGGCTCTCACAGGGGCGCACACACGCACACACGTACATCAACTCATGCACATGCTCAACCAAGCCTACGCTACCAAGGGAAAGGAAAATTTGAAAAAGCTTTGAAAGTTTGTTCTTGGTGTGAATATAGTAAGTCATGAAAGGGAGGCAAAATAGAAAGCTCGCAGTAGAGCTTAAAGTACATTTTAAAACCTGATGACTGCAAGAGGCCCAACGCACATCACCATCCACTGCTCAGCTACTCTCACATGAGCTAAAAACCAAGTACTCTAAAACCAGAAGGAAGCAGGAGGCTACAAGGACTATTTACCTTAGCTAGACTTCCTAATTTCCATAATTTCTTCTGCTTAGAGAACTGACCCCTGACTCTTTTTCTTTACCAGTATTCAGAGTCATTATCTCTGCAATTAAAGCAGTCACAGAGGTACATTTGAAATGCAGGTTCTTTTGAATTATTGCTAATAGAAATATTGAGGAGCTCTGTTAGCTTTGATCTCTTATCACATCGTGCACAGAGCTCACTCCTGTCTCTCTCTCCCTCCTCTCCCTCTCCAAGCATGGCTGCTCTCAGCATCTCTGTGTGTAATCAGACGTGTCACACCTCCACAGAGGTAAATTGGGTTTATGTAAAAAGGAAAATTAAATTAAAACTGGTTAGGAATTAATTGTGACTGCCTTGAATTAATCTATCATATTATCCTATTGTTAGTGCGTCAGGGCAAGATAACAGCTAACCCAGTTTTGGAGTGAGAGGAGGAGGGAGCACATTCACATGCAGCTAAAGAGGCAGCAGTAACTTCTTGGAGAGATGTTATTTGTTGCTATGAAGTTTTTATTCTTTTGAAATAATAAAATGTGTTGCATCAGCTGATCCTTTTAACAGCAGAATCTGTCATTTCATTTATGGAAGGACGCGACACATTGCACCTATGTCAGCAAAAGAACTTCATAAATTGCACACCTGACAAACTCATGTGAACTTATGTGTCAACATGCCTAAGCCAGAGAGTAAACTATCTCCACTAAAAATAAAAACCTCCAAAATGTATGTTACAATACATAGGCAAAGAGAAATAATGTTCCGTCAAAAGTGCTATGAAGGGAAAATACCCTTGTTTTTGACAACACAGCAGATAGAAAAGCAAAATATTTTATCCTCATAATGGCATCTCCTTTCTGTGCCGTGGCCAGGGTCTTTATGACACACTTTTTAATGACAAATGAAAAAATGTCACTTCATGGGGAAATGTAACAGCTCAAGGGAAACGCAATTTCACAACTGGATATCTAAATATTTGGTGAAGTAATGAGAAAATGAAGTCAATAAACAGTCCTCATGTGGAAAGTCTTAAAAATTGACATCAGCCTTACTACTTTAACTTGAACTTCATCTGTTTAATGTATCACAGTTTGGAAACTCGGAATCCTGACAGAAAAAAAAATGTAGTCCCTTGGGTTAAGCATATTTTCCAGAGTTTAATCCCTTATTTGACCTAGTTTATGTGGTCTTGAGTAAGTCACCTTTCCAGGTATCAACTTCTACACCTGAAAAGCAGATTTGATATGCTTGTGGTGACACCACACACTGCTGTATCCCTGGCACACTGAAGATATCACTGCAACATAAATACAGAGCTCTGCCTAAAACACTAATGCTACTCTGGTAACAACACAACTCACTTTCTTGGCCTCTTGTATCCATAAGCACCTGAATTAGAACAGGGATTTTAGGGTGACAGTAACAGCTCAGTACTCAGAGTGACCGACTACTGAGCAATGATTTAGGAGGATTTTCTCGATTACAGCTGAAACACAAACTCCATCACTTCCAGGTGTCTGAAGTAACAGAATGTGTTGCATACTGGTGGTGAGTGGCAGAATATCAGCACAGAACTTTTCAGCAATTAGTGAGGATATAATAGAATAAAGCAGCCTTTATTCATGACAGACAATAGGCACACAGTTTTGTTCTAGGGAGACACTAAGTCTCTTCACATAGGAAAAGGACACTTTAGCTGAACCTTTTAATCTGGGAACAATAGACTACAGCAATGAGAAATAAGGAAATGATTATACGGAATGTCTTCAAAATTCTCTGCAGCCCAAGTGAAATTGTTGTATGAAACTTGGGAAAGAGAGACAGGAAGGGGCTAGTGGAAAGAGAGAACACAATTTAATGCCAAAAATATCAGAGGTCATTCTGTAGACATTTCACCTGTGTATTCCCAGGTACTGCTAATATCTAGCTCTCAGACAGTTGAGATTGGAGGTACATAGCCTACTCCTGGAAAATTATTTCTGTATATGTATATCTATGAGATTAGAAGTTTTGGACTAGCTGTAAAAGGGTGTTTAGAAATTTGTAGGAGTACATTTTGTAAGAGTTTGGTCTTATGATTTATCTGTTGTGTTGCTGACATTATATCCTGAATGTATATTTTTCTGACTGGCATTTAAGTACCTGCCATTAATAAATCAACAAAACGCTTCAATCCTGATCTGTTTTAACAATTCAAACTGTGCAATGCTTCCCTGCTACAGCAGATGTCTTGTGATGGGCATTTATTATATACAGAAAATAAAATCTGTGTAGACTGTTAAATCAAGGTTAGTCCTTGCAATTGAAGAGTTTCTTCTTTAAAAAAACCCCAGTCAATTAAATCTGAATAAACTGAACCACAAAAAGAGTGGAATGAACCTCTTACTAAAGTCTGAATATACGTTGATGTATTTATCCAAATTTAAAAGAATATTATAAACTTTGCATTAAATCTGACTGAACTAAACTTGAATGTGACTGTGACAAATAAGCTTTGGATACAGCCCCAGAAAAGAGTCAAAATTGAATCAAGGTCTCATACCTGATTAAAATGGATTTAATGTCACCCTTGAAAAGAAGAGGAAAAGATTTGGCCTCTGTGGTTAGCTGAGATAGATGAAGATACTTATCCATCCGTGTACCTCAGTAACCAAAACCTAAATTTCCTGGTACTATCAAAATAACACAGACCAGTAGAGTTAGTGAGTGTTCCCCTTTAAGATACCAACTGTTTTATATTCTTGGTTCTCTGCCACATCAGGTCACATGTGATGTTGGTCTTGGCGAAGGGGAATAAGTAGAATAAGTAGAAAGGATGGATGAAATTAGAAGGGGCTAATGACACAACTCATTTTGAGATCAGTTCAGATCAGCTGAGGGGACTGCATCAGCATTTTTTGACCAGAGGCAATCAGGATATCTACTAGAAGAAGGTAATTAGATATTCTAGAATCATGAGTTGCCCAGCTGGAAGCAATGAGTTATGGAACCCAAATGAAGGAGAAACATAGCCTAATTAGGCTAAATAGGAATTCCTAGAGCAGCAGGGAAATGTCAAGGAGTAGACAGGAAAAGTTCTTCTGCTGTTTTTTAATCAGTTTTTTGTGTTTTTTTTTTTTTAAAAAAAAGGCAGCTTTAGCATAACTAATTCTACTTTTATTACAAAATTGAAATCATCTTCTCATTCTCTTTTCCTCATCTTCTGTGTCCAAATCAGTACTCTTAATGTAAACGGTCTGTCAGTAGTTTTCCAGCTGGACACCACACTGTCTTACCGTGGAGGTTTGCACAAGGTATGGCAAGAAAGGAAGTATTGCTGGAAGTATCAATGAGCTCTGACTCTCCTTGAGCACACAGATCTGAACTTTATCACCCCTGAAGGGGTCTTATACTAAACCATGAAAGACACTCTATTTGGAACAATAATCCTGCCTCCACATTTTGTAGTGTCTCAGACTCTTCCCACACCTGCTCCATCACCATATACTGCATTAATCTAGACAGCTGTGAAACTTGGAGGAATTTAAATCCAAATGGCTTAAAAAGGAGATCCAAGAACCCAAGTAAATCTTCCAAATGTGTGGATCCAAATTACCTCCGGTTCATGCATATATTTAAATAAGGAAGCTTAAAGCAAAAGTTGCACTCTTTGGGAATCTACCCACCTGTTCTCAAGCCACAGTTTTTTAGCAGGCAGCAACATCAATCTATGATCAGTGTTTACCTGGGCCCTGACTGCATGGGAAGAAAGTGAGAGTAACACCTTCGGATCTGTTTTGGTGTGGTATTGGGTGGAAAGAAGGTTGAGAAACAACGTCAAGAGAGTAGCAGCTGTATCAACAGATAACACATATACAAGGATGCTGAGATTTTCAAACTGGTTGCTTAAAGTGAAATACATAAATAGGTGGTCTTGGTTCACTTCTTCAGTGAGAAGATGTTCCTTCCTCTGCAATCTATTTACTTAATTATAGTGGCTGGAATCTAAAAGTCAGACTTTGGTCACTGACTTTTGAAATGTCTAGAGTTTCCCTGTAAAAAAGTATGGTAGAGCAAATGAGGGCTATCTGGTATTTTGTATATTACAGCCTGCCTCATCAAGGCAGGATCAGGAAACAGCCTAGGTTAGAAAATACTCTTGGATCTCT
>WEIV01015198.1:30305-167035 GCA_013390005.1 Calyptomena viridis
GGGTGTACTTCCTTTGACAAAAGCAAATGCTGATAGGCCAGATGTGGACCTGGATGATTTTGGAGGAGCTTACCTGACTTCTACTGCTATCAGATTTGCTGTATATAGATGATTTTCTCTGTATCTCATCATCATCATCAGATACAGACATGCCCATAACCACATATTAATTTATCTTCACAAACTCCCTTTATGCTGCTTCATTTTTCCTGGATATGCCATAAAGGAAAACAAGAAAGCAAAAGAGTGGAGATGCTGTAGAAAGGCAGAGATAAAGTGGGAAGGAAGGGAAACAATTGCGGAAGATATGAAATACTTGAGTCCATTTTCTCAATGACAAGTTGATTTGCACCTATTTTTGTCAGGACAAAAGGTAACAGCAAAGGAAACATCAGCTATTAAATTTGAAATGGAACTCTGGCAATTGAATGTCAGTGAGCAGTCAAAACAATAACAGTGAGCAAACATGCAGGGATATCTCTAGGTCCATATTAAAAGTAAAATCCCCTGGAACTACACACATATCCTATGGCACTCTCTCTCCCTCTCATTGTGTGCCTTTCATTCTATTTCTGATCAGACAAACCCGCAGACTGGCAGATGTAAAGGATCCATTGCTTCTAGTGTGGTGGTCCTGGAAGGATCAGAAGGACCTGGGACTAGTATACCACCTGTTCAGCAGCTTAGGTTAGAAGACCCAGATGGTACCCCAGGTTATGGTGGATCCAGCAGCATCTTAACTACATATGGGAGCTGCTGCTAGAGGTGCTCAGAGCAGCAGAAGGAGCCATTTGGATGGTGTACAGCGCATCTCTTCTCTTTCCTTGAACCCTGCAGAGTGCTTTCCTCCTACCAGCTACAATCACATCTTCAGTTCCCCTATTCCTTGGATAAGGACAGAATGTGATTTTGCACAGCTTTTTTACATTTTTTTCAATTAAATATATCAAATGCAGTATCAAGCATTTTCATTCCTACTGTTTTTCCATCCTTTCTTTCCCTTTCTGTACTCTACTTTTTTGTCTTCTTTTTTTCCTCAACCAAACCCACTCTTTCATCTTCAGTGGCATAAGAATCCAAAGTAAAACCTCAGTCAGTGAGCTATGGATGTACAGTACACAGGACCTGTAGGACTTCTACATGTACTTGTTCTATTGCAAACTTTATATCAAAGTGTTAAATGCAACCACAAAGGTAAGTGAATCTACTAAGCTGAAGATGTAAGGATTCTTCCTTATTTCTTTTTTCTTAAGTATACAGACTTCCAACCAGAGTTATTATACACTTTCCCTGGAGTGATCCTGCTTACAGAAATTCAGGAACAACCTCTACATATTTTGAAAAAGGCCCAGTGAATCTTTGACTTTTTTGTTCTGTGTGTGTTGAGGAATAAAGGTATTAAGGCAAGTAATTTAGGGATTTTGAACATTGAGCATTGTTTTTCCGTTGTCAGTTGAAAAGATGAGTTTAATGTATGTAAACAGTAGCAACTTTTTCCCACTCAGGTCATATGAACATTTAACTGTAAGAGGTTTCTTTTTGCCTAATCTGGAAAAGCAAGCACTGGGGGGAAAACCTACAAGGACTTGAGACTCCTGAGCGGGGTGGTGCAGTGCATTTACTCACAGAATGCTCCGCCTACCTATCCCTGGAGAATTGTCCCTGGAGATGCTGATCTGGGTCCAGGTCTGGGGACAGCCAGTTGCATGCTGAACACAGAGAGACTGTGGTAAGTCTGATGTGTCATCTCTAGAGTTATGCCAAAATTGCACTGAACATAAAGTGACATAAAAGGGTTTATCTGGTGAAATTCCTAATACTGTATGAAATCTTGGTACTGCTCATGATCTACTGGCTGTATTCACAGAGGAAGTCTGTTCCTAGATGTGTTGCCCAGTGGCTGGGAAGTATGGAAATATGGGCCTCTGCCATCTCTGCTCTATCACAGAGCTCCTCTTCCTCTTTTCCAACTCCTGTAGCTACTTCTGTCATTTCCACCTCCTTTTCCTCAAGCCCTGGAAAAGGGCACAAAGACTTTGGAGACATGTCCTGTAAGGTGGTGAAAAGCAAGACTCAGAACATAAAATGCATTAGAGAGGGTGTGGAGATCCAAACCTTCCCTTCCAGGCAACTAGAAGGGTTGCAAAATAACTCTCAGACCCAAATTTTATTGCTGTTTGATGACACTGATAGATAATGCTGATGACATGGGAGCTGGTTATCAACTGGACAACTGTTAAAGCACTTGTTGTGATGTTTGTTAGAGTATTTCTTATTATCAAAGTCCAGTACCAGATAAAGGAATAAAAGTCGCAGCTTCTCAGTTTTTCTTGCAGTTTATTAAGTTCTTATCCCAACTTCAGCATGTCACCCAAACCTGGGTTTAACATACCAGAGCGTGTGCTGCGAAGAGCGCATGCTGCAAAGCGTTAAGTGTGTCAAATGGCGGCTGCATCTAAGTTTTTAAGGACTCTAATAACCAATGATATAATAATACGTATTATGTTTACAATTCTGTACCAGTAATCCTAACCTGTTACTAACATGTCTTCTCTACCTCAAATCTATTCTACCAATCTGCAGGTGCCAGCTCTACTGCAGTACAAAGGGCAAGAAGAAGAAGAAGGAATTCAAGGCAACACCCAAAATCCTCCATCTTGTCTTCTTTTATAACTATACTACAAAACCTAAAACTACAAGCTTCACTTCTATGACAAAGTAAACTATGATCCGAATTATATTTTTGTTGTTTTTGCTTCCTCCATCAATGTTGGAAGCTTTTCCCAGGGACACAGATCAAAAACTGTATCCTGCTGGGGTCTCTGTGAGGATCCCAGATCCTCCAGGGCAATTTGAGGTGTAGTCCCGATATCCTGGACTCCAACAGACAAGGAGTGAGGCCGTTGCTGTGGGGCAAACAACTAACACGTCAGTGGGTTTCAGGGAGCAGGGAAGCTTGCTGAGGTACCAGAGAAAGCAAGGAGGTGGTGGCAGTGGCACACAGAGGCATCACATGAAGCCTGCACAGTTCTTGATAAAGTCTGAAAGAAGTACTTCTAGGTTTGGCTTATTAATTTTTGTAACCACAGAAATTAGCTTTGATTTTCTCTGAGTTTATGTCAGCTGATCTGGTTCAGCTTTGCCAGTTCATCTGAATTGTGATTGCCAGAATGTCTTTTATTATGCTGTATTGCAGTGTGTGATTAATATGTATTTCTATATTATGTATTTCTGTATTATATAGTTCTGTTACCCCTTGAAGTTGGAATGTTCTGTTATCCCCTGCCCTTCTCCAGATGGTTTGTCCCCCCCCTTCTCATTGGTCCAACTCCCCTATAAGAAGTTGAAAGAAGAAGTAGTTTTGTTTTTTCTTGGTTGGCTCCTCTAAGCTTAGGACCCCCTGGGAGGCACGTTGGTCCCAGGGTGAAATAAACTTAAAATATTCTAACCAAGAAGAGTCACCTGCACCTTCTTTGTCCTCCGTTTGCTGGCAAACCCTCGAGGGCTAGCGAAAGGCTACACAGACTTTGTTGCTCTTAGGCACTCCTGGGCTGGACCTCCCTGCGACAAGGAGGCTTCTTGCCTGGAAGTGCCCCCTCCTAACACGTGCTCCAGAGCAACTATCAAGCCCAGGCTGAAGAAGGAGCGGGGCTTGCGGAGGGAGCCGCAATAATGCTGGCCTCTGATTTAATATACTGTTCTCTATTTGATATTAAGTTGCTTATGTGATGCCACTCTAGTGTCTCTCTTGTGTGTATCACTGTTTCTGAAGCTCCTCGAGGTCAAGTGCTAGACATAACTGTACTCCAGAGACCTCTGTCAGTACATATCTGCCCCTTGCTATTCTAGTCCTCTGCCTCCACCAAGCAAAGTTGCTGATTGAACAAAACCATTTTGTGATTTGTTCTAATGCTCTAAATTTTTGATACTGCAACTGAAAAAAAGAAGGAAACTATGAAGGATGATAGCTTCCACTTGACAAAGTAAGTATTCTTGCCAAAATAAACTCTTAGTTTCCCTCTGCACCTAGACAAAACACTCAATAACTATAATTTTTTTAAAACTGAAAATGAAGATAGAGAGATAATATAAATTTTGTTCCACTTGATAGTGAAGCAGTATTAAAGATTAAAACAAATAAAACCCAACTAAACTTTTTTTTTTTTAAATATTGAATTGAAACATTTCAGCTTTAACCACCCTCCCCTCACATATTTTTTTCATTAATTTTGGCTTAAGCAGTCTGCAAATCCTACCTGGATTTGCAAATAGCTTTTTGAGCTGCATTTTTAGTTAGCAGATAATTATCCATCTGAGAAATGCCTATGGCTCAAGCTTTGTAAAGAAAGGCTAAATAGGAGACACAAAATTAATCTTCATTTATGACAAAAATCTTGACTGCTGTGGTCAGTATTCTACTCTGGACATTCTGTACTATTCTGACTTTACTGGCTACTTCTGGATGAAAGGAAAAGGGAAGAATGAGTCTTTTAGTGATTGGATGCTCTTGGTGAGCATCTTATACCACATTTCCTTTTGTCTTGAAGGCCAGACTCTGTTCTTAGGGTTCCTTGCTGCTTCTATTTTCACAGTTCATCAGTTTCTTTTATTTGTCTCAGCATTAAAAAATATAAAAGTGTTTGGTGCCCTTTTTTAAAGGATAAAAAGGAAACAAACCCTGAAGTATAATGAAAAACATTGTTGGAAAGACAGAAATATTCAGTTGAAATATTACTTGCACTTAGTGATTATCTTCCTTTAACTACTGACTTTCACCACAGTGTCACACATTTGTAGAGACCCAAAGATTGCTTATGAGTTTAGGCATTTGACTGAAAAACATAAGAATCTAGAAAAGCAGGCAGGATTGAGGGGTGGAATGCACACTCAGTGGCTTCCATCCATGGTGCTTGTTGCAGCCACAGCTGGGAGTTTATCCCTGGAAGGTGACAGAGAACTAGTTGCCCACAAATCACATGTAAACTAGCCTATGACAACCAGTGTCCTGATTCTTTGTGCAATACTGGTACAGGAGGGCTGTGGTGCCTGCAAGCAGTGCCAGGTGTTCTGCAGCAGAGATTTGGGAGCAGCCCTGTCTTGACAGGGTTAAAGTCCACTTGAAGCAAAATGAGAGCCTAATGAAAACTTTTTCCCTTTTGTGTTAAGCACAGGAGCAGGTCGTATTCTTAAGTATCCTATCCTAATGAGTCTTTTCCTTGTATGTGTCACAGCATACATGAGGATATAGACAATGTTTTGAATGGACCTGTTGAAAAACATCTGCAGGTCAAGTTGAAATAAGGAGATTTGCCTTCGTTTCTGGACCAGAGAAGTGTCCCTACCATAACTAACTCAAGGCCCTGATAGTCCAAAAACTTCTTTGTAGTAACAACTAGTGTGTGTTCAGTAGATGGACCAGAGGTGATTATCACATGGGATTGGACACAATCAAACCCTCATAATTGGGTAAGGGGGGTTACATGGTGGGTGAAACCCAAAAGCCTTATAATTTGATGATCTGCTTCTAATAATGACCTCAGAGAGTTTTGTGAAGGTCTCCAGAGGGGGCAGAATATCTTCTTGGTATGAGCCAACATTCAAAACAAGTACAAACAGATCTAATGGTGGAGTATACAAGACAGTTTGGACATAATAAATTAGAATCTGAGCTGTCCCAGAATAATGGTCTTCCAGAACTATTCCCATTTAACAATTATAAGCTGGGAATGAGGGTTGGAGGAGGAACTCATCCTACATCTTGCATCTAAAATTATTTCTCTGACTTTTCAGGGTCAGGAGAGCATAAGATGAAATATATATAAAACAAGTTGATTTTAGTTTTGTATCTATAAAGCTCAATTTGTGCAGATTTACAAAACAGAAATACAACCTTTTCAAACCATCTTGTGGCAGAATTAAAACAAAGCTTTCCAGAGTGACTGTCAAAACCAGAAGAGACTGATTAACTGACAAAAAGTGGTAGAAATCCGTAACAGACCAAACCATGGAAGTACAAAATTATGGTGTGATGTAAATTGATATATTAGTGTAATGGTTGGTCTTCTTTATAACACTGATTCATTATCTGTTGTTCCACATATTTAAGAACTTGCAAATCCTCTGTGCTCATGTAATCAATATAGTATATCGATACGTTTTTTTGTTGATCAACAAAACGTTTAATTTACATGTCTAGGCCTGGAAACAATGCTTTGGTATAGTTGCCAAACCTAAATCCAGAAGAATGAACAAAGCCCATGAGGGGTAATGGGCTCAGCTCTCAGTGCTGGTGCAGAAAGGCTGACACTGACAACTGTTTTGATGCTTTATTTTCCCTTCAACAAATAGGAGCTACCTTAGCTCACCTAACCCTCAACATAATGCAGTGGTTACACAGGTTAATATTCATTACACATTCAAGGGACATACAGTATACATAGCTCAGGTCTGGAAGCTTCTGGGAACAGTGCGTGTCTTTCTATTTTGTGGCAGTACAACACACAGCGGCAACAGAACTCCTGGAACAAGGCTGGGTTGCTAAGAACTGTGTCCATATAAATATTAAGTCCTAATGATAGATCAGCAACATATGTGTCTGCATGTTTAGAATGCATTTGCTTTAGCAGGCACTTAAGTGCTTTGCTAAAGTCCTAAGTGCTAAATGGCTAATCTGAATGGGAGAATGCCACTGGAGAATGGTTTTCAAAGAAAAAAACCAAATTGTTCCTGGGAATGATAAACAAGCACATATAAAATGAGCCACAAAAACAGTTATAATGCTGTGAGTGGAGTGCAGATAAAGGATAGGAAGTTATAAACACTAATACAGCTCTGCTAAATTCAGTGGATATGAATTTATTCTCAGTGAAGGTTTGCTTCAATCTGGGCCTCCCATCCCACTGGTAAGGATGATTCAAGACTCACAGAGCATCAGATACCACGCTGCTAAGAGCAAAAATAGAAATTCATCCCTTTATAAGCTGAGTACAGTATGCAGAGCTGCTAGGATGGGAATCCAAGAGTTTAGCCCAGATGGTCAAGTATAACTGAGAGGAAGTCTAGGGAGATGAGCCTGGCTGTAGGTCTCATGGATAATTAAATATTGTAAATATTTTAGAGATAATTAAATATTGTAAATCCCATTACTGCTTTTATTTAAATGTTGCTCTGCCAAGGTGTGGGATAGAATAGGGGATTACAGAGCCACTGAATATAGAAGGAGGGGAGTAAAAAGCAGCCCCAGATGAAATGGACAAACAGCAGTAAAATCCTCTGACATCAGAGGTAAAGACCTTAAGAGATTGCCTAAGCCAAATCATTCTTCCAAATTTGTGAACAGAAAGATTAAGTAATATTAAATTATAGATAGTACTTCATTCCTAATATGCATTTTAAACCAATTTTCCATCTTTTTGTCTCTTCCATCTTTTTTTTCTCCTTTTCATCAACACTAGAAACTCAAAGAGCGGTTGCTACTTGTGAAAATGAATCAAAATGTAAAGGAGAACAGGTGGAAGTAAGTATCTTAACCCCTACCAATCCCATTCAGTCCTAAGTTTATTCGTTGTCCCAGTCTCAAAATTAGTTGCAAAATTTAAATGAAGAAAAATAAAAAAGATTATAAAGATGAATGAGGCCTCTTCAGGAACCAAAAAATAATCTCTCGAAAAGGAGGTTTTGACAGTGATTGAACCTCCAAGAAATGAAAAAGCTGAAAGACTCACAGGAAGTTGTTGACTACATCTTAATTACAGCATAAATCTCCATCACAAGCTTACTAGGAGGTTGGCAGGGAAAAAAAAAGAAAAAGCTTATTCTTTTTTATTAAATGCGTACAGAAATAACAAACTTCTCATGTTTGTGCTTCTATTGGACCAGGACAGGGATGTATAGCAAGAGCAACGAATACCTAAACAGATTGCAAATAACAGCCAAGGACACTGCAGTAACTACCTTTAGTAGATTATTACCCTTGCCTTACAGCATGATCTGCAGTCTTCATGCACTGTATGCTGTAGAATACCTTGCATGAAACTGTTTGCTATCTAAACGGGCAAGCAAAAAGCAAGGGAGGAAACATTGATAGTGATAGCTGTAAAAGGTCACAAAAGCCTTTGGTGACATCTAAGAATGTGGCCAAAGTTCCAAGACCTACACCTTTAGACCTGTTTCCCTGTCAGTCTGCTTGCCTATGGAAAAAAAATAGTAAGAGAACAGATATCAGGCTTACTTGTTCTTGGATCTCACGCCCTTACAGATATGAAATAATCAGAGTGAATGAGACAAACTTTTGGAACTACATTGTAAAATCACATCAGGAAGGAATGGAAATACAGTGAGATTACAGAACTTCCTCCCATGCTCTGAGTAACAATCACATTCTAAAATCGGAAAATTATTAGGTATAGAAAAGTTTTTTAAGGAATTTTGAGAGTTATCTAAAATTAACTTATGTTGATTTTACTTCCTAGATAGCAGTGAAATGGGATTTACTTTAACAAGGCCACTAGATTTCCATTTTTTGGAAGGACCCAAATCATGTACTGGTCCATTCCTTCTAGTACTTCTGCATAATGTGCATATCCGCTGGGATTATTAACCCTGTATAGAAAATATATGACTTTTTCTAAGATGATTAGCACAATTTGCTCTTAGATCCACTGTATTATGAACTGTCCAACAGTTATACCACTAAGATATAGTCACTGTTTTGTATTTTATTATTAACTTACACTATGACCCAACTGTTATGGTTCTATTTTAATGAAAACTTTTTCCCTTTTGTTTGCGGGTGGGAGCAGCGGAGGCCGCCGCTGTGGAGCCGGGAGGGGCCGCCTGGGCCGCTCCGCCAAGCACGGGGCACGGCTGCCTTTTGCGGCTGCCAGCGCCAGGTGCCGCCTGTGTTTGCTGTCCCTCACGGCTCACTCGCCGCTTCCCCCCACCCCAGCACTCAGAGGTGCTGCACCTGCGGTCCCATTTTCCCCGAGCTGGGAGGGGGAACGGCCGCCATTCCTTCAGCATGTGGAGAGTGTGCAGGGGAACCTCCCACGGGCTCGAAACTGAAAAGAGGTGGGGAGAAAATAGACCAACCAGGACGCAAGGCTACGCCCCCCGGGGGTGGGAGAGTACAAGGAATTTTGGGCCAAGAAAAAAAGAAAAGGATAAAAGACTGTAAGATGCAGACACCATTCGGCTTCTTGGACGCGTGGTGGTGCAGAGCGGAGCTGCTGCCCCTTCGGATTCTGACGGCGCCATCTTCGAGCACGTGCTAGCGGGACCGGGACCTGTTTCTCTAGCACTTTGCAGCCCCGGCGTCGACTTGGATCCTTTCTCTCATTGCAAGATTCCTGGTTTGGGCTAGAAAACCTTACCCCGCCCTCTTCTCTCTCTTCTTTCTTTCCTTCTTGGCGGCACGGGTTCGAGTCCTCCTCTCCCATCCCCATCTGAGTCACGGGAGCTCCAAAAACCCAGTCCTACCCCCCGCGAGTCCCCAGAAAATCCCAGGGGTGGGAGTTAGCCCCTCTTCCCATTTACACCAGGTTTTCTCAGGGTCCCCAAAGCCTGGCCCCATCCCCCACGGGTTCCCAAATCCCAAGGAGGGGAGGAATTAATTCCAGTCTTGCCCTCTCTTATTCTCTGTCTCCACTCTTTTCCCCTTCTACGACTCAGGAAGTCCTTGGGGGAGCCCCGGTCTTCACCTAAGCAGGGGATACGTAATTTAATTTTGGGTGCTTATATTATTTGGATAAGGGTGTTTGTTTTTCAATATATAATATATATTTTTATTCCTTTTTTTTGTTTGTTTTAATAAAATCCTTTCTATCCTTATACTCAAAGTCTCGAACAATTTGATGTTGGATTCATTTTTAATTCGCTTCAACTGTCCCCCCTCAAACGGAGACACCAACACAGAAGAAACTCTGAGCTGGAGGTAGCTAATGGACCAGTGTTCACTCTCCATCCCACACTGGAAGGCAATTGGTAGTACATTGGTAGTGCCTGGACTTCTTCCTCAAATTTCACCTTACATACATCCTCAATTCAGCCTATCCATTTTCTGCCATTTTTATGGCTTTCAGCATGTTAATATTTCTATTTCTATGGAAACACTCTTTCTTACTTCTTCTGTGGCATATTTCAAGTTGCCTTTTCATATATTTTTCCTTTTTTTTTTTTTTAATTTTTAGGTCTTTTCTTTCCTTTATCTCTTCTCCCTGCTCCTTCTGTACTTGCCTACCTTCTTTTTTTTCAAATTTATATGCCTTTATATTCCCTACCCTTTGTGGCCTCTGAATAATCTGTGCTATAATTTTTCCTTCCACCCCTTTTTTCTTTCAGTCTCCTTATATTCCATTTTGTCTTCATCCCTTCTATTGTTTCATTGTACCCTCCTGTCTCTCAAACATTTCACCTGTTTCTCCCTTCATCATTCATTCGAGAATTTTTACTTTAAATAGTCCCTTTACCAACACATGCATATGTCTCTTCCTTTATTTCTTCTTGCATGTTTCTGCAAAGTTCCAGACACTAATTTCCCTCTGTTCTCAGCCTCACTGCCAGTTTCTGCAAAAGAGGAAAATCTTTCTAAATTCAGTTGTGGATTAAAATACAGTGCATGAAGCTAATCATCTGTGTAAGAATGTCCCACAGAGATCAGTGGAAGAGCACCCCACAGAGGTTAGTGAGCACTGTTCATGAAGGGATAGAGGTGCTATGGGCTTCTTGGGGTTATCTGTGATCTAGGAGTTAGTCTAGCAGGGAGGGCTAATGCTCAGTGCTGCAGACTAAAAATTTACATTAACAAAACTCTAAGATTCTGTGTGTGATGATGTCATCCTTTCCATTTTGTCAACAGCAATGGGTTAATGCAACTGTTCTGAAGCATGTGGATATTATAGACCTTGATATTTTATCTGAAGTTAGAAAGTTTTATCCCAATATGCCTCTTCACCTACTCTTTTAAGGGACTTAAAAGAGTAAGGCACTTTCAGTAAGGCACTTTACAGTAAGGCACTTTCAGAGCACTCCTTCAGTGGTTGTGGGACCTCATGGGACTCTGCTGTAAATGACAGCCACTATCATTAATGGATAATCAGGACCTAAATACTCTTGCAGCAATTTCATCCCGAATTCCAGGGCATTGCAGGCTATTTTATGAATGGTCATAGTATCATAGAATCATTAAGGCTGGAAAAGACCTTTAAGATCATTAAGTCCAAAGATTAACCCAGCATGGCAAAGTCCACCATCAAACCATGTCCATAAGTAGGACATTTACACATCCTTTGAACAATTCCAGAGATGGTGATTCCACCACTTCACTGGGCAACCTGTTATAATGCTTGATTACCTTTTCAGTGAAGAAAGTTTTCCCGATATCCAATCTAATTATATTTCATTGTGTTCTTTTGGAACATTCTTTGAGCCCACCTACATTACAGAAAAATGGAGACAGTATTATAAGCTTAGCTTTCTTCCTACGCTCTATAGTATTTTGGACAGCTCTCTCCTGTCTGTGATGGTGTTGGTTGAGACAGAGGTAATTTTCTTCATAGTAGCTGGTATGGGGCTCTTTTAGATTTATGCTGGAAACAGAGTTGGTAATTCAGGGATGTTTTAGTTACTGCTGAGCAGTGCTCACACAGAGTCAAGGTCTTTTCTGCCTCTCACCCCACCCCACCAGTGAGGAGGCTGTTGGTGCACAAGTGTGGAGGGGACAAAGCCAAAACAGCTGATCCCCACTGACCCAAGGACTATTCCATACCATATGACATCATGCTTAGCATACAAAGCTGAGGAAAGAAGGAAGGAAGAAGAGACATATGGAGTAATGGTGTTTGTCTTCCCAAGCAGCAATTATACATGCTGGAGCTCTACTCTACTGGGATGCCTGCCCATGGAAGTGATGAATGAATTCCTTCTTTTGCTTTCCTTATGTGTATGCACAACTTTTGCTTTACCTTTTGCTTTAAACTGTGTCAATCTCGACCCACAAGTTTTCTCACTTTTACTCTGCTAATTCTCTCCCTGATGTGACTGGAGAGGAGTGAGCAAGTGGCTGTGTGGAGCTTAGTTGCCAGCTGGAATTAAACCATGACATTACCACACCTAAAGTTTCTCCTAAACAAATGAATGGATCTAGTTCTTTTCTGTTTTGTCTGTACTTGAACTATTCTCCCATGGTTCTAGTAAATTTCACTTGGTTGTCTCAAAATCTCTTTCAATTTCTCTCATGGCATCTTTGATCTGAAGTGACCAAAAGTAAATGTAGTATTCAAAGTAAGGACATGCTGTAGAGCAAGTTGTTTAGCATTTTATAGAATTTTCTCTTTGCTATTCACCGTCTCCTTTCCCATGCAGGCAATCTTATTTGCTACTTCTTCATGCAGAGCAGATGTCTTCATTGAATGATCCATAATGATGCCTAGAGCTATTGTCCTAAGAAATAGCAGCTAATTCTGAATCTATCACTTTATATCAGTATCTTAAATTGTTCCTTCCAGTGTTGTTTACCTTGTACTTGTCTAAAATAAATCTAATCTCTTTTTGTCTTACAAATGTCTCTAGTTTGGTAGGTCTCAGAATTTCTTCCTTTATTGCCACTGAAAGATTTTATTCCCCTGGGCAGTACTGCAGCTTGTTTTGGTCACCCTCTTTTCCTATTATTTGATATTAACATAGTGAGATTGACTAAACATCTGATATAAAGGCCATGGAGATGGTGTGAGAAGTAAACTGTTATGGTTTATTTTATGGAAAACTTTTTCCCTTTTGTTTGCAAGCAGGGCGATACACAGTGGGGCAGTGGGGGTGTCTCCACCCTACAGTGCTACTCCATGGTGCTGAGCTCCAGTCCCTGTGGCTGCCCGGTGCCGGGAGATGCCCAATGCCCCCATGGGGTGCAGCTTAGTGTCACTTGCGGTGTTGCTGCTGCTGCCGCCGCTGCCCGCGGTGGCTGGACACCGGGTGCGTCCACCATTCGCGGCTGCCGGCACCAGCTGCCATTCACGGCCGCCGACGCCAAACACCACATGTGTTTGCTGTCCCTCGCACCCAGCAGCTCGCTCGCCACCCCCCTCGGCACTCAGGGGTGCTGTGCCTGCAGCCGCATTTCCTCGGGCTGCTGTGTTGGTGGGGGGGTGGCGTGGGGTGCCCAGGTTGGGGAGAGGAGCAGCCACCATTCCTGCGGCACATGGAAAGGGGGCACGGGAGCTTCCCATGGGTTCAGGATCGGAAGGAGGCGGGGNACGGCCGCCGACGCCAAACACCACATGTGTTTGCTGTCCCTCGCACCCAGCAGCTCGCTCGCCACCCCCCTCGGCACTCAGGGGTGCTGTGCCTGCAGCCGCATTTCCTCGGGCTGCTGTGTTGGTGGGGGGGTGGCGTGGGGTGCCCAGGTTGGGGAGAGGAGCAGCCACCATTCCTGCGGCACATGGAAAGGGGGCACGGGAGCTTCCCATGGGTTCAGGATCGGAAGGAGGCGGGGAGAGGATAGACCAACCAGGATGCAAGGCTACGCCCTCCAGGGGTGGGAGAAGTGTGGGAAAAATGCGTACACGCAAGTGTGAGATGCAAAGAATTCTGGGCCAAGGAAAAAAGGATAAAAGGATAGTGAGACGCAGACACCATTGTGCTTCTTGGCCGTGTGGTGGTGCAGAACGGAGCTGCTGCCCCTTTGGATTCTGATGACGCCATCTTCAAGCACGTGCTGGTGAGACCAGGACCTCTTTCTCTAACACTTCGGAGCTCCGGCATCGACTTGAATCCTTTCCTCGTTGCAAGATTCCTGGTTTGGGCTAGAAAACCTTACCCTACCCTCTTCTCTCTCTCTTTTTTTCCTTGGTGGCACGGGCTCGGGTCGGATATTTAATTTAATTTTGGTTTTTTTTTTGGTGCTTATATTGTTTGGATAAGGGTGCTTTTTAATACATAATATATATTTTTTTCTGTTTTAATAAAATCCTTTTCTATCCTTATACTCAACAAGTCTCGAACAATTTGATATTGGATTCACTTTAATTCTCTTCAACTGTCCCCACTCAAACAGCAACATAAACCCGTCTTTTCTGCCATCCTAGAGAGTGAAGGAATGTCTGTAGCCACACAAAGAGAGTGCAGATGCCTCAGGAAGTGTAATTACAGGGAAATTCTGTAATTAATTTCTTCACTTAATTGAGCTGCTCCTGCATTATCTTCATTAAATCCAGAGCAGCACTGCCCTGGAGCAGCTCCACTCACCAGGAGCAGACATCCCTCTGGGCTGTGAGTGACCATGCTGCAGTAACTGCATTTCTGGTCTCTCTGTGTTTTGCCATTGCCTGATAGTGTTGGCAATCCAGGGTTTCTGACTTTCTCCTGCAATTTTTGCCCCACAGCAGGACTCTGTCCAACAGAAATTGTCTTCTCATGTCCTTGCGTGAAGATCAAAACAGGCCAACAAACCCTTGCGAGGGCTGCATGCTGTAATTATCCCATTCTCTTATACTGAGCATTAATAGCAGGACATGAACATACAGAGAGGGATCGAACTTGTGAGAACCTGTGGATGGCACAGCCATAAGGCAGGACAAGTCCTGGCAGCCAGGGCCCATTCCACAGCTCCAACCAGGGAGCAGGACACCGACAGCAGCCCCAGCCCCAGGTATTTGGTCAGGAATCAGGGGTGGGCCATGGGCAAGGGTGGGCACTCAAATGGGATAAAAAAAACTGTCTGGGAGTAGGTTATGGTACAGTTATAGTCATAACCTGTAAGCACTTGAAGAGTACCCACACGGGCAATAGGACTGTAGACTATTAAATGTTGGATCACTTACACAACAGTTATGGCAGATGGGAAGTCTTGATGTCCTACTACTTGGGACATTTAAAATTAAGCCAATCAAAATCTCAACACATGCACTGTGGGATATCCAAGGATAGATAGGTAATGCCATGGATATCAGGGGCATTCAGTCTCTTATTACTATGAAATTATACCTTGCATTACCCAGCAAAAAATATTGGATTTATTAGATGCAATTTAAATCTTTCTGTTTTGTTACACACTCCAAGAACAAACTAAATCCAAACAGGATATCACTATACTGTGTCCATGCCATGCAGCTAAGGCTGTATGAACATCATGTGGAGTCATGTTCATAATGAATAAGAAATGGAACAAGAGCCTGTCACTTTTGCTTTACTGACCTTACTGCCAGCCAGAGTGACATATTTCACTATTACATTAGACATTTTTACCAGTTTAGCCACAAGAAATAATAAAAAAAGTCCAAAAAACCACAACTCTTGGTGAACTACTAATTACAACTTGTTATGACTGGAAATATAGGGCAAAACCTTGCCCTGGGACATGCAGGCAAAAGTCCTGTTGTCTTGATAGTAATGTGCAAGCACATTATATCCAAGGGCAATGATTAGACTATTATTATTTGCTCACAGAAATAAGCCAGGTAATAATGAAGGACATTCTTAGTGTTTCATCCATAACACTGCAACCTCAAGCCACATATATTTTCAGATTCAACCTGAAATCTTTTACAGCATGCAATTAGCCAGACAAAATACTGTTTCAAGTCTCATTCATTAATAGATTCCTCAGGGTCTTGGTATTTTGCTTCTCAAAAAAAAAAATTACCAGTATTTCAGAGTGTCCAGAGCAACTTTTCAACTGAGAGCAGGTCCTGAAAAATGATGGGGTGAGGAGGTAAGGAGAAAGGGAAGGGAGGGGAAGGAAGACAAAATAAATATATGCATTGAGGTTTGCAGAGTTGAAGAAACATCTCTGTTTTCATTTGCATCCATGAAATGCACTCTTGAAGTCACATGTGAATTAAACAGAGAAACTGGAAGGTTCTTATCTCTAAGATGATCTCTTGGGTTCATTTTGGGAAAGAAGCATTCCACTTCTACTTGAAGACTTCGTGAACTAGGCAATTTGTGGACTAGGAAACTTGCTAAGATTTTGAAATATTAATGTAAAAAAGGCCTTTAACTTTAGGTATTGAGACATGGGAAATGCAAATGCTTTTAAAATAGTTTCTAATTCCTGACTAAATATGCCTAACTATTGAAATATGGGATTGTATTTTCAAAAGTAAGACATCCTAAAGCATTTCTGAGGAAGATCTGAGCATGGGTTATCTGGCAAATTGGGCCCTCTGAAGCATCTTAAATTGGACATATATTATGATTCTGCATGTTGAAAATCTACTCTTGAAATCCTGGCACAGACATACTTGAAGAAGACTGCTAAGAATACTGAAGACACTGCAAATATGTTAGTTTTCAGCAACATTTCTTCTAGTACAGGTGTTTATAAGGTATTTGCAAAAGGTCCTTTGGATATTCATAGTATCACTGATGATGATACTGATGATGGTAGTCTCCATTTACTTGTTTGGAAGTACTTTTCTGTGTTCTGCCCAGATTTGCTGAACTAGAATGCAGACTCTGGCATGCTTTAACATCAGGCCCAAAGTATGTTAGAAAGAATGAAGTATAAAACTCTTGACTTCGTGGGATGAGGAGACTATTTCCACAGTACACAAAAATATCTCTAACCACAATAGTAGCAGTCATTTCTTTTCTCATCTGCAACATAAAATGTTCTTCTGTAAAATACTGGGTAATGGTAATGCAGCTTTTGACCTTCATCAGGGAAACTCTCATTGCTGAGTCTTGATCTCGGGTCTACATGCACTATTTCCTTTGAGTATGCCTTGATAGTTACTGGAAGCCATCACCCCAATGACTGCTTTGATCATGAGACAGCTGCACTTTTGCTAATAATTCTGCTCTGTGCTGCATTTCCTTTACATATGGTTTTTCCTATGCAGAATTATTATCAGCAAGAAATCTGGCCCTCGTTCTCTCAGGTGGTTTGCATTTGCCTGTTCAGTTTTCATTGTCATAATTCAATCTGAATTATTTTTTTGCCTATTATCTTGTGTTATGCCATATTCAAAAGATTCTAATAGCAGTTGCAGGAAAGCCACACTGAAATATTAGATAATCACTAATTACTTTTATGAAGCATGTCTAAATTACCACAAAATATTTCTCCACAGTGCAACCTACTTAGATTCTATTTCTGGCAAGGATTTACTTGTGCACTAATTTATGCCTGTGGTTTTGAAGTTTCTCAGTTTAAAAAAAAAAAATTGTGCCTATCTTAAGTATTTCCAGAAGAGGAAGAGCACTGAGAAATAGAGGAACTTCAAATCATTATTATTCTTTTTTCTTCTTTAAAACTAAAAGAACTGGTTCCTGAGGGACCAGTTAAGTACTTGCTTAACTCTAGTTAAATTGCTCTCAGACCTGGCCTTACCAGATGAAGTAAAGAAGATAAAGACAGTCGTGGTGTCACTATCACAATAAAAGTAAAAACATAAACTATAGACAGCAGAAAAAAACCGGGTGTTTTACTAATTACCTCTGGAAGTCTGCACTTGACAAAAATATCTATCGCATAGGTCTTTGTTGGATGTGGAAAGAGACAGTACTCACATGAAAAGAGCAGTGGAAACCTCCTGCAGCATCTTCCCATCTTTCTGTCCTTGGATATAAGAATGTTATCTTGTTATAGATCACCAAGTCATACTTCATTTGTTAAAAAGCTGATGCCAGGCACTGCACAGTAGAAGCCATGAAATTAGCTCAATTGATTAGAGCATGGTGCTAATAACACCAAGGTTGTGGGTTTGATCCCATAATAGGCCATTCACTTAAAAGTTGGACTCGATGATCCTTGTGGGTCCCTTCCAACTCAGAATATCCTGTGAAACCATTTGCATTATGTATAAGTCTTAATGGACCTTTAAACCCCAGGGAAGATGCTAAATCTTCTGGACTTCACTGTATTTGACTTGTACAAGCACCTGTTTTGTCTGAAAAGTCTCAACCTCAGCTTTACCATCTCTAGGTTTTAGCTGTGAAACCCCGTGGCTCAGCTTGAGACATTGACAGAACATGAAAATCAAAGAATAACATGCCCATTAAGCTTCTCAGCAAAATTATTCTTTTTAATTTTCTTTTCTTTTTTCAGTAGTACTTTGGAGAAGTCACAGACTCTTCTTCCTGCTTCTGATGTTCTTTTTTGGTCAACATAACCTTTATCTCTCTTTTTATGAATTTTTCAGGGCAGACCTATCACATACACAGGTCAAAATGTATGATAAAAACTGATGTACAGACATCATATGGAAAAACCATACGGAAAATCTAGGCACTAGATTTATGTGACACTTCAGTTGTGTTCCCTGAATAACTCTATCCTGATTCCTGGCTGGAGGTGGTTCTCAGACATCAGGCAGGTGAGAACATGATTATAGTAAGGGATTACAAACTTGGAGAGTATTTTGAATCTTAAAATCATTTAACTCTCTGAAGCTATTTTGTCTCCTCACAACAGTCTCTCGAATTTTTCAATTTCTTTATTTCCCCCCAGTTTTAGTGAACTAAGAGATAATGAAAAAGAAAGTTTTCCCTTTTCAGGCTGCTGCTGAGGTTATATCTTCACACCTCCCATTCCTGATGAAGTGCTTATAAAGCTTATCCTTAACCATTGCAGTTTACAGCTTGATTTTGCTATGCCATAAAAAGTCAGGGTTTAGGCTGAGCCTATAAATGGGAGGAGAAGCTCAGCCATCCACTGTGCCAATCCACAGCAGAAACCTTGGCAGTCCCTGCAGTGCTACTGGCAAACAGTTTCTCATCATTTTGTTTTGATGCAAAAAGCTGGAAAAGATAACGTCAATGTACCCCAAAGACTCCAAGAACCTAAATCGACTCAAAAGGTGTAAAAAGCAAATCAGAACTTACAAGGTAACCATGTCATTTTAGTATGTATTTTTTTGATTTGCAGCACTGGCAGCTGGAGTTAGATAGAGTTTGCATATAAAACTCAGACTGACTGATTTCACAGACACAGGAAAATCCACTGTTTCTGGTTTTTGACTAGTATGTACCTGGCAGGACTTTGCACAGACAGAGTCACTGTTTTCTTTGGGCAGGTGAGGAGCCCTAACCAAGACTTGTTGTTTTTCTGGGGCTGATCTCACACAACTACAAGCTGGTTTGCAGTGCCGGCAGTTGTGAAGGCAGTACTAAGGGACATTTTTCTTCCAGGGGTGGCAAAGTGCTTTGGCTCACATCCCTGCTGTCCCGGTGGGGTGGTTATAAAGCACTTGCATGCTTTGTTTCTGGTTCAGATAGCCCCTGGCATCGATGCTAACACCCTCCAGGGCAGGATGAGCTGCTATGCCCCCGCTTCTCACATGCACACCAGCGTGTGAGAGGCAGTCAGGGTAATGAGTAGCATGGCACCAGCTGTATCTTTGGGAAACGTCAGGTGCCTTTCCAGTGGGAGTTTCATGAGGATTTCTTCATTTCAAATTCAAGCACTAATGCATAAATGGAAGTAGTGAGGAGAGCAAAACTAAACATCAATGCACACTGCTGAGTATAAGAGAGGGAGCCATGGAGAACATGTTTAAACCTGGAAGATTAAAATCCTTAGAATAAGCGTAATTTCATGGTGGAAAACCTATTTTATTTTACCTTCTGTTGAGAGAAGTAAAACTGCATTGCACAGTTTTCATAGCACAGTTAGGAACTAGTAGCCTTTATACATTGTACAGTTTATGGGATTGGAGAGGAAAATGTGCTTTCTTTTTTCAGAGGTTTTGGAAAAAATTTTGGAACAAATTAACAAGAACGGGGCTTCCTAAGATCAATCGCATATCTCCAAAAAAGATGTGTGCCAGCAGAAAGCTAGCTATCTCAAAGGCTAGAAGAGGTCACAAAGATGTACAGCTTATATAGATTTGCAGTTAAAATATATATGTAATCTTGTCCACTGAATCACCAGATATTATAAAGCAGGTTTGAGGTGTCTTTTTTGCCAACCTAATTTTTAAGCTTTAGGGACCATGTGAGCATTCTTTGATGACCATAATAACTCATTAGAGGGTTGGGTTTTTAAAGAAATGTTGCTGAAATCTGTGTCCGTCAGTCTCTTTCTTGCCTCACCCTCTTGAACAAGCTGGCTGGTCCTACCAGAGTCAGCAAAAGGGCAAAGTATCTTGAAGTTACAAAGGTCTGACAAATTTCACAAAATTTGGCAGCTGTGAAAAAAAAGGAGGCCTCAAAAAAATTGAAACTGTCACTGAGGCAAATGTTTCAGCACAAGCAAAAAAAAAAGTTAGTTTAGCATAGGCTAAACTAACCACTGTAGTTGAAGTATATACAGTTATAGACTTGAAGTTAGTGGGCAGAGGAGTAGCTGAGATAATTGTGGTAGGGACAGGCAGAAAGATGAACAGATATCGGATGCAAGTAAATAGAAAACCAGTCATTATTAGTTCTGCTGTTACCATAAGTGCTTTCTTTTTAATGCAAATTGGAATTCCAAATAGTCACAAACTTCTAGGAGCTGCAGAATAAAGTAAGACACCAGGTTTCATAACACTTGTGATAAGTATCAAGAGATCTGCTAATATTGCTGCACTAGAGCTCATTCTTACCTTCCCACAGGGTCAACCGAATGCTGAGTGCTAATTCTGACATCATTAAAAGCACTTTTCATAAGCAGTCTCTGTGCCTGATGTAAGGACCTTATTAAAGAAAATACAGCTTACTAGTATGAGGGTTCTTTGGAAGTCAGATTTGTCAGCAGGAACAGGCCATCTAGTTGTATCTGTGACCCAAACACACCTTATCTTTTGGAGAAGAGAGAAAGAACAAACTGAAATGGCAGTGATGTGTAAGAAGCATTTCAGATACACCCAAAATTTCTGCTGTTTATTATTGAATTGATCATCTCCCAGGCATTATTTCTCTCTCAGCTCCCTGAGCTGTGCCAATAGTCCACACTACTTTCAGCAACAATTCAGGCTAAACTAGTTGGTTTTGTACTGAAGAAGACTATAAATGCTCATAACAGCCTCATAATGCAGGTTGGCTATGAAGACAGAAGGCCCATAATGAACACCTAGTAGGCAGAAAAATCATAATCCACTACAAGCTACTTCCAAGGGAATTGTATGTCTATATGATTGTCTCTGTATTATAGACAGACATAGATACTAAGGCCAGAACTACAAAGTATTTTAAAGGGAAGCAAAGCTCCAACCTATCTCTTAAATCCCAGCCTATGTGGCTTCCTTAAAGACACACAGGGAATCTCTCATGGAACAGGAAATCTAATTAAGCTTCCCAGGTAAAAAGTTTAAATTGTATTTTTTTTTTTTTTAAAGTCGGAAGTCAAGTTAGAAAAAGTTTTCAACTTTGCACTGCATATCAGTGGAATAAGAACAAAAAGTTTCAGTTTATTTAAAGTATAGCTACTTCTGTGAATTGCAGGTGTTACAGATTAACACTTTAATGGGAGCCACATGCATTGCATCCTTGATATCTGACTCCAAACTCAGGTTAAGAGATGAAATTATTTTGACTTCTGAGAAGAACATAATATTCTTTCTGAATATTGATCAAGTTGTCTGTGACATGTAAATGAAACTCTTCTGAGTAATTTTTTTTTAAGAAATGTGATCAAAAAGAAAAGTAGAGAATTTTTCATACTTATGTGCTATCCCTGGAGTCCAGTTCTAATTACAGAATCTCTTTGGACAATGGCAATGTTTTAATCTTGTTTTGCTGAAACACTTAAATATGTACTTAGGTATGGCTGTTTTCAGAGCACCATGTAAGTAATACCTAGATCACAATGCTTTTCCCTGGTGCTGACTGTAATTTCCATTCATTAATTCTGTCAGTCCTGTCTGGTCTAGTTTTTGGAAGAAGTTTACATATATATTCATATATCTTACAATTACTGTACACTGTTTTTCCCCTTGTCTGCTTAAATGTGTGCCACAGACCTCCTGTACGTCTAACGAAATATTTCTAAAGTGGCTTCATGCTGTTTCTATGAATTTCAATTTTTCTACTTTTCTTTTCAGTCTGTTCTCTCATTTAAAAAAATCATTCTGTACTCTGAAATTTTGTGTTGAAGACAGCTATCCTAAACTCTATAAGGAAGCAGAAGATGACATGTCAGGCAAATGGACCCAGACTCCACTTTCTTTCAACAAACAGGACATTCTCTTAATGGCATTGTCACTTTGCAGAATCACAGAATTATAGTATCATGGAAATGTTTAGGTTTGAAAACAACTCTAAGATCAACTGTTAACTGAGCACTGTCAAGTCTGTCACTAAACCATGTCCCTAAGTGTCACATCCACACGTTTTTGAATACTTCTGGGGGTGGCTTCAGGTTCTACAAACCCCTGCAGTGTTATGTAATGTTCTGTCTCTGTATACTCTGTCCCTTTGATGGCAGAATGGTTTGCTTTCCATCTTTAGCTTCTGTGTTAACATGCCTCTTCTCAATGTCAAGCTCTATCTCATGCCGTTGTGCAGGCTGTCCCCTCATTTTTTGTTATTTGCTCCTACTCATGCTTTTTTGTCCCCTATGGCAACAGTCTATAACTGCACCGAAGTCATGGACTCAGATGCTCACAGCTGTATTTGCACTGCATTCTCCCTTTGTTTTATGCAAATCTCTACATGTTCAGCATTGGTGTATTATCCCTTGTCTGTACAAAGCAAGTATTTATATACACAGAAGCCACATGTAGTAAGTTTGCCAAAAGGTTTGTATTCATTCACTAATTCAGTCTCCCAAGGAAGAGAGTTCAAGAAGTCACAGCACGGGAAGCTCTGTTTTGAAGAGGTCTTGTAACTTTTCCAGTCACAGTTTAGTGGTATCACCCTTGGGAAAATGTCCTTGGTTCAAAATGCCAAGTGTAGAGAGAAGCAGGATTTTTTGTGTGATACTTGATAAAGGAGAGAATGGAGCATGGAGGAATTCCAGAACTTGGTGAGACACAAAGTTTTGATTAGATTCTTTAGGTAGATTCTTAGGTACTTTCCAGGTGATCCAAAAAAAGAAATATCTGTGTCCTGTTCTCCTTAGCCTTGATACTGTGGTTGTTCTATGAGTAGCTGGCACCTAATTCCTGAAGCATTGTGTTTTCTGTGGCTTTCTTTTTTTGTCTTTCTCTTTTTCTCTCAATTACAAGGGAGCTGCAGAAGCTCCCACAGGACATTCCAGATGTTCCAAAACATAAATGCAGAGGTTTTGTATATATACAAAATATATATATTTTGTATATATACAACATTCAACATTTAACAAGGATATGTTTTCCTTCTAATTTCCGTTTAGAGAAGGAACAAACCCTTAAAACAAGGCTGCAATGCTCACTATTCTCTCCCTTGCCTCAGGCCCATGCTGTGTGGGTGGAAAAAATGAAGACTCATAGTCTGACGCTGGCTACTGTTTTTCTCTCCCTTAAACTGCCTGTGTCCATATTTAGGGTTTTAACAGACTGAGGTGATAAATCAGGTGGAATGATCCTACCAGCAGCTTTACACTGGAAATCTAGATTAGATGAAAAGGAGAGAAAGGGTTCACAGATGAAGCACCAGGGATTTCAATAACAGACATCCTGTGGCAGAATTGTCTTCCAGAGTGGATACCAAATGCCATAGTACACCCCTCAGCCCTTGCCAGCACATGAAAGTCATGTTAGCCTTGCTTAAGCAAGGCATAAATTGCCTTCCATTCAAAATATCCAAGGAACCCTGGCAAGTGCAGAAAAGATGATTTACTCTGTCTGCCCTTTGTTCCCTTGACAGCCTGGTAGATTTGTGTTCATGGCTGTTATGGGTCAGATTCCTTTTTGGGGAATTTTCCCATTACCACTTGATGTTGGAAAACTGAGGAAGGGAAAAAGGTAACCCAACTAAGTTAAGGACAGAATTCCTCAGCAGGGGTGGGGGTGGAGGGCTTCATTGTCTTTCGGCCTGAGAGCTAATGGCCTTTGATAGCAGGCAGATTCATGTCCTAGGAGTGTGCAGGGGAGGAGTGGAGTATGCCCCCCTTTTTTCTGCCCCCTTTCTCGGAACAATAAAAAGCTCTGTGAGGGACCAGCTGAGCTCGCTGGTTTTCGGCTGCAATCCCAGTAAGACGGTGTGGTGCTGCCTCACCGATGCTGTTTCTCCGGGTGCTCTGGCTCTTGCCCCATCTAAGGGTGGAGAAGTCCCACCTGCTGCCTTGGGACCAGACCACCTCTGCTGCTGCCTCTCACCCGGCCCAGCTCCCGTGTCCAGGTGGACCCTGCAGCAACCCCGGAGAGAGAGAGGAGAGCCCTGCCTGCACCAATCCTTGCTCAGAGCCAGCCTGTCTGCCTTTTCCCATCTCTCGCTCTTCCTGTCTTGGACAAGTGACTTACCCATCTCAGCATTAAAACCGAGGGAACCTCTGCGTGTGTGGTGAGCCCACAGGACCTGCCTGTTTCCCCACAGCTGTGACCACACTGAGGAAAAATACATGGGGGGGCAAGGGGTGTGGTGTTTGTTGGAGTGATTTTTTTCGTGTTACTGTTTGTTCCTTTTTTATTACATATATATATATAAGTAAATCGTTGTTTCCTTTTTCTATATTTTTGACTGAAAGCCTCTTGATTCGAAGGATATAGTAACATGGAGAAGGAGTTTTTCTTTCTACTCTAGGAAGGTTCCCATCTTCTCTGAAAGGTGTTGTTCTAGCCTGGGACAATAGCATTCAGAGGAGTCTGATCCCTTCATACTAAATCAGTAGATGATACTGACTCGTGGAATAACTCTCACAATTCAAAACTGTGAGAGAGGTATGTTTTATTCAGCTGGGACACATGTGAAATAATTTCTCAAAGCCATGTGTACCCGCTGAGGCTGAACACCTCACTTATATCAGTCGGAGATATACATATTCATTAGATTTCTCAATTCGTCTATACATATTAATATCCTGTCCCCGCCTTCCCCGCTTTGTATTAGAATTAGTTTTTATCAGTTCTGCGCTTGCTCTGTGCCTCCTGGTGCTGTGAGTAGTAGGAATCTTTTTGATAGATTCCAGTGTCTTTTGAATAGATTTCAGGGTGTCCTTTTGATGACCTCTCCGTCTGCACAGGCGTGTTAAAGCTGTGGTTTGTTGTTCCGAACTCTGGGCTTGCTGAAGAAGCTGACTTGGTTGGTTAAGTTTGCCTTTCTGTTCTCATCAGGAAATATACATTTGCTTCAGCTTATACCAGGGTCGAAGTGCACAGAGTGGGCTTACTTAGTAACAAAATTATTTACTTTAGCTACATTATTTCTAACAAGGTTTGAATTTTTCTAACAAATTTATACAAGCTTCGTATCACTACCTTCTACCAGGTAACAAGTGATAGGATGAGAGGAAATGTCCTAAGCTGCACCAGGGGAGGTTTAGACTGGATATTAGGAAAGATTTCTCCAGTGAAGGGGTGGTCAAGCATGGGAACAGATTGCCCAGGGACATGGAATCACCATCACTGTAAGCATTCAAAAAATGACTAGTTGTGGCACTTGGGGGCATGGTTTAGTGGTGAAGGTAACACTGTTGGGTTAATGGTTACACCTGATGATCTTGGAGGTTTTTTCTGACCTTAACATTTCTATGACCCTATGACATAGTGGAGAACAAAAAGGCCAAGAGGTTCATGGAGAGCTCTGAAATGGAGAGACTGAAATGGAGAGCTCTGCTAATGTTCGCAACAACTTTGTGATGTGAAAAATCTAACTAAGGTAAAGAACTAAGGTAAAGAATATTTCTCACCAGACAAAAATAGAAATGCATATGGGATCAGAAAATGTTTAATTACCTTTGGCAGGCTTAAGCCCCTTCTTTGGACTTTCAGACAGCTTCTCAGAATGAAAATAGGAGAAAGTGTGCATCAGGTTTGTACCCTGTGCTCTCCTCTTCAGATGAAGAGGACATGGACTATCTAAGATACACATCTGTGACTTATTTAACATTCTACTGCTGTTATGCATATTCTCTTCTTTCACTTTCTGCATCTGCAAACAGGCAAGTTTGGGAGGTGAAAACCATTTTATAAATTACCGAGGATAATGTCTGTGAATCTGTGAGAATGTTGCTCACTTAGAGGACAGACTCCACAAGGAAACAGGGAAGGCCAGACAATATCAGCAGTCCTAAACACTCTTTTAATATCTTGAAGCTGAATTTTAGGAGCAAAATAAGGTGGGATTTCCTTTTATTTGCCTTTGTGACATTTAGATTTCATAAGCATTGGTTTTTTATTTCTCTTTTTTGAAAGCTAGCTAAGATGAAAAGAAGTTAGATTGTGAGACTTATAAAATCTTGAAACTGGTCAGTGCAATGTTCAAGCCTTAATGTCACTTTTTTGACTGAGGACAAAGTAGCTTTTACGTGTAAATAAATAAATAAAATAATCAGATACGAGGAGAAATGTGTCTGATAGGAGAATTAGCAGCAAGAAACCTCAGGATAGCCATCATCTCTGAAGAATTTGGTTCTCATTCTAGCTTAGCTCAAACTAAATCAATGTGAAGACTTGTCCCAATTCCAATTAGTCCACATCATAGATCAGTACATCTGGAAAGTCCTAAAAAGATCTGAGCAGATATTTCAGGAGGCTGAGCAGCCCCTATTTCTGTTCAGTTAAATGTCAGCTGAGCATACCTGGCACTTTGCAAGAATCGGTTCCCTGAAAAAGATGAAGGCTGACTCTGACATAGAAGTAGGGGATGAGAACTGAAAGATGCAAGGAGCTGAATCTATTATATGTTCCTGAGCATCATTAAAAATACGGGTGACCAAGGAATGTTAATGTAAAAGACACCTAGGTCAAAACTTCAAGTGTGGTTTTGGTGCAGCATCTCTAGCTACATTAGTTGGATATAGTCTGCCACAGAAGAATTTGAAAAGTATTTACAACATCCAGAAGACATTTTGACATCTGTTCATTTGGATGTTTAAGTTTTGCACTGAGGGGATGAGGGCAGAATAATTCCTGCTTGAACTTTGCTCACTGGAAAAGTAAAATCATTGCTTTTGGAAAAAAGAAAGAGAATAACTTTAACAAGCTCTGGCCAAGTTCATACCAAAGGTGCAGAACTCTTCTCTGTGAAGAGATCTCATGTAACAGAGATCATTTTGTATTGCATACTGATATTTCCTCTAAATTAACTTTAACTGGCATTCTGCCTGAAAAGCTGAAAATATTAAACCTGACACTCTGCTTGTTTGTTCTCAGTTCAGAATGTCTACAGCTACCCCTTTTGTGACTTCCCTATTGCTGCTGGGTTTTCACTTAGATTGCTTAGATGTCTTTTCTCACTATTCTCAAAATCTCTGCTGGCCCTCAAGTGACTCCTCCACTGTGACTCATGGGCCTCTTTCATCAGGAGACAGACTAATGGTCTCCTTCGACACGTGCTAGATGCATTCTGCACAGCTCCAGGGTTTCTGCTGCTGCTAATGAGATTTTTCTGGAGGGTTGTGAAAGATCATTAAAGAGTGGTTTCTGAAAGCCCAATATTAGTTTTTCAGTGTTTAACCAGGGGTACCTCCTCACTGCATAATTGTAATAATGACAGGATAGTTACTTCAGTAGCAGGGTGGTCAAGGATCAGCTCACTGGTGTCAACACACAGGTCCAGCTCCTAGACTGGGTGTTTTTGAACTCTTGGAGTGATGAAACAAGGAGCAATACTTGCTGGCTTATAGCAAGTTGAGCTGTGGAGCAGAGTGGTAAGTGAAAGACTTGTCAGAAGATATTGATATAACCTGGCTGCATCTAGAGGGAATTCCTACCTTAGTTAGATATCCAGTCCAATGATGGAAACAGAGAGAATCACTAGAGATACTTACTTCAAGAGAAATCCTTGTCCTTGAAGTCAAATGGGATGATACTAGGTGGTGGTGGGCTGAGGAAAATGCAAACTGTACTTGGGAGACAGACCTGTTGGCTACTGATTGTGGGGGTCAGTTAGGGTATGGGAATCATGGGGAAGAGAACTTCAAGATAGGAACTGTGGAGAGTGCTATAAGAGCTATGAGGCAGAGGGCACATGAGAGTTTGGAGGAAAAAAGTAAAAGCTCCTTGAGATGCTATTTGTTAGTTCTGTCAGAAAGCATTTGAGAAGATTGTGAATAAATACTTGTCCAAAGGAGAAGATAGAAGTAGTCCAGGGAGACAGAAAAATGAGTGATTAAACATGCTCCAGTTTACATCCTAAAGTTAACATCCTTTACTCATAGTCCAGAGATGACACACCTTAGGTCTCCCTCCTTGCTACTTTGGAAGATAGCATGACAACTCTTAATTTGAGGAACTGGAAATACTGAGATACAGAGTTTAAAACACTGAGCTAGCTGAAAAAAANAAAAAAAAAAAAAAAAAAAAAAAAGAAAGTACAAAGATTACTGTTTCCTGGACTTCTTTTTATCTGGAAAGGAGAAGGTCTGAAAGGCATCACTGATGGGGGATGCTTCATAGATTTTGCAAGAGCAGGAGAAAAGATGACTCTGATGGGGGCACTATGCCTTTAAAAGGACCTTGACAGGAAAAAAATGCATTTGAGTGTAAGAGGAAGCTTAAGTTCCGACATGCTGATCTATTAAGCTTCAAAATCAGGTATGCAGGTCATAAAGCTTTCCTGGAACAGTAGCAGAACTGTCCAAAGGCTTGGTGCTGAGGGATTTCTAAATACTACATCTGAAACAAAACAGAGATGTGTCCTTCTTTGTGAAGTGCAGCAGGTAAAATCACTACAGAGCTAAAATACTGAGATCGTACATGAAGGCTACAAGTTTGAATTCTGCTCTGCTTTACATAAAGTGATCGGCAAAAGCTGATAAAAAGTACATGGTTGTTGTATTTTGACAATAGTCTGTTGTCAAACGTTTGTTTCCAAGATTTCAGCTGAAGAGGTGACTAATTATAAAACCGCGATAAAGATGTGTATTTTCTCGTATTAAAAATAAAATGAATGATTTCTAGATAGTTTCTATCTAGAAATACAAAAAAGTTAGTACAAGATCTCACCAGGGTCAGGGAGCTATTTTTTACAGTTTCTGGGAATTAATAATGTTCATGTTAAGACACCAGATGGTGATTATCTAGTAACAGAGATAACTGTATGAACAATCACACTGACAATGGCAGGAGGCCAGAATGGTTACACATGAGGATGCCTTTAAGGCATAGAGAAGCTCTGAGCACAGGGGAGAGTTGAAGGATCCCAAATGCCGTCATTACTGGTCTTGAGACTGTTTTTTCTCCTCCTGTAAAGCCAAACTATTTTGGGAGGGTTTTAAACTCAGATGAGAAGAACTGCTGAGAGAAAGGCTACATTCCCATCAGCGTAGGGAGGAGTACGTCTCTTCTTTGGGATTTCCATCTGCACATAAAGTAAATTTCCATTAAAATGGAAACACTTCTTATCACTTAGAGATCTGTTTTCTTGCTGACATCAAATATTTTCTTGTCTACTTGCTGTGTCCGCTCTGTTCCTGGCCTGAATTTCTCAGGGCACTTACATTTGCCTACATTTAGTTCTTGCCTTAGGATATGGTTTTGGCAAACTGACAGTTGGCATGTGTTGGGAACTCAGGGCATTTCCCTGGGAAACATACTCTGCAATAAAATCTGTTCCACACTGATAACATTTAGATCTGAGGAAAAACATCAGAAAAGTATGGCCAAGGGCCTTTGGCAACTTCAGAGAGAGCCAGAGCTCCTGCCTACAGCTGCTCAAAAAAAGCCTAAATTAACAAGAAAAGAGGAGGCTTTCTTCAAGCCTTTAGCATTGGAGGAAAGCTAAAGGAGTAAGATACACACAGGTAGTTAGAAATCATCATCTGCAAGCTTGTAAGGACAGAAAAGGTAGAAAGTGAGGCAGTTGTCATAGGGAAACTCATCTTTAGCCTGGCTACGTGAATCAGCAATTTGAGAGTGCTGCTGTGCATATACCAGCAATAGACTAGCGATGCAAATGCAGGGGGAAAGAGGGGGACTGGAGAGGCTGAATTGTTTGTGGGCCCTTTCCCATACCTCCATGGGCAAGCAAAGCTGAGTCTGCCTTCAGCAAATCTCCTATGAGTGGCAGATCAAAGGCAGTCTGGTTATCCATGAAAAAACTCTCTGGATTGGTTTCTGAAGGTGTGAAGGTCAATTGACTTTTCCTCTTTAGAAATTACACCCTTCATGTTTCTCTCCTGTCTGGACACTAACAGTATCTTTCTTCTTCAAGACTATCAACAGCAGTTTAAATGAGCTTAAAATATTTTAGATGAGTGTTCCTCTGGTAATTCAGCTGAAATCAGCCAAAGAGTTCAAAAGTTAGGGATACTAGATGCATGGGGAGAAGAGACAGGTTGACATGAAGAGTGTGATTGCATAAATACGGTTGCTTTTTCACTTCAAAAAGCAGCCTAAAATCTGTTTGTTGGCAGATGAAAGACAGACTGTGATTGTTGCCACTGCTGCTCAGGACGAAATCATGGAGAAGCTAGGTATGGCTGTTAGAACAAGAAATCTATGACAAGACATAGCCTGTTTCTTTTGCCAGTATAGGATGCAGCTTGTAGAGATGAGATACATCTACCAGACTGATGATTCCTAAGCTCATATAGAAAAAAACCATGACTACAAGAAGTTACACATATTGTTTATGTGTAGAAAATACAAGAAAAGGGCTAAAGATACTTTTATACAGGGCTCAAAACCAGTGATACTGAAGAAACACAACTGATGTGTTCTGTTTTCATCTCTGAAACAGCCTTCCTTTCACTTGCTGCCCTTTCATCCCCAGCTAAACTGTGTTTCTCTGTTCCCTGTGTTTAGATACTGCAAATCTTTGAGAATCTGATGGGTTTTTCTGCTGACCAATGACCTGTGAGTAGGGAGCTCAATTGAAGATACCACACACAATTCATTTTTTTTCAGATTAGAGCATTTAATACGAGTCTCTTAAGACAAGGGAAAGGCTGTGTGCATTTCCAGACCAAACTGCCTGTCAGTTGAATAATTAACTATATATTTTAGGCCTCTGATGGTTAGTGAATAAAACTCATTGGAATTAAAATTTAGCCCACGGCTAAGTGGCAATAGGAGTAACAATTGCATGCCTAAAAAATCAGGACTTTCATGCTGATGTTAAACATACAGATTCTTTAGAACTCCTCAACTAAATCAATGTCCAGTCATCCTGTATTATGTTAATTTATTTGCAGAAAATAAGACCTTATTTCCCTATGTGCTTACCTTTCCCTCAAAGATACAGATAGCTCAAAAATAAGAAAAATAAGAATAAGAAAAATTTCTGGGTTTTTGATGCCTGCTGGTTTTGCTAGATTCAGCTGAATGATTCTGCAATATGCGGAACCTTATTGAGTTATTTTTGAATACAGTTCAGAAGTTTCAGCTAAAATGTTTTTTTGTAAGAGTGTTATTGAAAACCCCATGTAATTTGAAAGGCTGAAAAGTTCAACAAGCTAAACTAGTAAAGTCATTGTTCCAGGGAGGAGAAAATGAAAAATGTGTAATAAATCTGAACCATTTCTTTGAGGCAGAAGCTGGTCCCAAAAGTCCTATGACCATTGCCCAGAAGTGGCACTCAGTTCCCTGTAATAGCTTTTTCTAAGGCTTTGCATGGTAATGTGAGGAGTGGCTGCTCATTTTGAGGGCTGCCAAATTACTTCTAAATTGTGTCATGGGACCTTTCTTTCAATAAAAGAACTTTAGCACTTCATGGGAGTGGGCTTTCTCATGGCCTGTGGGTAGGGCTCACTGCCCAGGCAACACCAACCTGCCACATATATCGGTGCTTTTCCAGAGATTTCTAGTTTTCTCTGAGGAGTGTGTGTTGGTATTGTTTCTTTCCCTCAAAGAGCACAAGAATGTACCCCTTGGGCATAGTGGGAGCCAAATGCCCATGTTTGTTAGCAGTGTACAACAGCATGAGGCCTGTCTGTACATATGTACAGCTATGGACTGCTGGCTTTTGAATGGAACATATAACAAAGGTGATGGGGAGGTAGAACAGACTAGCTGAAGGGACATCACCCCATTACTCTAGGCTTCAAGGGACTTATCAAAATCAAGTGCATACGGCAATCATGTAAGCAAAGTGTGTGTGAATTCACATTACACTGACATAGAAATCCATCAGCTGCACAAATGATCTTATAAGTCTCCGTAACTGCTGGGAAAGTGTCTGGATGACAAAGCCCCTCAGATGTGTCTGAGTTTTGCCCAGGGGACCACAGACTGACTAATGAACTTGTCAGTAAGGCTGGCAGTGCTTTACAATCACAGCAGAGTGAGAGTTCCTATCCAGAATGCTGTCATGAGCACGTTTTGTGTTGGATGCATAACACTTGTACGAATCTTTTGTTTCCGTGCCCTTTGCAACCTCTTCTGTTGATCAAAAATATTGTATCTCCAAAACTGCTCAGCAGTCAGACCCTACTAGCTTTTTTTCTCTTCCAGAGTCATTTTATGGATGAAGACAGTTCAATCTGCATTGGGGGTTCAGTGTAGATCCTTCACTTTGCAAATTGCTTTAGCTGATGTTGATTGCTGCTTTTCAAATCAAATGTCATGTTCTCAGTCTTGTCTGTAACTTTTACACCATACTTCCTTCCCATGCCCATGGTAGACCCATGAATCCTTGTCTTCAATATTGTCCTGCTGCCTAGAAAATTATGGTTTATTTTACTATTTGTGAGACAAATCCTTTTTCAGCAGCTGTTCCCTGGAAAAAGCAACTGCTTTGTTAACAATTCAGTGCCAGAAGTCTCTTCTTGGGACCAAAGTCCTTGATTTAAACATTTTAAAATACCTATTCTAAAGACAGTGGAAATTCTGTGGTACATAACTCATGTGGCCTATTTTCCTACAAAAGCAGAAAAGCAAAGCAAAATTAGTTTATTTAATATACTTTATGAGAAAAAAGTAAGGAAGCACAGCAGCTGTCAGGCATCTAATCATTGTCATTCAATACAGGCACTCATGTTTTCAACACTGCTGTCCTGTGCTGACAGGTTCAAAGGTCTACTGATATCTTAATCATAGGCACCAGTGGGCAGCCACTGGTAAGGGAAGGCAGATGGCACTGCAAAGCCTATCTCTGTTGAAGTTAGGATGAAGCTGAATCCCTGCTCAGAAAAGCTATTTGTTCTGTGTTCATTACAGGACTGAATCACAAACTCTATCCCTGGGTCCTTGTTATAGCCTGAAATCAGTGAGTCCCCAGGGGAATTCCTGTCTCTCACAACTGCCATCTCGATCGGCACACAGCAAATTGAACCAGGGAATCACTGCCCCTAAAACCTTAAGTTATCACAGCTTGTGTTGGCACATCAGCACCATGCAGGTCTGTGTCTGGAGAGGAGCTATGTGCTGTATAATCCCCCTCTGAGCAAAGGGTTGCAGAATCTACAAGGAAATGTTTTATTTCACAGGATGTCAGAGAAGCTGGGAAAATAGTTGGGAAAAGGTCAATTCTGAAAAGATGCTTTTACGGTCTCAGCCTCACAAATGTTGGAGAAACTGCACAGTCTGAAGCACTGAATTATCTGAAGTTTCATGTGTACTTTCAAGGTGCTGGCTCTGTGGAGGTGTGTTTTTGTTCAGCTGGTCACTGCACAGCCTGTGGCATGTTTGAGCTCTTGGTCTGAAGTGTCCTGCAGATACCTGGATAGAGGGGCTGCAGTGGAAAACGTCAGTCCTTTCTAAAATAGGAAAAAAATGAAGCACTGTGGGAGAAATTATGATTAAAAATAGAGTGTTTTCTCCCTCAGTACAAGATACAGGTAAAAATAAAGTTCAACACTTAGAGTTTTTCTGCGTCTCTGGCTGACAGCCAGGTATGAATTCATGCAGCTTGTCTCACTGCTAAAAAAATGCAAAACAAAGCCAACTTCCACATTTATTTTTAGTTCACTTCATTGAATTCCATGATTCATAAGAGGGCTAAATCTGGCCCTAAAAACTGGTTTATCCTGAGAACTCTGCTGTTACTCATATTACATTTATGGTTCACGTTACTTGTTTTAAAATACAAATGAGATTGGTGGGTTTTCATTGTGAAGGTTTTTCCAATGAAAAGGGTTTCTGGACTCAAACAAGGATTTTTTCTTTTTCAATAATGATGATGATGATAATGATAACAACAACAACAGCAGCAGCATGAGATTGCAATTTTTATTGGTTTTTTTATCAGAAGGAAAAGGGGGAGACAACTTTCTGGCAATAAAATATCTGGGTTTTTATGAACATATTTTATCTTAATTTTGAACATTAAATGTATATCTTTTATTTGGAGATCTTCGATAAGTGTGTTTTGTTTCTTTTCTCTTTATTTCTAAAACATGTCTATGTAGAAACTTTAAAAGTCCTATTAAATGGGAATTATTCTATGCTTTGAGCAGAATACAATTGCTAGCTCTTTTGTTTCATTAATTCCCTATGCAAACATACATTGTACCTAACTTAGGATCATGAAAGACACAAGGATTAGAAACCTATTTAGCTTGACTAAATCCTTTGGAAATTTAAAATGGAAAATATTATCACGATTTGAGTGTTAAATCTACTAAGTTTTTGTCTAACTGGTTAATTACTTGCTTGAGAGGATCCCTAAGTCTTCTCGTGAAAGCAGGGAGTTTTGGCAATGACGCAATCTCCAAACCAGAAAGGCAAGCACTCGTCGTCCAGAGTGAGGGAAAATGCAAAGCTGCTGAGGAATTTTGAAGGGGTTTTTTTTGTTAGAAAGGCTTTGCTGAGAGGACCAGTACACCTGTGTGATTAGCAGGAACAGCTCAAGAAGAGGAAATTAAGGAAAACTCAAGGGAAGAGATCAAGTACAAAGCCTTTGTATGAAAAATGTGTCTAAAGAAGAGGCAAAAAGTGTCTCCAAAAAAAGTGTAAGGAAAGAGGGAGTGTGCAGGAACACAATGAGCAGGTAAACTCTGATGGTTCCTTCATCCTGTCTCTAAAGCAGCAGGGCTGTTGTAGTTACTAGAGTGTATCCAAAGGCCTCCATCATCAAAATGTTTCATTTCCTGACAGAAAGAACCTGCAAGACTGATGTTTTGGACTGGCTGCTGGGGCTGAGAAGTAATGTTATTTTGTAATGAAAGCATTAAACAATGTGATGGTGGTGGTGGTGGGGAGCTGGGAGCTTTTCACTAAAAAGACATCTGTGCTGCCAGATGTAAATAGGATGGATACATTTTCTGCTCAGTGAGAGACATCTGACTTTTTAAGTCTATGGCTCCCTATGGCTCCCCACTCAGCAAAAACCAATATCTAAAATGTGATAGCAAGGAATCCCAGGGAGCCCAGGCTTGAGAAGTGACCACTCAAATGTTTTTAAAGGTGTTAAATTGCTTGACACTATTATGGTTCTAGATGACTTTCCAGATTTAGGGGGTTTTTTAAGTGATTGCTTTCTTCTATCTGGAATGAGGCCTTAGTAGCTATTTTTATTTTACTATGGCTACCTTGACTTGCAGGGTCAACCAGACACTAAATTATGGATCTTCTTCAGCAGTAAAGGGCATAGGTGTGGAAGCCAAAGGACAGAAGAAAGAGCTGAAGGATACATGACCGTTTAAAATAAGAGGTGTGAGGACATCTTATCACAGTTATTTACTTATCTCTCACAGCAAACCTTCCAGTCACCTCTGCAGGACACATGATGTCTAAAATCTGTGAAGTAAAAGTAATTATCCCATCTCAATGGCTCCAACTTTTTATAGAAATCTGTTAGTTTGAAGAATTTTATGTTCAAAATTAAATTAGAAGCAGGCTTTTCAAAACAGCTGAACAATTGAACATCTCATTATGACGTTTCCATACTGTCATGGTTTGACTCTGGCTAAAAGCCGAGAGCCCACACATAGATCTAAAATTTCTCAGAGAAGGGAAAGAAAAACCCCGACCTTTGTGATAAGGATTACAAGCAACTGTTTATTAACTACTTCACACAAGCAAAACAGGCTCTAACTTAGAATGTTAAGAATTTACTACTACTACAACTACAACTACTACTAAAATCAGAGCTTAAGAGTTTAAGGGTGAGCAGTTTGATAGTTGTTACAGACACCTTTNTGCAGCTAGAATTATTCTCAGCCTTCCTGAAACCAACAGCCTACTTCTGGGTATTTTTTTGCTTCCGAGTCCCACCTCAATTCTGTAGTGTTCTGAATTTCCAATTAATTTTCTTTCTTTTTTTTTTTTTTTAGGTTGGTTTCTGAGTTAACAATGCAGGCAGGTATTCAAGAAATGAAAAATTTTACATGCTGAGGAGAATGATAGATTGAGCTAGCATGGAATATTGTTTTTGAAATTGGGGAATATCTTAACATAATACAAGAAGTTTCTGTAGTGGTAACGTCCTTCCTACATATGTTTCATCAGAATCTGATATAGGACTAGCAGGAGACACATGTATAAGGAAGGGGGGAGGAAACTAAGGGAATACATCACCATCTTCTCTGTATGTGCTTTTCAGCTTTATATATTGTGTAGTTCTGTGTCTATTTAGCTATCAACATGCTCAGCAATATGGACTGACAGAAATATGTATCTTGTAACTTTCTTCTCTCTCCATTTCTGAGATGATGGAAGGATTTCAGGTGTGTGAAGGCCTCCCTGAGAAAACAAAACAAAGTACCAGAGTATAGTTTTTGAAATGGAAATGCATTTAACAGCAGGTAGAAACCCAAATTCCTTTGCTCTGCAGTTTCCATCACAGGAAAACAAAGTTCTGCATTCAGGGTGTCCTTGTGTGGTAGCATAGCAGGAATGTGATGTATTTCAAGCTTACAATTTTGTTTTTAAAGTGGATTTTTTTTGTTTCTGTTTTTTTTTTATGTTGTTTTTTGTTTTGTTGATTTTTTTGTGTGTTTTGTTTTTTTAATTCCTATGTTTTCCCATCTGTTGGGCTTTCAGAGTTGTGGATGGTCATCAGTATTTGTGGGAATGGATTCACAGGAGTAGAATAAAAATGGGATGTAGCTCTCTCTTTCACTACTATTGCTGCCTGATGAAATACATGTGCTCGTGATCATGGAGGAGAAGTATTGCACTGCTATGCAGCCAAAACCTCCACATTGGGGTTACATCTGGCCCAGTTTATGAGTTGCTCTTGTTTTAAAGAAAATAATTGGCTTTATTTTTCAGATGCATCACTGAAGATGTGAAAAACTGGATTGTGTCTGGATTTTTGCAGTAGTTTCCTCTCTGCTGCTTTGCTGAGGCAGAGTAAAATATTCTCCCCTTTTTTTCTCTTCCCACCCCACCCCAGATCTCAGATTAAGTAGCTATTTAATAGAAGCAGTTAATGTTTTAACTGATGTGTTCTGCTGACCAAAGATATTATTAAACAAAACATGTCTTGCTTGACAATAGTTTTTAAATAAAAACACAGTGCATGACAATCTTCCATGTTTCTGAAATATTTGTGAAAGTTTAGCAAAAAAATGTGGAAAGTCACTATATATTCCTTCTTTTTTTTTAACGTACTAGAGCTGAACATAAGGCCAGGGGAAGTACAGGAAAGTGAGAACACTTCTCTTTCCTTACAATCCAGAAGTCACTGCTGATGGAGGTAATTACTGGGAGAGTCTTTTCTGCCTTCTCAAGTAAAGATAGTAAAATCAGGCATCAGCCCTTGAGGCGATGCTAGCAAGGAATAAGAACTGATGTTTGGATTGAGATCTCTGTAAATGGCAGTTTGTCATTACATGATCTGCATTGTTCAAAATTTTGTATATGTCTCCAGAGGCTGTAAGAATTTGACATTACTTGTAGTAATGAGTGAGCTTTCCAAAGTGGATTATACAAAGTACAATATTTCAGGTTAATTTTGAGCACTTAGGAAGCTCTTAAAATCTACTCTAAAATGGTTAAACTAGAGCTACCTGATGGAGCATTTTGGCTTTCTGAAGAAGAATTACACAAGAACTTACTTTTACAAAAAAGTCAATAAAAATATTTTGCACTGCATAGAGTAGATATACTTACTTACTGCAGAAGCGGGTAACAGAAGCAATTTTATAGTTTGGACAGCACATATGTAGATGCTTTTCTTCAGCACCTTCTTTCAGGAGAGATCATCCCAGAAAGCCAGCATTGCTTTCTAAGAGAGAGCCATAGAAAAACAGTATTTCTGGTTACAGTGTTATACTGCCAGCAATCACTGATAACTCAGGGACTCCAGGTGAAGGCATTGGATTTGCTGAACTTCCTTGGTAGCTCAGAAGGATTGTTTTTTCCTATTTCCAGGTTGTATAACTCTTCCCTTTTATTTCTTCTATCTCTCCTCTACCCTTCCCATCAATAAAGGTTAAGTTAGTCCCTTACTGAAAATGTTAGGAAATGAAAGAAGTTAATAGTGTAACTCAGCTTTTGACTTTTCCAAATTGCTCCTTTTTCTCTAGAATGTACTTAGTATATCTGACCCCAGCTTGTAGGCTGTGTTGGCACTGTGAGGTAGGTATGAGCACTGCATGGACGAGGTAAGGAGCACTGCACAGATGTGCCTGTTGCTCTGGGGGGTGATCAGGATTGGTGCTGGCTGCACAGCAGAGGGGCAGAGACCAGGGCAGCTGGTTCTGCACACCAGGGAATGAGGGGTGCAGGCAAAGGCCGTATACACAAAACCCACCTGGTGCCTCCTGGCTGTCAGGCAGGCTTTTGTCAGTACTGACAGCCCGTCCCCTCACAAGCATCAAATTAATTCCAGCACTAAAATAAATCTCAAATGGAGCCATGGCTGATAAAGAATCCACATGTCCTTGTTACCTTCTACGTGCATCTGTCTCCTGTTTCTACCAGGTCTCCTTAACCAGCTACATTCAATTCATTTGGTCCTGAGAAATTCTTTCGGGGAAACTAAAGAGAAAACAGAGCAGTGTCCTTGTGTGTAAGTGCTTTCATTATATTTTAAGTTGACTAAACCCCCTCTATTTACACTCAAGTCATGGTTCAAACTATCGCAAAGTATCCTTGCCCATCTGATTCTATTGAAAGAATTATAGGATGGAGGGTAAATTTTGGCTACAGATGAGCCAGATTTCTCTCTGCTGTTCTTGCTTTCATGCTTTTTTCTTCACCCTTTTTTTTTTTTAATTGAATTCTATGGTGAGACTGTGTGCCTCTCTGCCTCTTTAATCTTCCACTTTGAATTAATTTGCAATGTGATAGATCGAGTTTGTGTTTCAGGATGTGTCAGTGGGACCATGATAATGCATCTCAAATGGTAAAAGTCTGCATCTTAATTGATTACCCATGTTCGTCCTTGGCCACATCCTGTGCCACAAATTCAGCATAAGGGGGCACAGGAAAAAGGGGCTGGAGAGAGGGAAGGGAAGAGAGAAAACTCTGAAGAGTTTTAAAAGGATTTGTGTTAATTCCTTCAAGACGTCCCTATGTGATGTTTCTCAGTCAATAGGAGATTAGATTGAAAAGAGGATAGCCACTGTTAATCCTCTTCTATCCATTCCCACAATGGGTATTAATATAGGAGCAAAACACATACAAACTTGCAGAGGACTTTTTGTTTTTCTTTTTTCCTTTCACTGCACATCAAAGACAGCAGCAGGGATCAGAGCCTTTGGTCTCATTTTTCCCAGGAAGGCGTATTCAAGGGGGAATGTCACATGAATGCTGGACTGTGGTTCTCTCAGCTGCCCTCTGCAGTTGCAGACCTGTTGGCCTGGAGCTGTAACCATAGCCAGGCACAATGAGCCTTTCTCTTTCCAGCCACGTTGGAAGTAAAGGACAGTGATTTAGGGTCTGTGTTTCCTTTAAGAGAACCCGTGCAATTCAAACTTTGTCACTACCATGAATCTTCTGGGTTTCTTATAACATTTTTGTTCAGAAAAAAATCTCCTTTGCATCCATTCAGTGTCAGTGTGAATACTAAGGAGTCTTTCCAAACAGCCAGAGCCAGGTGTGCTGTGAACCACTTCAATTCCTGTTTGGCCATCTGGCCCATTCTTTCACCTACCCCTTTATTAATGTATAGCTGGCTTATTTACATGCTGGAAAGAAAGGGGAGCCCTAGTGATTAATAACTGGTTCCCTCCTCATGCACTAGTGACACAATTATAAGTATCTCCATGCTTTGCTTAAAATTACCTTAGAGAGCTCCTGTATTCTTGCTGTGTTATGCATCTTCCCCAGAGTAAGAATATGTCCTAAAATAGGTCACTGTGCACATCTTTTCTTAACTAGCAGAAGCACTGGCAGTGAAGAGGCAAGCAGAGGACAGTGAACCTGAAAGAAGAGTTTTTCTTCATTCTTCCACCTCCTATTTTTTTCCTATTGATAAGAGAAAGAAGAAAGGGAAATTCATGAAAAATTAATGCAAGATGCAACCCTGATCTTTAAATATTTTCTGTCTAAATATGGACATCCTGACTCTTGATGGCAAATTCCCTATGTTCTGCTATTATTAACCTTTGAGGAAGACTGAGGTGATAATAAGCATTCCTATAGTAACTTCTATCTCAAGATACCAACGTGATTCGCTGGCACTAGCCTAACCTTGGAATAACCTGCTGAATCAGTTAGTTATCAGTTCTCCTCTTTTACATACAGAAAAGCAATGTTGCAGAGCATTGACGCAACTTTCCCAAAGTTGTTCATAGCCTGTGGCATAACTTAGGACCAAGACACGGGTCTCTAAGCTCCAAAATTGGTGCTTTGAGCACAGGGCCACACTCCTTAAGGCAGCCCACTGCCAGACAAATTGACAAGTGGGACTTTATTTCTTGTTTCCAGCCATCACTGTAGCAGTGGAGAGCCTCTGATTCCTTTGCTTTCGGTCAAGCCTTTTCCCTGCAGGGAAACAAATAATGTATCTGCTGTTTCTGTGTGACAGATCATCTAACATGTACAGCTCAGATGTCTAAAACACAGGTGACCGGAAATAGAATCTGGTTTAATGTATAATTATCCAATTTCTCTCAAGATTCTGGAAAAAAATGTTCCCTATGACACACGGGAACTTTAAGTAGGTTACATAGGTACCACCTGTCATTTTCAAGCAGAAAATTGATAAGGCTTGGCATCGACTTTATCCACAGCCTCTCTCTTTTCTTCTTCAAATACGTTTTTATTCTTTACTCCAGTATCTCACTTTGATGAGCTTTCTGTCAGTCTCCAGACTAGCCTGTCCAACACTGTATGTCAACTACATACGTAGCATGGATATGCCATTGTTTCAGTGGAGCATGTGAAGAGTAAAGCATCTCAGAGATTGTTCCAGACCACAAGTCCTAGCCCTACTCTGCTCCTGCTCTCTAGCAGGAGCTGTGGGGTGTGAGTGGAGCATGAGCAGCCTCAACACACTGACCTCTGCAGGCTGGGCTCCAGCTGCTCCTTTGGTTGCTTGCAACCTTGTCTGAATTCACTGGTTAGCTCAAACATATAATAAGAATCCCTCCCTGTTCAATAAACTACAGTGTTTTTATTGCCTTTCTTCTCTGGTACATCTGTGTGGGCCACAGTTCAGCAATTTTTCATCATGAGAGCACCAGCCAAACCCAAGCCTGTTTTACTATAGGCAGTGGCCTCTGCTTTCAGAGATTGGGCAGCAAAGGTATATTCTCCATAGAAGAAGCAGAAAACCACTCACAACACCAGATAATGTCCTTACTGAAGGTAAACGAGGGCCTAGTCTTCCGTCTTCTTTGACATTTTGCCTTGACAGAGCTGATAACACCCAATGCAGCCTTCCCAATGGTCCCAGAGCTCTTGGAAAGGTCAGCAGACTGGACTTGCTGTAATTATTTGGGGTATGCTCAACTCTCATTTCTTTGCTTTACTTTGTCAAATGAGCTTTTATATCCTCCTTGTTTAATCAGATATAGTTACCACTTTGCTCCACAGAGCTCAGATATATTTCCTTTCAGGTGCAGCTTTAGTGAACAATAAATTTGGCTCCAGTCACCCATAACACTCTTAACCAATTTAAGCTCTCTTCCCTAAATTCAGGGGCTACTCAAGGAAAAACTCTCCCCCATATTTCTCCTCCTTCCCATACCAAGGTCTCTTCCACACTGATTGATACACCATCGCCTCTCACATCCCAGCTGGAGCTGAAAAGCTCCACCTGCTGCTATTACTCAGCAGTAATTGCATTGCACTTTCAAGCAAGCTTCAAGCATTCATCATCAGGATGACTCAATAAGGCAGTCCCGCATTGATGAAAGGCCTTAGAGCCTCCATCTCTCTTGCACATGCAATAGCCATCTTCTGGATAAACTCTGGTGTGTGTTGGGGAGATGAGAGAATGTGTTTTATGATGAATAACTTGCCAAAATTTCTCCTCTCCTCCCTATTCTCAGGCTGTCTTGGGAACCTATCCTCACAGTCATACACTACTCCCTGAATATTTTCTGTGAGTGATGTCCCATGTGTAGCTCATCCACAGACAGTCCTCTGAAGAGCATGCAAAATCAAAGCAGCATGACAGATCCACCCTGTGTTTGCTGTATGGAGTCCAGTCGGCAAGCTAGGACTTTGGTGCCTCTCAGGAGACCCAAATCCTCTGGCTCCTTCTTGTCTGTCTGCTGCTGGAGATGCATGTTGGGACTCTTAGGCTGGTCTTGAGCTCTCAGCTTGGCTACACTCATGCCCAGGCTTCTTCTGACGTGCTGCAGCTCCTTGCCAGCTGCAGCACCATCACTGGCCAGGCACACAGACAAGTCCCCTCCTTCACCTCCTCATTTGTCTGAAAGCAGCCAAAGGACCAGACACCTCTGGTCACTAATTCCTCTCAGGGGCAAACAGGAGGGTAGGAGAGAGCTGATGATGAAATAACCAGTTGTTTCTCTCCAAAGCCTTTTCCCCTCTGCTGTAGGACTGACTGTGCACATGTGAAGTTAAGGGATTCACAGAAATATTGACTGGGTATAAGGGGGAGTATTTCTGTTCCTGTGCTGGGCAAGTATAACTTCGGGATGAAGGTCTCCAGAGAGCTCAAAATTCACTTTTCATAACCATTATGTAATATTCCCTTGCAGCTGTCTGGCAGAACATTTCTGCTAACTAAATCACCAGAACAGATCTGGAAAGCAAGCAGAGCGTATACCTGCAGGGTCATACAACATTTATTTACTGCTTGCAGAATTCTTTCATTTTCCTGCGGAATATCATTTATGCAGCTTTGGGAAGGTGCAACGGCTGTGTCAGGAAACAAGCCTAGAGCCAAGAAAACCAGCAGCACCCTCAGCACTGCCATGAACTAATTTGATAGCACCCCACCACCTTCTGCAGTGCCTTGGGTCACCCTGACCCTGGACAACAGAGGCATTTCTGACTGCTTAGGGGTGGTGAGCGTGAGCACCTTGGTGGATGAGGAGTGTCAGGTGGAGTTGCTGAATGGGTCTTCCTCCTTCACTTCTGTGGGTTTTCTTTGATCTCCCTCATGCAGGTTGTGGAACGCATCCCCGTGTATTTTTAGACATCTACACCTACATGCATATATATCTAAAAGAGTCTCTGTATATTCATATATGCATCTATATATAGCATCATACTGATAATCATTACCAGTATGAAGAGGGGAGTTACAAGTCTAAAATACAGCAGACATGCATGCTTGTGCCAGTGGGATTGCATCAAAGCTGGCTGAGAATATAAACAGGCTTCTTTTTCCCCCCAAGTAACAACACTTTGAAAATTCAGCCTATTTGACAGCTGATAGAAAATAAAAAGAAAGAAGAAGAGTTGCCAAATCTTTCAGTTTGAGAAAGTTTAAAGATTTTTTCCCTTTTTTCAAAGTTAAAAATGTAATTGAAAATGTCATAAATTTCCCCTACTCTAATTGGGAAACACTGTTCTCTCCTACCTATTTCTGTCACAGGCTTTTTGGTATTCTTAGCAGCTATTCGGTCTGGAGTTTTAAAGGTGTTGCACCTCAAATGGACCTAAAGACACAGACAAGTGTACATGCCTCTAAAAAATAAAACTGAATTTCATTACACACTGTTATGTACCAAAGCATCTTTACAAACCAGGCCCATATTTCCTCCATAGGTGGGTATCACAAGTGTTACAGTAACCAATGATTCATTCAATATGTAATCGTCAGGACACACAATTTCTTGATCTTACCTACTCCAGAACTCCTGAAAGACCTGGTCCTGATTTCCACAGAGGAAAAAACTCATCCTCCAGTCTTCCAGTTTTCCATCTTTATGCCCTGTAATGGCTAAATCAAATAATTAAGTAGAAGCATAACATAAAATAAATATTAACCCAATTTACTTTAATTTAATTTAATTTGATATAATTGAAAGCAATTAATGTAATTATCAGGTTAATTAAGCCATTCTTAATAAATCAACAACTTTATGAGCTTTATCTAACACACTGGAAGACAGCAGTTAGTTGCCAGCTATGAGCACAACCTAGCACTATCAGGACCAGCTGGAACATCTTATTCCATCAGAATGCCAGATATAGCAAGATGTCAGTCACTCCCAGATCAAAGGTGATAGTGGTGTTCATTAAGATAGTCTCTTCAAATTACAGATGGCCAGACGTTAGCCAATATCTCTGCTTTGCCAAGCGAGGTCACATATAAACATCCTGGTGCGTGTCAAAATGACACAGCTTGTTACATTCAAAATTCAAATGGAAATGTACTGAGAAATGCTTTCAAGATTAATCACATAGCATTCCCAATCTAAATTTTCATGCACTCATGATTCTAGAGAGTGTCCATTTAACTTAGGGATGCCTTAGATATGCAGAATCTATTAGTTAGCTGCCATTAATAGGAAAATCCCTGCATTATCTGCAAATGCACACATGTGCACACACGCAGAGCATGCATCATCAAGCGTCAGAAGTTCTCTTTTACTGATGCTAGAACTATCCTTCTGAGAAAAGGATCACAAAAAGACAACCCCTAGAAGTTGGTTATTTTTTGTGTGTGGTTTTTGTTGTTGTTGTTGTTTAGGCAATATAGTTTCTATGGCTTTCCTCTGAGAGTTTCAGAGCTAACTAGTACATTGTTCAGAAAATTACTTATTGGTTTCCTTGAACTACTTGTTTAATACTGATAACTTTTCTTAACTGAATTAACCAGATGCCAGGTCCAATGATCCTGTGCATTGCAGCACATTTACCCACTTTTTGTGGCTGCCTGGGAAAGTAGAGTGGACATGAAATTCTTTAGGGGTGGTTATGTGATGGCAGCAGCAAGTAGAGCCAGTTTCAGTGGCTGGGAAACAAACACACAGATTTGATTTTTCAGAAGGGGTGATGTGGCTTATCCCACTTCCTCTTTACATCTGCTCACCAGTTTCTCAGCAAATTGAAATGAGCTACTTCTAAATTCACCAGCATCACTTGGTATATTTTGACTCTACCTGTAAAAGACAATCCCATATGATCACAGGGGAAACAAAAATCCACCCCATGAGACAGAGAATTTATAGATCTTTTAATATTCCAGATCATGGCTCAATGGGTAGATGCCATTTATTCTATCCTACACAACCGTGGCTCAAAAATTACTCAGAAGTACAAAGCTAATAAAATGCTGGTGCTAAAGATAGTACTTCTGTCAACTCCATACAGCAGTTACCAGTGTGGAGAGACCCACAGAATGCTCGACAAATCAGTGCTTCTTTCCAGCTACATTTTGATTCAGGCAAATTTAAGAACAAATATCACCTTTTGTCATGACAAAAACATGGGAGTTTCCTTGTTTTGATTTTTAATCTAAGTTCCCTAGGCACAGACCTGGTTTTATGTCTCAGCACAGCCTCCAGAACAGACAGAACTGAACCCCGTTGGGTTCTCTTACTCTAACTGGAATAAAATATATATTAAAAATGAATAAAAAATAATTAATTAATAGCTCAGATTTTATGGTAAAGGGGTAACATTTCCTAATGCAAGACATAAACTACTAGAAAAAATGAATGTGTGAATTGAGAAGGAGTTAAGTTTCAAATGACGGTGACTTCTCTGGCACTTTCTAAGACAGACTGCTTGAATTGGAAGTCTTATAATTCTTAGTGGTGGTGTTATTATTTTGTTGTTGTTGTTGTTGTTATTACTGTTTCTCTGTGTTCTTGGAAAGCTCCCCAGGGCTAGCAGAGGGTAAGACATGTCTGTGGGTTTCATGGATACTTGCAGGTGTCCTGAAGTGGTGAGACTGAGATTTCCAAATTCCAGCCCCAGGTATGGGGAAAAGGGTTGTCTCAAGCCTTCACACTTCATTGTCACAATCTCATTTGTCTGCCCTAGTCTGCCTCTTTTTTTCCAATCCAATGCTCCCAAGATTTCCCTTTGCTGATCAAATACTGGAACAGACTGCCAGGGGTAAATGATTCTGTGATTCTATTGGCAAAACCTCCTGCAAATAACAAAATGTTCTGCTGTTCTCATTAATGACATCCAGGACCCACTGGGTCCTATTGCATTATGTAGAGACCTCCTTCTCCTTCCCCCATAGAAGAAAAACCTGACTCATGACAGAACAGGGCTCAGTTGATTCATTTGAAAAGCTACAGTGGGTCCCTTCTGTGCAACTTGCTACAGCTGATGTATGTCAAGAAAGGGATGTAAGTCAGCCTAGGAGAGCTGCAGACAGCACCAGTGGGGCAAGGGGGATGGCAGAGAGCATGCAAAGTTCGCCTGAGCTTTCTCTCACAGTGCTGCAGGTGGTCACAGTAAACAAAAAGCAATGTCCTTCTGGAATACAAAACACAGCTGGACTCTAGCAGTGGTCTCTGTGGAGTTTTCTTCAGCATTATCTCCAGTTCATTCCTCTGTTCCTGGCTGCACTTGATACTGCAGGGTCTTAAGGTAATGACTTTCTCATCAAGGGAAATCTTCCCAGTCTTGTTGTGAGGCTGGTCAGGTTCTTCCCACTCCCTCCCACCCTGGAAACATTTGTCCAAGAGAAAGCACCTTCCTATATGCATTACAGCTCCTGATTGGCAGGCCAGGCAGAAAGTGTAATTTGCGATGTCAAAGTGAGGTTGACAGGAATAAACTAGCAGTCTGATTTTTTTTTGCTTTGCACTATGTTAAAAGGTAAATTGATCTGGCTTCTCCATTGTTTTAGCTATGCAAGAAGGAGGACTTCTGTGTTGTCCCACAGCACACAGTCGAAGCAGGCAGAATGAGGTTCCACTAATCAGCAAAATATAAGATCCACATGCAGAGAAGATGAACAAGGTTTTAAATAGTAAGAACCCTTAGGAAGATTAGTGTATGTGTACTTGAGCCATTATCCCAGCCAAGGGGAAGGACTGACAGTAATTTATGATTAGTTTGAAACCTTTATCTTCAGCCTAAGATATGCATCCAGTTGAAGACAAGAGAGGATATCCAGTGATTAAAGGCCAGGACTGGGAATCCAGGACTCCAGGGTCTTACTCTCATTCATACTGAATTACATTGATTTAGGGTATATCCTTTAGCCTTCCAATACATCTACCCCCTTCTGTGTCCCCTTTCCCATTTAAACAGTTCCCTTTCTGTCACTGTTGTCTGAATTACTTATGCCTTCCTCTGATGACCACAGTTAAAAAGATATTAAAGCCTGGAAAGTGCCCAGAAAAAGGGAAAAAAAACCCTAATGGCAAAGTCTGGATAAACTGCATTACTGAAAAAGCTCATATTCTGAATATCAAAGCCCCTGTATCATTCCTGAAGTATTTCTAAGTCCTTCTCTCAGGTTTTGAAGGCTAAAAGAGGCTGTTTCACATGGTACCACCTTTGCAGAGTCCAGGGGCCACCTAAAAAATGATCAGTGAGAGCTACTACTGCAACTACATGTGTGAAGGCAAAGAGCATGTATAAAGGCAAAAGGAAAGCAGTTGGGCTCATCCCTCCATAGAGTTGGTGACAAAGGAGTATTTAGCTGAAGGGAGAGCACCATGTGCAGGAGCTACTGAAGTGAGTCTCCAGTGGGGCTGCTATGCCCTCACATGATCCACGTGACCTACAGCCTTGGAGGAAGAACTATCACCAAAAATTTCTGTCCCCAGCTTTTGCCATCAGAAGGAAAGCTTCAAGGAAAGGAATCTTGAGGTAGTGGTCTTCCAGCAACCCCACAATGATGCCCTCCACATTATCTCTTTTTACAAAGAGCTTTCTAAAAAGGTCTTTTCACCCTGTGGAATATCAACACATTTACCAGACTTGTCTCACAGCCCCTTCTCATTCTTACACCAACATAGTGTGTTCTCTGTTTCTTCCTTAGCACTTCCTAGCTTTGAGGCATGTCTTGGAGACAGAGGAACATGAGTGAAGTCCAACTCTGACATTTGAAAATAGAAATAGCGGAGAGGGCTGGTCATATTCTAGTACCTCAGTGGCAAGTGTACAGCTGAGAAGTGTGGGAGCAATGTTCTCTCAGTCTGTCTATGTTTTGAGATGGAGCACACAGAGGACCACGTATACCTTTACTTAGTGGGCTCCACAGAAAGATCCCTGAATATCTTGACCAATTTTAGTTGGACATAAAAGGTAGTTACTTAAGATATCTGAAGAGATAAGCTGAGAAAAGATGTGGGCTATGATGTGCTGCGAGGAACTCACGGTCCTTTTTTTTCCTTCCCTCTCCCTCCCACCTCAGCTGGACACAGAAAAGTGTCTTTAAGTAATTCTGGCTGTCTCTCAGTTTGTTTTTGTTTGGTTTTGTTTTCATTTTTGTTTTTGTTGTTGGCTTTGTTTGTTTTTGTTTGGGGCTTGGGACTTTGTTTGTTTGTTTTTTCCAATTTATAAATAAGCCTCACTTCCCAGTTACATCAATGCTCCTGATTCTGGGTAGAGAGTAGAAAACAGACAACTGGTGTACTTATCCAGGCATTGCTAATTCTCTCTCTCTCTGTATAACCCCCCAGACAGGAAGGATAATACTTGCATGTGAGGTCAGGCAGAGAAAGTGAACAGTGAAACTGAGGACGGTGCTGACTAAATAGAAGAAAGAAAGGAAAGATTAGTGGAGTGGTGGATAGTGCTCAGGTGAACAGTGATGGGATAGGGCAGATCTCTGCACTTCTCCAGAGACCTTTGCACAAGCAACATCTCTAAGCGATCTCTGAACGCTTCTCCTGTTACCAACACATTGATTTCCGCTTGACAGGGAAATTGGGCGTCAGAGTTTAAATGAAATGGAGTACTGCTGTTTCCATGGAAATCTCCCATGCCAATCAGAATGATGGAAGGCACATTACAATTTGCATAAAAGTAAACAAAATAAGGCTGCTGCAAAGGCACCTTTTCTATTCAGACTAAAGGTCTCATATGGTCTCATCATAGACTGTCTCCCTCCCCACCTCTGCTTCAGCAGAGAGACCCTTGTCCTACATACAGAGTTATTTCAGTTGACTGGACCCCATGGAAAGTCTTACTCCTGGATAACCAGGACATGACAGATAAATTAGCTTAATCCTGATATATATGCTGATAGCTTAATACAGTATAACAAACTAAATGTTCTTTTGATGTATCCAGCTTTTCTTTATCAGTTTTGGGGTTTTCCCTTGACTTATAATTGATCTTCCCCTCTAGCTACAGTCACCTTGTGTGGCTCAGTTAAGACAATACTTTTATATTTTATATCCTACACTTCCACCCTCCCAAGGAAATCAGCATACTGAAGATTTAATCTTAAAATGTGAAAAAAAAGCAACCAAATATCAGTTTAGAGTGTAGTTTCCATTACAGCCTATTAGTGGAAGTGGAAAGATTTGTCTCTGTTGGGCAACATGGGCAAGGAGAAATTTGGGTTTATTTTCCTTGTTTGCATCAGCACCAGCTATCCAGCCTGACAAAACAACAGGCTGTTCATCAGGCTCTAACAGACCAAATGATAGCAATTTATTATCATCGAAGCACTTGAAGTAGTTTGCATAAATATTTGTGCAACGCAAGTTTACCATGGCATGAGTTATTTCCTACCTCAAGCACAGAGACAACATATAGCATGCATTAGCCTGCCTGGGCTCTGTGTTACTGCAGCTGGACAACTTCCATCCTGGAAATAGCTTGAATATGATGCTCTTCTACCACACTGTACAGGGTAGGCATTCTCGGCAAAGATGTAAAGCTACAGCTGCCTCAAGTCTGTGCTTCCAGCCATACAGCAAAATATCATTTTCCAGAAAGAAAATCCTGGGTTTTGCTCTGGCAGTGACAGCAGCTCTTCCTTCCTTCCTTCCTTTCTTCCTTCCTTCCTTCCTTCCTTCCTTCCTTCCTTCCTTCCTTCCTTCCTTCCTGCCTGCCTGCCTGCCTGCCTGCCTGCCTGCCTCCCTTCCCAGAACATAAGCAGATATCACATTTGAGTTCTCAGGCTCAATTCAAAGTCACAGAAGATGAAAAAAAAAATCAGATTTACTCCATTTTAAGCTTATACACATAAGGGAGCTACAAACCCAGTTGTTTCTTTCCCAGCCCTTTTTATCATCTAAGCAGCATCAAGTTGGCTTGCAACCAAACACTGTGATTTTACCACTATGGTCGTAGATTTCAGCAAATTTGTTTTCCCCAGACAAAGAGAGACAGGCTAATAAATGCAGATGAAAGATAAAATGCAGCAGAAAGTGAAGGGAAAGGGAAAAAGAATGAGTACTCTTGTCAGAGTGTGGTGATGAATGGGTAGCTCTTATTTTCAGACTCAGAGAATTGACTTTGGACAAGTTTAAGTTGCAGGTCAAGGTCAATACCTAAGTCAGGCTTATGATTCGAAGTCTGGATCATGTTTCTTCCTGACTCTTCACAGCTGATGACTCAAAAAAGCAGGGGCAGTAGGGCAACATTAAATACTAATATTTCAGCTTAGAAAGTAGGACAGCTTTTAAAGCAATTAACACACATGAAAATTGCAAGAATAAAGTGAGGCTACATCTTAATGGACCTTAAGGAGAGTGTCCAACTGCCCATGAAGGATTTACCAGGGCTGGATCCCTAGCATCATTTTCGTAGGAATGTGTTACAGTTGGAAACAAGAAAGATAAAACCAACAGTGAAAGCAAAAGACTATGTTGCATATGACTTCTAACAGTTCAAGTTTCTGCTGCATGGACACCAAGGTTGGGGGAGACTATTGCCATAAGGTTGAATACAAAAATCCAGGCTTATGTTTCACCTTTTAAACTCACTGGAAATTCAGACTGTTCTGCACGGTAACTTTCAGCTGTAGAGCTCAACCATTTATCTTGGAATAAAATATTTTAAAAGACCAAGGAAACAATAGACAGGAAATGGATAAAAGCTAAGATGTTGTCTGCTCACTTATCCTGCTTTATGCATTTCATTATACTGAAAAAACCCTGTATTTATTTTAGTCCTCTACATCTTGAGCTAAGGTCACTAAAAAGAAATGCTCTGCAAGCAATGAACTGCCCATAGCATGATTTTAAGACTTTCTTGGAGTTTCATGATAGTAATCCACAGTTCTAAATCCACCCCAATTTCTGCTGACTTGGTGAATCTGCACGAATGATTCTGCTATCACAAGAATTATTTGAACCTCTATCCATGGGAAAAAAAATAGAGTATAACTTGGAAGTTTTCACTTTCCATTTAACACAGTTTGAAAAAATGAATGGCACTGAAGATTCCACTGTGTTTGATGGGGAGCAGGGTCAGTCTGCTCAAAGTTTATAAGTCTGAAGCAAATTTTCAGAGGAGCAAGAGAAATGTGTGTATATTTGTGAAATGAGAAAAAGACTAAATGGAAGCCTAACAAACTCCCGAAGGGAACAGGAAAAGAAAGGCTGTTAATGCAATTACCGCTGTTACTGCTGATAACATTTTGAGAGAGAGAGAGAGAGAGAGAGAGAGAGTGTGTGTGTGTGTGTATACGAGAGACAGAGAAATTAGTACATCATCTTGGAATCTTTAGTTATTGGCATGTTAATTACACAACAAACCTATCCTCTTATAATGAAAGAAATGAACAAATATCAGTAGTGTTGTTCCATTAAATCCAGAAAATGAGGTCCAAAGTTGTGTGATGTAAATCTGGAAGAACTCCAAAGAAGTCTAGGGAGTCACCCAGTCTCCAGCATAAGAGAGCAGAGATGTGATGCAGTAAGGAAAAGTACCATCTGGTCTCCATCTTGGAAGGAGAGAGGCCATGAGGTTGGTTCTCTTCGGTCCCTGCTCATGACTGGATGCTGACTAATGTGTGGTTTAACTAATGAGGTTCCCTTACTTGGATAATTGTCCCTTTCCTGACGGGGTGTTGAGTGAGAGACCTTTACAGAGGTTGTTATTCTTCTGTTAACTGGGAACCAGAGTTAATTAGGGAGATAAGACCAGTTCAGTGTTCTGTTAGTAACACAGATAAACGTAAAAAGTAAATGTTTTGCTCAGACATAAATTAGGCTATTAATTAAGCTGCTGTTGCCTACACAAATCTGTCTATGTTTAACCTGCTCATCAGAGTGCAGAACTTAGACATGGTCTTCCCCAAGGAAAAAACAGGATTTCTTCTTTTATGAAATGGCAAATGAAATTAAAAGAGACTTTTCCTGTCTCTCAGAACTGGTGGCTGAGTGCTTCATCCTTGGTTAATTTCTTCCATTGTTTTGAAACTGAAAGGCCTATTTTTCTCATGTAGGAGCCTTGAAGCAAAATGTTTGCTAATATATACATTCTTTAGGTACAAAGTACTTCATGTATAAGATATAAAGCAGGTATAAGAAGTTATAAAACTTCTTTCCTTTCCTTTAGTGAAAGAAAGGAGGAAAACACAGTGCTATCCTGCCTCAACCCCCTCTTTACCCCTTGCTGTATGTTTATCCTGCTGCAGTCCCCTGTTTGGTACTGTTAGATGACCTGAATCTCAGACCTATCTTCAGAACATGCTTTGAAATCTCAAATTCAAGTTGCAGCATCATTTTGGTGGTGCAAAATAATTAATGGGCACATAAAATGATGCTTCTTGGGATCCATATGCCAGCTTGCTAATTCGTAGAATCATACTATCTTTTAGGTTGGAAAAGACCTTTAAGATCATTGAGTTCAACCATAAACCTAAAATTCTCAAGTCCACCAGTAAACCATGTTCCTAAGCACCACATCTACACACCTTTTAGAATAACACTTTCCTTGGCAGCCTGTTCCAATGTTTGACAAACCTTTTCATGCAGGAATTTTCCCTAATATCTGATCTAAACCTCCCCTGGTGCAACTTGAGGTCATTTCCTCTCGTTCTATTGCTTGTTACATGGGAGAAGAGACCAACCCCCACTCCACTCTAACATCCTTTCAGGTACTTGTAGAGAGTGATAAGGTCCCCACGAGATTCCTTTTTTACAGGCTGAGCAACCCCAATACTCTCAGCCATTCCTCACAGGACTTGAGCTCCAGACCCTTCATCAACTTTGTTTCCCTTCTCCTGACACACTCCAGAACCTCAGTGTTCTTCTTGTAGTGAGGGACTGAGAAGTGAACACAAGACTCGAGGTGCAGCCTCATCAGTGCTGAGTACAGGGCAAAAATCACTTCTCCAGTCCTGCTGACCACATTATTTTTGATACATGCTGGGATGCCATTGGCCTTCTTGGCCACCTGGGCACACTGCTGGCTCGTGTTCAGCTTTCTGTTAAATGGCACCACCAAGTCCATTTCTGCTGGGCAACTTTCCAGCCACTCTTCCCCAAGCCTGTAGTGCTGCATGGGGTTGCTGTGACCCAAGCGCAGGATGCAGCACCTCACCTTGTTGAACCCCTTAAAAGTGTCCTTGGAATCCAACCTGCAGAGCCTTTCTATCCTCCAGCACGTCAACAGTTCCATCCAACTTAGTGTCATCTACAAACTTCCAGAGTTTATATTAATTTGAAACAGGTTTTTCACATTCAAAAATGAATGACTAATTTCAATGACTATTCCTTTGACTATAAATATATACATATTTACTACTGCAATGCTAGCCTGTTTCATAGTCTTCTCTGATCTGACCTCTTTCAGTGATTGAACCAAAGCAGTAAAAGGTCATGTCCTATCACTTGCTGGCTTGGTGGGACTAGGACACTTTCTTCTAGTTATAGTGGAGGAAGGTCATTATTTGGGTGAAGGAAAATAGAGCCTACAACACAGAGGTCCTATTGTAGTAACCAACCATAGAAACAGGTAACACTACAAGATGGTTCAGATGAGAAGCTCAACTATTATTTATATTTGTTAATAAAACAAAACATCAGGAAAGGGATCAACTCTTTATTTTACATTCTCTGCAGTTTTTATCAGAGATGGATAAGGTTGCCATTTTGCTGCATACTGGTTGTAAGCAAGGTTTATCTGAAGTTGCCATCACATTCAGAGCCACAACAGAGTAAACCAGACTTTTCTGTAATTCAGAGAAGTTCTTGGGCAAATACACCCTCATTTCCTTTAGATCCAACTTCTCAGAATTCCTACAGAGCCCTAGCATGGGGTGGCTGGATTTCGTCAAAGTTTTCTTTCTCTTAAGGGTTTTTTCTTCCCCTGATGAGCTCTTGTGACTTCCCACTAATGGGAAGCAATGCATGCCTGGGGGACAGCTATGCCTCCTCTCAGTGAGAAAGGAGAGAGTGGGAAAGGAACAGAAGGAAAAGCAGGGCTTTGAAAGCTGTCTAATTATAGGCTGGTGTTTTAACCACTCCACCAGCCAGTGTGCTCACTGAGCATTTGGCACAGTACAGCTTTGTTTTTCTTGATTAGAGAGGAGCATTTGAGAGATTGGTAAATGTATGGGGAACAGAGCAAAGAGAAAAGCCCACCCCACTGGTGAAACATAGATGTGTCTGCTAAAGGGAATCCAGTGATGCATTATCAGCAATGAGGCCAATGCTGCAACTCTTTTTGTGGATGAGTACTCATGTCTTTCCCAAGCAGCACTCTTGACTTCCATTAAACCGAGTGGGCATGCAAGTACAAGAGTTTCCACAAAGGTAACTGAAGAGTTCTCAGATGATCACCTGTGATGAATTGTGTCCCTGAGGTAGTGTTACCACATAGAGAATGTCTTTGTCTTTCTCTACAGGTAACCTAAACAGGAGATTAACATTAACCCCAGAGGCACACTAGCTCCTAATCAATAACAGATTTACTCATTATTTTTTTATGGGATATCCAAATCATGAGCATTAGGAGGAGAAGGACAGTTGTATATAAAAATAGAAGAAGAAAGCAATTAATAAGAGTGAGATTGTGCAGCACAAAGCACTGCTGTGTGATGCACCTGATTGTTCATGTATATGTGCCCACAATGCTATGGTGATCCATTCTTCCAGGTCATATCTGAGTGGTGAAGAACTGGGTGCATTCACTTCCAGGAGCCATCTTCTCCAACCTATTATATTGTAGACACAACCTCCATATGACAGAGTGCAGAGTCAGAAAACTCTGCAGATATGTCTTTTCTTGCCTTTAAGTAAATAAATCATTCGCCCCCTCTTCCCCTTCTGTATAACTCTATAACCAATTTCAGCTTGACTAAAATGCACATCAGTTCAAAGAACAGTTTAAAAACAGCATCCTAAAATAGATCTAATTTTCACTTCAGTGCCAATGCTAGTCCTCCTTACTGGTTTTTGCCTCAGAATATCAGTCAGACCTGGCCTCCTCCCTGTGCATCTATTTAACCTCTTCACTGCCAGCCACAATTGCAAAGCAATCTTCCAAGAGATTGTCTTGTCTACTTAGGGAAGGGGAGGACAGTTCACTCTGTGTAGAAAGGACCTAAAATTGGCCAGCAGGGAAGAAAGGATAAGGGAGCCATTAATAAGATTGCATCTACCTGACAGCTCGTTCCACTGCTTGCAATATGGAAAACCCAAAAGGAAAAAGAAGAAAGTCCTAAATCTGATGATTCAGCCGTTTGAGCCTGTTTGGCCACAAGCCCAGTGAGAACTTTAAATGGTATATTAGTTTCTACTGTGGAGGCAGAAGAATAAGAAATGTCCACATTACAGTAAAGGTTGCATCTGACATCTCATGCGAATTCACATGCTTGACCTGTCACGGGTTTGTGCACCTGAATTTGCACAGCAAAACCTGGAAAAGAAACATGAAGGATGAATCCTAGGAGAGGTGTCTCACAGTGCACCATGTTTCAGGTCTGTATTGAAGTTCTCAAATCCTAGAGGATTGAAACAACCTAATAATACAGTTACTCTACATTTGGTAAAAGATGTTCTAAAATTTTTGGAGACCAAGGTTAGTCTGCTCCTGTATTACTGAAGAGAGCCAAAGGCCTGAGAAGCATGTGCCAAGTGCTGAGAGGCATCTGTGAGAGACTCCCCACCCTATCCCTGTGCCAGCAAGGCAGAGCTACTCACTTGTGCCACTTCTGAGATGGGGGTCTCAGCTGTGAAATTCCTCAAATGTTACTCTTAGACTTTCCCTCAACTCACCACACTGTCCAAGTCATTCAAATTGCAGTGATGCTTGGCAGTGCTAAGTTCATAGTTGTGCCAAATGATCTTACAGGTTTCTTTCAACCTAAATGCTTCTATGATTCCATGATGCAGGAAAATGACAATGTGCCTGAAGTATTGCTCTCTCAAAAGTGCTCTCTCAAAAGGATTGTGTTCAGAGCTTGAGAGGCTGATGAAGCTTAGGCTGGGATGTTGGTTTGTCTAAATACAACCCTCTTTTGGAAACACAGTTTCAGTTACTTCCTCTCTAAACGTGTATAGAAATGCATAGAAAATGAATAGAAATGTATAGAACAAAGCAAACTTCATGAACTTGTGAATTTGTTTCCAGTGAAATGTAGTGTCTTAATAGCCCTGAAGAATTATTTACCTACAGTGGATAGTAAAATCCACCATATCTTTTTTTAATTCAATGCCCATCAGAGGGCAAGCGGGAAATAAGATCCCTGGAGCTGATACAGTATCTGGACTGCCTGCTAAAGTAAATGCAATAAAAATATTTTCTCATTGCACTTAAGAAGGCCCAAACAAGCAAAATCAATTCTGTACATAGATATAATAGGGGTTTTTTCTTTGGCATTGTTATGGTCTGGAGGAGATAACACAGGAAGGAAAAGTGTACCTGGGAGAAATCAGGACCCTGAGCAAAGAGTGTTCTGAATTACCTTTGCAATTTTTTATTTTTCCTGCTCCATGTTTGACGCTCTGTGCAGATTCCCTTTACTGTGTGTTATTCCAAGAAAAATCCCAACAGAGTTCAGCTCCACAATGCTGAGGATTGTTGTTGTGCATATCATCTTTGGTCTTCTAAGCACTGGGTGAAGAGCTACCAGTTCTTTGCATGCAGTGATGTGGTTATGAAAATGCCCTGTTTCCATCTGCCAATTTTCCACTTTTATGACTGGCTCAAAGAATTTCAAGCCTTCTGACTGTTCTGCTTTGTGACAAAATATTATACACTGTATTTCTACTATCTGCATTAATGGGATGTGCAGGTACTACATGTAAATAGCAGGTGCCAGCTTCGAGACATCTCTCCTTTGAAATTTCAAAGAGGTACTTTGTGGCTTTATGGAGATTTTGAAATCTTCTCAAATGCTGTTTTTTGGTAGTGTGTTTTTTTTTTTTTTTAGTACAGGAAGCTATTTCTGCATCCTCCTATTTATCTCCCCCTCCTTTTTCTTTCTGGAGGATAGGGTAGTGCTAGCTGGATTGTTATACACACTCAAAGTACTCCTTGCTACTTGGTGGTGGTGTAGCTTCCTATGCACTCCCTAGGGCTGTCAGGGGTCAGTTTGTATTGTTTGCATCTCGTCCTTTTTCCAGCAAGTCTTTCCAGGAAGACAAATTCACTACAGAAAACTGGGAAATCTGGAAGAGTTGCTGGAACAGATGTCAGAGCAACGCCTGAAGAGATTTTCTCCATAGGGATTCTGTCTTCAGGACTTGAAATAGCCCTTTAAGAAAACCTTTAGCCTCTCCTTATTGCAGTTTCTCATTGGTGTTGTATGCCAAGAAGGCTATATTCCTAAATCATGTAAATTTGATGCTATCCAAGAGCCTCATGGGCTTTAACTATTCTCAAGGGTAAACACAGGGAACTGCTGCACAGCGAGCAGCTGAGCAGTCTGTCCTCACACCTGCCTCTGCTGTAACAGAAAGTGTGCCTTGCAGAGCCCTTTTCCCTCTTCAACTCTGCCAGAAGTCTGCACATCCTTGTCTCAGTGCTGACCATTACTCCACCTTCCAGTAGAGTTTAAAAGAAATCAAGTGGACAGGTGGAGAGTAACCAATGGATTATCATTAAAGATCAAGACATTTGTCAGGTTAATGGACATTAACCATCATTTGCTCTCCTATGACAGCAAATATGTCTGAGAGCAACTTATTACTGTGCAGCTGCCCCATACATGAGTCTAGGAGAAACTTTGTTCTCTCTCTGTCTTTATCTATGTCAGAATGGTATTCTGCTGTTATTCCACTTTTGATGTTGCCTTGCAATACTGATTAAACTATGCATATGCACACTTGTTTCTCATTCTTGCTTTTTGTCAAGGAGATAGAAGTACACAAATCTATACATATACATTTAAAAATTCCATTGGAGACTAATCCTTGGTTGTTTTCTGTTTTTTTTATTTAAGACAAGAAGTTCTTTTTCAAAAGTTGTCATGGGCCAATACAGATGGTAAAATTGGCCTAGTTTCATTAAAGTTAATAGTATTACAGCAGTTTAAAAGAAGTAGACAGGTGATTCTGTAGAGTCTAGAGGTTAAAGAACAGATCTGTCCAAGCAGTTTATAAAAAACAGATGTAGGATACTAAATAATTACCCAGTACATCTTCCTAATGTAGGATTGTTCTTGGTTCATTAACTAATACTTTATTCAAGTACTTCCAAGTGATAGGGTTTCTACCATTTTCCTCATCATTTCCTCACAATTACAATAAAAAATTGTAATATAATGTCCCTGGTCTTCAGTACAGGTTCAATTTCTTCCCAGTTTCTTCTAGGGCATGCTAGTGATAAAAACACCTTGATCTTTATGTGTGAACTTGTATCTCTTTTCAGATATTTCCTACTCTTAAGAACTTTAGAAGAATTGTTGTCTTCACTCTCACTATATCATACAGTTCTTTCATGGTCAGGACAGACTTTCTAACTCTGCTATTAAGAGAAGGACTGAGTTCTAAAAATGAATGTTGTACCCCTCTAGTGAAGGCGGCTTCTGGAATAAAGAACAAATGCTAGATCATCTTCTGAGATTTGGGGTGCCCAGCTGACCTGGGCAGCAGAAAAAGTAATCTATTAACAGCACTAGACCTGGTCCCTCAACAGGGCCCTTTCTCTCTTCTCTGCTGAGCACCTTTTGGTCCATCAGCCCTTTCAAGTGTTCTCCTCCCCAGTATGCTGATTTCACCTACAGTGCACTGTCTCTTGCAGGCTTCTCTTGGCTTTACTGTTCCTCTAATTTCTGGTTTCCAATACTTTTCCAGCACCCCAGGTGATTCCCTGCCCTGCAACCATCACTTGAGTTTCCCTGAATCAGATCTAATTGCGTTGTTATTGTTTGACTATTCTTCTCATTCTTCCTTGACAAATACTGAGGCTCTGAATCCCACAGCAATAAGAAAAGAAAGCAAACAAAACCATATTGAATGACGCTTCTTTCCCAAGGCTTAGGGACATGCTTAGAGATGTCTCAGTTCCCTTTTCCAGCTTTATAAACTGCTAGACATAGTTGTTACCATCTCAGAGCTGAATCTACTGTGAAGCTATGGAAACTGCTTCTAAAGTTTGCCCTAGCTGTGCTCCCCTGCTGCCCTTCCTTTCCTGACCCTTCACACTCACCAGGAGCTGAAGAAGGAGGTGATGATGGTTGCTGAGCATTGGGAAAACTACCACAGGCTCTTTGCCAGCTGCTATTGAGAAAGTTCTGCCAGTCCCTGCCACCGTTCCTTTCTGTCATTGCTTGTCCTCTCTGGTGTTCACAACACAGGTGTTGATATCAGTGATGAATATCATCAGTGTGTCATTATTAATTCTCTCTTACATCAGAGGCTGCCATGAAGCAAAACCTGGGAATTGAGGGCAATTCAGGAACTTGGGCAATGTCATTGAAGGGCAGGAGGCCACGGAGGCAGATGAACTGAGGAGAAGAATAAAGCCAGCATATATCAAAGGTGTGAAATGGATATCTCCCTCACTTTATTCATTGCCTGCAGGGTCTCTCCCATCCCCATGTGGCTTTGAAGATGAAGGTGAGAGATTCTCTACCACTAGAGGTACAGTATGGGACTAATCTTAGTTAGACACCAGGTAAACATGAGCTGGGAATCCAATCCACCAAAATGCCTGCAGCCTGAGTTATATTTGCTGCAGTCTTAAATGTGACTGAAAGACAAAAAGCAAGACTATTACAGTCCTTATTTCTTTTCTAATGTCAGCTGTAAATGTTTATCATGTAGCTCAGTGCACCCTGTCAGCTAGAAGAGAAAACCAAATAAACCACAGGAAGGTGGTTATATTAATGTTTGACTGACCAGAATGAGTTTATGATGGTAAAAGGACCCCGACATAGGACCTTGTTTGAGATAAAAAATCAGTTCTTATGTAAGACAAGTGGTAGGGATATTTATATAATTGGAAGTGCAAGGGAAGAAAGCTGGAAAGAATACTCTACTCTTGATCAGGCATGTGAAGGTATGGAGAGAAACAGTGACTCTGGGAAATACAAGCCTTCTGGGAAAGTTAATTTTTTTTTATTGTAGGACGATCCTCTTCTAGGCTTTAAAGCAATTTTTTATTTTTTTTTGGTCAAGATAGAGTGTTTGGCCATTTGACTGTAATCCATCTTTCTAGTTTAAATGAGAATACTTTGCCTTGTGCTTTGCAGTGCTGCGGTTTGACAGCTCCAGATGAGACTCAGGAGATGACAGTACTGCTTTTCAGCTCTGCCACTGGCCTTCAGGGTGACCTGGCCAAGTCATGTAACCAATCTTTGTCTCATTTACCTGCCTTAAAGTGAGGCTAGTGGGAATAATCTACCTCTTTTTAGCCTGTATTGGGTACTCCTGGTAAAAATGCTGGATTTAAGATTGTGTGGAAAGGACTAGAGATACCTGGTCACATATATTCCAATACTTATTTTAATGTAGGTAAGCCAGTGGAGTGGCTCCTCTTTGTCCTGATCACTTGAGGAAACATTTAATAACACTCACTGCTGGAAGTCCTGTAGATCATAGAATCACTTGAAATGGACTATTCCTATGGTGCCTTTTCGTGTTCTCAGTCTTTGCTCCCCTGCTCTGTTGAGGTTTGGTGGACTGCTAACATGGGGCTGCATCTTTGCCAAGGCAACAAAACATGGAAACCACCTTGGAGCACAGCACAGTGTAGCTCAGAAATGCCTATACCGGCTTTGATACTCGTTCCAACATGAGCTCTACTTGACCTAATTTTCCCTCCTTTTTAGCATGAGAACAGCCAATGTCCCTGATTTTTTTCAATTACTTGCACTCAGAGATTTTGTTCACTGTGCAGTGCAGTGCCCTTGGCATTTCCCAAGCACACCAGATGCTCGCAGCTCTGAATAGTTATATACACATTGTATTTTCATCCTAGATTTGAGCCCTGGGCTTTGGCTCCACACACTCTGCTATTTAGTCCAGGCTGATCTCAGCTGTTGGGAAGGGGTTCAGATCATCCTGCCTAAGTGCAGCAGGAGCACCACCTTGCTGCCCTCTCTTCCCTCTCTGTCCCCGTCCACACCCTCATTTGCTGAAGCAGGACTGACCTGAGGGGTTTAGGCTGCCTATGCAAGAGACAGGGCACTCAAGTCTGGACCGAGTATGGGAACAGGAGACAAATCAGAGTTCTGACCACAGCTTACAATGCAGGATAGCCAACACTGCATGGCTCTTTTTGGCAGAACCTACACAGAAGGGGCTGGTCACAAACAGGGCCTTATCCAGGCAGACTCATTCCCATAAGTGTATGGACCCCGGAAAAACAAAGAGAAGGCAGAAGAATGGCTTGAGATCAGGTTTTCTTCTCCTTGTACAATGTGCCTCTACTTCTCTCTCTCTTTCTTTCTCCCTCTTGGGTGACTGCTATTTCTCTTTATAATGCCATACAAGAGCAGCCCACATGCTGGGCATCAAATGGAGATTATATGGATTCACATCTCAGCAATTTATCTTTTGCTGGCTTGTTTGAGATTCAAAGTACCAATCTGGCTTTTAATACCTCAGGTACTACTAAATTTGAAGGGACTCTGAGGAATAGCTACACAGATTCATAAAGCTTTTTACATAACCTCAGCTTCACTGTATATGAATGTCTTTATTTCTTGCGGTAAAAGTTGTGGAGTATATAGGTGGACATCTAGTCAGACTTTTGGGTTGTCTGGGTGGGATCTGTCCCATTCCTCAGAGGCTTGGCACCTGCAGAAAAGTAAATGTGATTCAATATGGCTTTTATACATAATCCTAAAGTTATTGGTTAAAAAATATCAAGACTACCATATTTGCTATTCATTTTAGCCAGTGTTACTATGAGAAGTCCAGAGGTAAATAGTCCAGTTTCAAAATATTAGAAGCAGCATTTAATCACCTCATTTGTGTAGTCACCAACCAAACACATATTCCTTATATTAAAAACTGTTGGAAAAGGGAGGGGGTGACAACTGTGTGATTTGCTGCAGACACCAGCAAAAAATATGTAACTAAACTAAACTTCAGAGGTGGTGAAAGATGGTGACACCAAAACTATGTTCATTTGGTGTCTGAATCTCCTATCTAGACATGGACATAAAGTGCTTTGTGTAGGCTGCCTTCCTACTGCTGCAACTGTCCAACCAGGGCACATGGGGAAACTGAAATTTCACTACCCTGGTTTGACAGTCTGTAGCTGATGGTTTGAAGCAATGCTAAATCCTGTCATATAAAAATACTGTTTAAAATGTGCTTGAGAGTGCGAGGAAACTAAAACTTTGCGGGCTTTTTTTCTTCCTGACTCTTGGAAGTGGTAGTTAGAGGGACTGAGTGTGTATGCAGGCACACAAACACATGCTTTCCCCTTAAAATGAGAGAGAAAAAGTGTGTGAAGGTCTCCCGGTACATGAAAACTGAAAAAGTAAAAAAAAATAAAAAAGAGGAAATAAAAGAAAAAAAAAACCACCAGAAAATATATTTTTTTTAACAATGGCAGGGCTGTATTCTCTTCATTGCTTGCAGCTTGGACTCCAGTGAAACAGGGACTGGAATAACTGCTAAAGGATCGGGCACAGCTTTGTCTGTTTTTCTGCTAGGTCATTTTTAGGGTGCAGGTAGATGGGACAGGTGGTAGATGGGCCTGATCACAGATCCCTGGATTTTCTTTGCTGATAATAATAAATTTCCAGTCCTGACATGCAGTCTGGAACAGGAACACTGGAGGTAAGAGATGTGTCCCTAGCTGTTACCAGACTGGCTTTGCTTGTTATGCCCTGTTCCAAAGAGATAACCCTGCATATTTTGGGCATGGACTGAAGCCTGATCTGAAGAAGGGTCGATTTCGGTATGTAATAAATGCTTTTCATAATTAGAGCTGAACAACTAGCAGATCACAATCTTTAAAGCAACAATATCTGAAAAAAAGCTACTTCCTGAATCCTTAATTGTTGGTGTTCCAGTGGGAACTTCTGCTTTTATTTTGGATGAGTTTTCTGACCTGAGAACTTTTTACGAAGTTTTGTAGTGATAACTAGTCAGCTGACATCTATGAACAATTAGACCCTCTGGAACACTTTTCTGAACCCTTTACACAGGTGGACTGCATCCACTGCCAGTTCAGGGAAGATTTTCCACATCCTCCCTACAGCCGCAGCCAACAGTTGAACAGTTTCAGCTGCACAGCTGCTCCAGCAAAGCTGCTCCAACTTTAGGTACTTACTTGGGTGACCAAAGTTGTCCAGGGCTTCTTTCTTTGCCAAAACACAGAGCTAGGCATCTCCAGCCCGTGAATGGGATATAAGCAGACTGGACCACAGAGGGCAATGAGTGCAAACAGCACTCCTGACTGCAGAATGCAGCAACTCTGCTTCTGCGCCTGCTAACAAACGAATTTTGGGAGGATAAATCCAGCCCCAACAGTAGATTAGCTCTGAGTTGTCAGCATATTATAGTTCTCTGAGGGCACTGCTCTATAGACTTCTTTTCCTGAAGCTATTTAACCACAGCTTCGTTATGGGAGGAGATGATACATGGCCATGTAATTTCAAAGGAGAACAAAGCTTGCTGTAGAGGTGTGAGCAGAGTCCTGGCAGCTATCTGTAGTCAGGCTGATTAGATAACATTTCTTAAACAGTTTTCATTAGTTTTTCATTAGTAAAGAAGTCTTCGTATTAAGCTCATTTTTAGTTTTTGCAAAACCATATGAAGTTCTGTGGAATTCTTGCAGGAGAAAACATTTTTAAAACAAAAGGGAATTTAGGATCCCATTTCAAATTTTCATTTTGAATTCCATTTCATTTTGAAATTGGAAAATTGTATCTGTACTATTTTTCTATGCATTTTTCATATTTCTGTTTTGTGTATGCCTTCTTTTGAGATCACTTTTGAAATATTCTCATTTTAAGTTTTGCACAATAAAACAATTTCTTATATATTAATGAAACCAGGACTCAACTTGATTCACAGAAAGAGGTAAGATACTCTAATTAGCTCAGTGTAATTGCCCTTTGTTGTGGTTTTAAGTAGCCAGAGTTTTTTATTAGCTGGGGGNTCTTCTGAGCAGCAGCAAAGACCACGTCTGACTGTAACCCCCACATACACACCTGCCTTCCCGAGCTGCTGAGGGAAGGTGAAGGATCTTAAAAGGGAAGGGTGGGGGGAGAAAGGTGTCTGTAACAACTATCAAACTGCTCACCCTTAAACTCTTAAGCTCTGATTTTAGTAGTAGAAGTTGTAGTAGTAGTAAATACTTAACATTCTAAGTTAGAGCCTGTTTTGTTTGTGTGAAGTAGTTAATAAACAGTTGCTTGTAATCCTTATCACAAAAGTCGAGGGTTTTTTTTCCCTTCTCTGAGAAATTTTAGATCTATGTGTGGGCTCTCAGCTTTTAGCCAGAGTCAAACCATGACACCCTTAACACCATGACACCTGAAAGCAGACAAATACCAGGATATTTCAATGACCACGTGCTATCATACTTTGATGTAACATTAGCAATAGAAAAAAAATGTTATATCACCTTAATAATTTTTTAAAACCTACATAAAATTCAGAATTACTTTAGAAAGCCAGGCAAGATGTACTGGAAGGTTAAGAAAAAAATTATTTTTTAAATAATTTGAAAGTCCAATTTCTTTTCTCTTCTGCCTGGAATTCTACTTCCATATTTGAAATTCAGCTTGTTAGTAAGTAACCTACAATAAATTTTACTGTAATGGTTTAGAACAATGGTACACCAGCCGTATTGGTTTTGCTGATCAAAATAACCATCCTCAGAGTAAGGTTTAACAAAATTAGTGCAACTCTCTTACTACTTTCCCCAGCAGACCTCACTGGGAGGTGTATCTGAAGGTGCCAGACTTCAAAAAGAAGGGAGTGGAACAGGGTTTCACCTTGCACCCTGTCATTCAACCTGTCACAGAAGCAGTGACCTGCAGCAGGATGAGATAGCAAATTGCTGGAAGCAGAGCGTTTTATCTGATCCTGGATACTCAACTGCCTCTGCCTGGTAGTCTGCATCCCATAGCATTTGCAGGCAGATCTCATCCTGCCTTTGTCTTAATTTCCCCTTTTGTAAAGAATGTAAGTAATAATGCAGCTACCTACCTCAAAGCAGTGCAGGAATTAATTAATGTTAGTAAAGTCCTTTGAAGATAAGATCTAGGTATTATTATTAATAATTTACCTGCAATTTGCTCTGTGTCTTAAAAGACAGAAATAATTTACCATGAAATTATGAGATACTACCTTGGGCTATATTAAGGTCTTGAATTGATGTGAAGGGCTTACATTACTGTTAATGTAAACTACTATAGAGGTGCCAAAAGGCAGAACTGGGCTTTATGTAAATATCCAGCCAGGACCTCATTATATCACACAGAATTAGTACTGATAGGATACAAAGATCATATGAATTATAAGTTACACATTTCCTGGAGTATACACAGAGGTGCAGATCTTCAAAGACAGCTTCTTTACGAAAGGTAAAAATTAATTCATAATATGCATTTAAAGATAATAATAGAAAAGACTGGAAGATTTATTAGTCTAAGAGGCAACATATGAGGTTTTCCTTGGTTTCCTCAGACTGTGACACTCTTTGCATAACTAATCTCCCATTGTTTACCCCATTCATTATCTTAACAAGATACTCAAGCATCGTCTCCATCGGAAATACCTGCTTTGCCATAGAAGTAAAGGCTTAAGCTTCAAGAGAACCAGATTCAGTGTTGAAAAGCCAACAGACCTATGAACAGAAGTGAAGAGACCAAAAAACCCATGACAGCTCCTCTTGTCAGAGGAACCAGGGAGAGGAGATCTGAATGCTCCCTGGCATCCTTGGTATTTGGGAGAGAAAACAGGTCAGCTCTGTCAAATTCCAGTCCTTCCTGCACCTCGAGAGCAGAGGGATGCTCACAAGAGAAGCTGTGCAAGACTCATGTACCCCTGCTCAGCTATGACCCACACTATACACTATACAAGTTATACACGATAACTTGCCATGGAGTCAACTTTTCTTTGTGTGATAAATGACAATAAGCCACCAGCAACACTTCATGAATCTCTCCTTTAAACCTTTTCCAGGGATTGGGACACATTTTACTTCTATAGTTTATTAAGACATACCCAGAGGTATCAAAGGGGAGAGAAATATACCCATCTGAATAGAGGATTCTTGGCAGCCAGCACAGCAATGAGATGAAACAGGTTTACTTCGGTGTCAGTAGAGAATATCTTCTCTCCCTGTCTGAGGGCCAGGCTCTGGGAAAATTTCATGCACAGAGCATAGCAAGTAGCATGAGAAAGACTTAATGTTTTTTAATAGCCAATAAGCTTTGTCCAAGTTTTTATCATATCTGTGACATAGCACCTTCCTGAAGCCTTATCAAATTTATATCTTCAAGGTTAACGAAAGGTAATACTAACGAGGATGAAATGGCAGGGATGATGAACTCTAGCTGCTCAGGAGGTGAGAATATAAATTTGCCTGTAAGCAAGTCTTTGCAGTGGGAAGTGAAAATGTTGGTGCAACAGAGGACCACAACGAGGAGGAAATGGATACCCTAAGGTGCCATGATGTAAATCAAGTATCTCCATTCCTTGATGACAACAGGGTCCTGATTTTTTCCTGCCTGGAGACAAAGACAGGGATTTTCTCTCTTATTATTTGCTTAGCAATTCAAAGCAGTGGAAAAACATTCTCTATTTGTAATCTGCAGACTTCAGTATCAGAGCAACTGATTCATGATTGAGAATTTAGGTCAAGCTAAGCAGATTTAGCTTAAGGACCTGATCACTGTTCTTATATTCTATCTGCTTCAGCATTTGGATGTGAGTAACATGCGCGCCTCTCACAGCAGTACAGCTTATGTGATAGGAGACAACAAAAAAGTATCATGTCCTCTCCTAAAATAAGAGTAGTATTACAACTGTTCCACACAGTCATTAGCTAACATTTACAGGGATTATGAAGCAAGTTTTCCACTACAGAATTAAAAATTCTCATTAATGCCATGCTTCTCAGAGTTTTCATAGCTCACTTTTGGGATGTGCACAGATCAAAATGCTAAAGAGAAAGTTAATTTCCTACTAACAATACTGTTTGTACATGTTATTTGTGCAGTTCCAATTTTAACCAGGATAAAGCAGTGATGCTTAAAGCAATCCATGACTCCTTTGGCTGCCTCTCAGTAAATATTCTGAGAACTAGAATTTCCCCCAAAACACCAACAGTCAAGTCCCCTACTTCCACTCAATTCAGATCATGGACAAGAGACAGTAGGAAGTAAGTTACTGCTTTTTTCTGTGTTTCACTTTGCATAGATATTAAAAATTTATTAGGAAAAGTGAGTTGAAGACTTGGCCATAAAAGATCATTAAATATCAAAGATGAACATTTTGTTTCCTCATCTGCATCAGGAAACAACTACTGGCTTTTGGCTCTATCTCTGGCTGTGACCTAAAGTCCTACCCTGGTCTTAGGAAACCTTCCTCAGAAAAATTTCACAGAGACACTGATGTTTTCACAATGGAAACTTCTGTTTCAACAAAGAGATACTTTTCTGCAAATCTTAATTTTCCTGCAGAACAGGTAATTTGAGACAGCTCCAAGTATAAAACTTGCTGCAGACTCTGATCCAGCCTCATTTCTCCAATGGTCCTCATTCCTCATCATTATTCAATGGTTACTGATCTTTTTGATCTTGCCAAATAATATGTCTCTCCATTTCTAGAATCATACTCAGAGTTCAGAGATACCACAATTATCAGTTGCCTTTGCTGCTTCTGAAATCCACATGAAATCCACATGGTGGGCACACGGGGCACACTTAGGTGCTAACAGGTTGCAGATATTTCTTCAACTGTTAACACTTATGACCACATTAATGCTCATTGCCCAGGTCAAGTTTTAACTGTATTTTCAAACAATTCTTTGCATGTTGGCTCAGCTAAGACAGGCACTAGTTAGAAAAAGAGTTATTTTTGTTGTATTTCTCTCAAATTACAGTAGCAGGTGTCACTGGACTTGGATGTCCAAACCCATGATTGACAAGTTCAGCTGACAGTGTAGGCATGTTTTTAGATGCCTCTTGTCCTAAACTGACCTACACTGACATTTGCGATTTGTTTTCAATAATCACTGCCTGGCTAGCAGAATCTGTCTGGTTCTCATGGTCAATGATCCATGGTCTCAGTCATTCACACTTTCATTACATTGCAGCTGCCTCATATGTTGAGCTCTCAGCTACAGAGACTGCTGTCAGCCTGCCACAGTGCCTTCCCAGAGGGTTGCTCTTCAAACCCTGCTCAAGCCCGGGCTAGCTGGCACACACCTTGAGGGCAATGAGGCAGATGTCTGGGCACCAGAGCACCAAACGTCCCTCCACAGGAGAGATTGGGCACCCCGGCGACTCAGGAGCCACTAGCCAGGCGGTACGCCCTGCCACACACCCCGCAAGAGGGTTCTTGAGTGTGGCCAGTTCGCCTGTCCCTAACTAGCACTCTGGGAGGAAGGACCTATGACGACTGCCTACTGAAGGAAACAGAAAATGACTCTCTGAGTAGGGTGAAACAGAGCTCAGTTTATTGGGGGTCCCACCTCAAGGAGAGCCTCCTGCAGAGAGCACTCGGGACCCTTGGGCTTGACCTTATCAAGGGGGTGTAACTGAGGGAAGGGGAGAGGAAAAGGACCAACCAGGGATAAGGGAAGGTGGGGTTTGGGGGTGACAGACAGGAGTAGAAGCCAGAGGCCTTCTACTCAAACCTATAAGGGATCGAGTAACTTGGATTGACAGGGAAAGGACTAGAAGAAGGGGAGGAGCTGGGGTACAAATATGGGATAGGGGAGGAGGGGTCCGAGGGGGAATACAACTGAGGGAGGGGATAACAATTCCAGGAGCAACCAAGTGGGAAAGGGGAGGGAGACCGGAGCAGTCCATTTACAGATAATATAACTGGGGGTTAACAGAACTGTACATTGAACCTTTACAGATGTATAAAACCATAGAAAGCACTGTCACATCAGCCCCTCAGTGAATTTTCAGAGTCAACTGAATCAACTGTGTTCCGGTGTTATCTTCAGTGTAATGGACCCGGGATACTTAACATCTATCAGACAATAGAGCACAGTGCTGGAATCTGTTCTAGAAGAGGGCAGTAAGTCTCTACATAGTAGCATGTGGCCTACTTTTAAATTGTAAAGTTGGTGTGGAATTGAAATGCAAAGCTTAGAAAAATATGAGAAAAAGATGAATTAAGGCACCAGAATGAAAAATCTGTTACTCAGACCCGTGATGCAAAGTCCAAAGGGAGCAAAAATGTTCTTTACAAGGGGAAGTGACAGCAAAGGTAAAATTGTTCTCATACACAGACAAAGAACTTTTTGAGGTTTCTCTCTTCTTACTGTACTAAAATTTCTGATACATTGTATCTGATCTGCAATTTACTCCTATTATAAACTTTTACTGTCATTCCTATGTTCAAACTCAGTCTTCTTATTGTGTCTCAGTCTTTGTTATATTGAAACATTTGCTGTCAGAGACATAACTTGGTTTGTCACTACATGATTGGTATTCATGGCAGCCATCTCTAAAATTGTCTTGAGCAATCAACCTCATGCAAGCAGTGCTAGTGGCTAGATTGGAATTCTGGAGACACATGGATCCAGGTGACTTGGGGGCTACTGGCATGGGATGGAATAGAAATAACAAAGCCCTTCCTGTTCCAGCTGTTTTACTTAGTGTGATTGGGATTGTATGTTGATCTGATTACACTTTTATAGGTGCAGATATTTTCTCTGGATTCATTAAAGAATTGAAAATGTACCTTCTAGTACAGAGGAAACATATTTCTGCATAATACAAATGATACCATGACATCCCTCAAGCAAGGCAACTCTCTGGGGAGTGTTCATGTTCATATGTTTAGCTCTGGTCTCGATTTTTATATAAGAGTAGCTTTTCAGCTATTAGGTAAAATGCTCTCTAGACACATTTGAGCCTTCTGCTACTGTTAACTGAACTAGCAGAGAGGAGTCTTGCTTAAGCTCTAATAACATTGTGTTAAAAGCACAGGCATCAAAGAAAAAGAAATTAAGATAAAATAAGTACATAAGTAACTAGAAACCTTGTGGCTTGCTTCATAAGTCATGAAATTGCAATAAATAGCATTGTGCTGTGACAAAAGTGAATGCAAAATAATAGCATTGCAGGACCTACAATGAGTAATTAATCGGGAAAATAGCTGTGGGTTCTGAAAGGAATTCTCTGTCCTCTTTAAACAGACGAGTATGAGTATTGTTATTATTACAAGGCTGTAATGCCTCCAAAAACTGTCACTGATGTGTTGGAGACTTCTACCCAAGAGAGGGTCTGAGAGATTGTATTTTTGTATTGTTTAGTCACAAAGGATACTACTGGGTGGAGCTCTACACAGAAACTGTATTCCAGGGTTTGGATGCTGTTTTCATTTTCGACCTAGAAAATCAAAATTTTTCAAACTCATGAGGTGAGTGAGAACAATCCCACTTCATTGGAATCTGACTTCTAATGGGGAGAAGCAACAAAAAATCATTCATAGTATCTGCTGAATAAGGAGCTTCCAGCTTCCTAGTTCCTTGTCAGTTCCACTTCTGAGTTGCAATTCAGCATCCCTAAAGCCCAGGAGCAATGAAAACCTAAATGCCTTGTGACAGCCTGGAGGTGAGGACTTGGAGACTTTGAAGCTTATAAGATCAGTATTCAACAGGGTTGGGGCTTTCCATACCTCATCAGCTTGCCAGGACAGTGAAATATCAAGTGGGGGCAGCCCAAATAGTGGGACTTCTAGTTCTCTAGCTGGAAAGACAGGCTGGTAGGAGCCCAGGTGAAGTTTTCAGTTTGGAAAGGTTTGGAAGCCTGTCAGTGGTTTCACAGCAGCTTCGTTGCAATTAAACTGTCTCAAAGAATAATTTTTTGTTTTTTTGTGAATAAGCAGCTCTTCTGCAGGAAGGAAAAAGTAAGCTAACCAGGGAATTCCCAATTAGCTACAATAATGGGCCTGTTACTCACTGAGTGTGACACTTTGTGAAAATATTTTCCAGAAAGCAGGGTGTTGGGGGTGAGAGGATGAGTCTGTCTCTTGCTAGGTAACAGGTAATCCTACCCACAAGTTAATCCTACCCACAAGTTACTGATAGGTGTCTTGGAAATATACACTGATGGTGCTTTGGTATCAGTGCAGCCAGGGTTTGGTAATGAAAATGTAGTAGGTAAAAATGACTGTGCTGACCCTATGGCTTCTGCTGAAGTGATGTTGCTGCTTGTTCCTGCCTATTTCTTTCCTTGTGCCCTCTCCAGCTCTCCTCCAAGCCATCAGCAAGATTATTCAGCTCAATGGACTGACAGAAGAGTACTTTTTTTTTTATTAATGTGTTTTCTGCCATCATTAGGATAGCCTCAGTTAGAATTGGAAGTTGGAGTAGGGGAGGAAGGGAAAAAGAAGGAAAGGGGAAAGCAAGATCTGCTATCTAGTTCTCTTTTCCAGTAAGCCCTCTGAGCCATATCCCTTATGGCCAGTGATGCAGATATGGACCACACTGTCTATGCCCAAAGTCTGTGCTCCAGCATCAATTTCTAAACCTATCTTCAGGTTTCTTCTTTGCCAATTCTTTTCAACATACTGTACTTGTTATGATTGTTCTCATAATTTCTGGAAAAGTCTTAGGATAGAGATTACAGACAGACAAACAGGCAGGTCCTATTTTCATGTGCCTTCATCCTATTTGTGGATTCTCTCAGGTACCATTGTTGACTCTGGTAAGAATTACACTGTTACAAAATGTAGATGAATGGCACACAGAAGCGAAATCCTATTGAAGTCTGCTGACAGCAATGGGAGGTTTGCCCATAGACAACCAATGGATTTTCTATAAGACAATTGACATAGAAAACACATGGGTTCTAGAATTTTTCTTATTAGTCTCATTTTCCATGACACAGGTAATTTAGTCTATCTCTGCTCAGTTGGCAAGATTTAATTTCCCACCACTACTATAAAACTTGAGTAAACCTGCGTTATTCTCTGACTGAGAGAAGTCAGACCTTTTATAATTCTGTTCTTTTCTTTTTATGTGACCATGAGGCTGAATATGTCACCGATGACATCAGCCCAGAGCTAGAAAAGATTTTGTTTATTAAGTCACTCAGAGTGGTTTGATTGAGTTCAGGACTGTAGCTAATAGACCCTGCACTGTATGACTGTTTAGGTGGTGCTACTTTCTTCATTATTAGTAATTCTCTGGGGTTTTTTTTCTTTTTAAATGCCCCAGTATTTCAACTCTTCTCCAGTTGATTCTAATAGCTTCAAAACTGGTCTGAACTTATCAAAATTGGGACTATCTCTGCTGGCAGAATTATGAATTGTATAAGAGTGTATGATATTCTTTTAATTCTGTGAAAAAGGGGCTGAGAAATGAGAATTATTATTTTGAAGAAAAATATTGTTCTTATTACAGCCAGAGAACTGCCCTGTACAAAGATTCTGCCCTGTCACAAGCATAATCCACAAGAGTTAGTAGTTCTAAATATTAATATAATTATCAATGATAACTAACAAAATTATAACTTAATTCTCTAGGATGCACCAAAGGACAATTACGGTTCTAGTCTTTATCAGCATAATCTTTGTCTGAACAAAAGACACCTGACAAGGGAAGTCCTGTGTGCCACATGGTTAGCACTGAATACATCTTGAGAAAATAGAAGGAAGTCACAGAATCACAAACTGGCAGAGGCTGGAAGGGACCTCTGGAGTTCATCTAGTCCAGCTCTGTGTGCTCAAGCAGGGCCACCTAGATCAGGCTGCCCAGGACTGTGTCCACGTGGCTTTTGAACATCTCCAAGAATGAAGACTTCACAACCTCCCTGGACAACATGGGAGCTAGAATCGTAGAATTGCTTATGTTGAAGAAGACCTTTAAGATCATTGAGTGCAACCATTAACCTAACACTGCCACACCCACCACTAAATGTTTCTAAGCACCACATCTACATGTCTTTTGAATACCTCCAGTGATGGTCATTCAACCACTTTCCTTGGCAGCCTGTTCCAATGTCTGAAAAACCTTTCAGTGCAGAAAGGTGACAAATTTGGTGCAACCTGAGGCCATTTCCTCTTATCCTATTGCTTGTTACTTGGGAAAAGAGAATGACCTCCACCTCTTTCGAGTACTTTCTTTTGAGAACCTTCTTTCGAGTACTTATAGAAAGTGATAAGGTCTCCTCTAGTATCCTTTCCTACAGGCTGAACAACTCAGCTCCCTCAGCCACTCCTCATAAGACTTGTGCTTCAGACCCTTCACCAACTTTATTGCCTTTCTCTGGACACACTTCAGAACCTCAATGTCCTTCATAGTGAGAGACCCAAAACTGAACATGGAATACAAGGTGCGTCATCACCAGTGCTGAGTACAGGGGAGTGATCACTGCCCCGATTCTGCTGGCCACACTATTTTTGACACAGAACAAGATACCATTGGTCTTCTTGGCCACCTGGGCACACCGCTGACTAATGTTCAGCTAGCTGTTGACCAGGACCCCCAGGTCCTTTTCCATCTTGCAGCTTTCCAGCCTCTCTGGCGTAAGCCTATAGCACTGCATGGGGTTGTTGTGACCCAAGTTATAGGACCCAGCACTTGGTATTTTTAAACCTCACACAATTGGCCACAGCCCATTGATTCAGCCTGTCCGGGTCCCTCTGTAGAGCCTTTCTAAACTTCCGGACTTAGTGTTGTCAGTAAACTTACAAAGAGTGCACTAAATCCCTGCCAATTGGATTTAACTCCATTCACCACTACTCTATGGTCTCGGCCACTCAGTTTTTTACCTCTCCCTTAATCATGTTTGTGGCTCTTCTCTGGACTCTGTCCTGTGTATCCATGTACTGGACATAGCCCTTCAGGTGTGGCTTCACCAGTGCTGATCGTCTCTTTCAATCTACCACCAAAGCTTGTCAAATGACTTTTGGGAAAACCTGTTATTTTCCATCAAACCCTAGGTCCTTGGACTGTCTATTATGTGTGAATCTCAGCTATAATGAAAAAAAGATGTCACATACACTGAGATAAAGAAGAAGAAACTTGAAGAACTCAAGAACCAGACAGTAAAATAAAGGAAAAAATTGTCAAATTATTTTTCTCTTTAAAGTTCTCAGAGTGTTTTTAATCTAATCAAAGGTTTTGGAGACTTCAAGGTTGCTTGAATTTGGCAATACCCACTTCATAACAATGCAAGAAACATTTTTCTTGATGGAGTACAATATCATACCTTGAGTCTCACTCCCACCCCATCTCCTTCCTAAAAAGATTTTCAGTATGGCAAAAATATTATGACTCCAAGCAGCAGGACAGAGGAGATGTGTTTTTTTTCAACAGATACTTCACCAAGAGAATGTGGTCTCCGCTTTAGAAACTTACAATGACTATTTGTTTGGAGTCAGCAAGTGATTTATTTAATAATTCCTGAAATCTCAGGAGAACAGTGAATTTTATGTTAAATTTATTCATAGACTAGATGGACCTTTTTATAAATTGCACCATTCTGATTTGTATGTTCAGATAATTCCATCTGCTAGGAATTGCAAAGGAAAAGACAAGCTCTACTCCTGTATCTCTAGGAAGGACCTCTGCCTCCTGCATTTTTTTAATTTAATTCGTTTGAGGGAAGGCAGGATATGAAGAAAAGGGGTTATCACTTTGTACAGCAGTTCTAAAACATTGGAGAAAATTCAACCACCTTTTTCTCAATGCAGCTATAAGGTGATTCAGTTAAAGAAAAAAACAAGGCACACCAACAAAAGAAAAAAATAAAGCCAAAACTGGTAAGGAACATTTGTTTCCTGGACAGACTGTGAAATCTAGTGCAATAATTTTTTTTTTTTTAATCACCACAGACATTCCCAAGCTTCAGCTGCAAGAGAAGCCATTTTGGAGTGACATGATATGAGAGTGTGCTTGGATGCCGGAATAGGCTCCCCAGGGAAGTGGTCACAGCACCAAGCCTGTCAGAGTTCAGGAAGTGTTTGGACGATACTCTTGAGCACATGATGTGAATCTTGGGAATGGGTGCAGGGCTAGGAGTTGGACTCGATGAGCCTTGAGAGTGCCTTCCAACTGGGCATATTCTGTGATATTGACAAAATCTAAGACTCAGAATGCCAGTACCCTGACCTGCTTCTTTAGCTGGATCACTCACGGAATGAAACAGCATTTTACGTCCTGTTTTGCCGTAGCACATCTGTCAAACAAGTGGGGCCAGAAGTAAGACAGCTTTTTAGAGTACCTTGTACTTTCAAATTTCAAGGCACTTTGCAGTGATAGGGCTTTAATGGCAAACGTGAGAGGACTTATTAGTGTTGCATGCTCTTCTTGCTCCTCTGCTGCTTCTGTTGCAAAATGCATCTGGCACTGATTTCTTTTGTAAAGCACTGTGGGGACAGGGGAAACACACAGTCTGAGTGGGGTATCATTCTAACATAACAGCAAGGAGAAAAGTCCTGTCCCAGAGTGTCTATAGCCTCAGGCTCCACTCATGCAATGCATTCAGCATGCAGTGCACTTCGTGCTCTGTGAGCAGTTCAGCTGACTTCAATGTTACCTGAAGTGTGCCTTCACAGTGTCTAAAGTTAAATACATACAGGCAAGACTTTACAAGTCATAGGCCAAGTGATGCAGCCTTGGGAAATTCCCATTACTGTGGATCTCTGAATCTGTGAGGATCTTCCCTAAACCAAGTATTGCTTCTGATTCCAAACTCTACCTGGTGACAAAAAGGCAAAAATGAACAGAAGATATACAAAGGAGAGAGAAGGCAGGAGTAAAGTACATGGGAACCTGCCTGTCAGGGACAGAAGGGATCCCATGTGAGATGGCTGAAAGCATGTAGGCATCAACGATCACATCTGTGCACATGGATGAGGAGAGACTAAGCTGGCCATGGCCAAAGATGTGGATGCAGTCTGGCTTCAGTTTAGAAACCACATAGTTGTAATAATGAGTCTTGGTCTTGACCTAATATAATCCTGAACACATATACAGATCTACCTCTGCATACTTAGCCTGCATACGACTGTTAGCTGAAATATGGGAGGACCACCCAAGTACAGTGGTAGATATTTGGATGCCAAATCGTCTTTCCAATCATTCTTCTATGGGAGGCAATTCAAATTGCAGATTTGCTGGGCATCTCACACTCACACTGGGTTCTGTCCAGCAGGGCTTTTTTTTTGTATCCTCCATGTGATTCAAAGGAACAGAAACAGGAAAATTATTGTTTTCAGGATATGAGTTTTGGTGTTTTTTAAGGTTAATCTCATGGGTTTGGAGGAATGAGCTGAGTTTTCTGAATGTTTTAGACTGGCAATATTGCACCTATATTAGCCTTTCCTATTGTGAAGTTCCTAGCTCGAAAATCCTAAGGCCATCAATCCAGATTCACTTTTACCCAGGTAGATAAACTGAATGCTGTGCAATATTAATACATGTGAGTACTTCAGTGAAAACTTCAGCAGGAATAAGATTGTTCTTTAAATTTTTCTTCTCATATGTTTCACTTTTGAGCTTAATTAAATCCCACAAATGGTTTGCATTATGGCAAGAACAAACAATACCTATTGAAAATCCCTCCTAAAGAGAAACCCTTTTGCTTGGCCCATTTCTGCATGGAGGACAGAATGGAGTTATTGCCCTTCCAAGACCAGTAGTACTTAGTCTGATCCAGGCAGCTTTAGGCACAAGGCTAAATGATTTAGGTACATGACACTAATATGCCCTTGCATAATGGAAAAATGTATTCAGATCATCAGGAGCACTCCTGACACAGCAATGGGAGAAGAACAGCAAAGTAATAGCACTTTGGAAGAGTTCTTCCACCATTTTGACAATGGAGTTAAAAGGAAAAGATAAATATCAGTAGGCATGGAAAAGAACAGGTAAGGGAGAGGGAAAAAGATACAGAACCAGGTGGAGAAAGGAGGAAGAAGATAATAGGGAGGAAAACAAGAAGAAAAAGGGAATGTGAAACATAGGGATGCAAATGGGATGTGGGTCCTTCTAGAGAGATTTTGTTTTGCAAAATGTCTGTTGTCCATAGAATGTTTCACAGGCATTGAAGGAAAGATGTGAAGAATATGCGTATTAATTTAATATCTGAAGCAGTTTGTACATGTACTGGTCCTGATAGGTATTCTGAAGCCGAATAGTTGAAGACTGCTACTCTAGATATTGGACATGAAAACATTTCTTTTGCTAGCCATGCAGCTGTAGAAGTGATAAATGAGAGATGGAAAGAAACAGGCAATTCCATAAGAATGCAGATTATCTCTGACAGGGAAGAGACAATGTACTGGCAACGCAGTAGTAACTGAAGCAAATGACAGATAAAAACAAAGAAAGACAATAGGTCTTAAAGGAGGCAAAAATATCTCAGCACAATAATTTTTCTTGATCTGTGGCTTTCATAATGGTGCAGTAGGCAACTCAGCCATATCTGAGCACCTAGAAAGAGAGCTCAATAATAAGACAGCCCTGGCACAAACAGCAGCCAGCAGCTGGGGATGGCAGAGTGATCATTTGTCGTCACCTGAAGCCCAGATCAATGCATGCCGCACAGGGTGAGCAAGAGAGTGATGGAGGACGGGAACCTTAATTGAAGCTCACAGCAGGGTGAGCTAGATTTATGAGTTTTTCCAATTACTGTTAAAAGTTTGAACAAAAATTGTATTCCCTACTCTGTCTCTACCTATGGAAGAAAAGGGCACATTCTCAGAAAGTCCTCTCTGGGGCATCCCTCAGTCCCTCCTATTGCTTCCTGAGCTCAAGCCCTTAGCATGTTTCCACTGGTGCAGTTACGTGTCTCCTGAATATTTATTTCTGCTGCTGCTTAGTTGAAAGTAAATACAAATCTTAGCTCCTTTCCAGACTCCTGAACTGCCACAATCCTGTCTTCACCCCAGAGCTGAAGGAAAAATTTTGCAGCCTTAACCATATATTATCATCATTTCTGTTTTGATGTGTTATTGCTAATTTGCATCCTGATTCTCTTACCTTCGAATTTAATAGAAGACAAGAGCTGTTCCTTTTTATCCCATTTTCTTTTATTTTTCCTTCTTTTTTTTTTATTAATAAGGAGAAAGACATAAAGAAAGTGAAAAAATAAATACAAATACTGAAACAGCTCCAGATGAAAGGCAGTAAAATGACTGCCTGCTGCTCCCTCTTGAACTGAATGGCAGCAATTCAGAGTTTCTCTTCTTAGAAACTGTGGGACTCCTCTCTCTGCCTTGCTGGATCCTTTTAACTACTTCAGGTCTGGCCTAGAGACATAGCTGCAGCAGCAGTAGGTTTCTCAAGAAATTTGGAGAAAGTACAAGATGACACAAGGGTGTCCCTTGAACTTTCCCAGGAGCATTATGAGCCCAACCCAGCTGTTTCCTCAACATCCCTGACTTGAAACAACTGAGGAGGTCTCATATATTTTGTCCTCATCACCTTTCTGGTCTGTTCCTTCAATCCCTTCCCAGGATAAACGAGGCAGAACCAATTGGTCCTTGAAAAATGGTACCAAGGAACAGAGAAGCAGAATCACAGAATCACAGAATTAACTGGGTTGGAAAAGATTTTTGGGGTCATGAAGTCCAACTTATGACCTAAATATCTCCAGGGACAGTGACTCCACCACTTCCCTGGGCAGCCCATTCCAATGGCAAATCACTCTTTCTGTGAAGAATATTTTCCTAATGTCTAGCCTAAACTTCTCCTGGCACAGCTTAAGACCATGTTCTCTCATTCTGTCACTGGTTGCCTGAGAGAAGAGATTAATCCCCACCTGGCTACAGCCCCCTTCCAGGGAGTTGTAGAGAGCAATAAGGTCTCCCCCGAGCCTCCTCTTCTCCAGGCTAAACAACCCAAGCTCCTTCAGCTGCTCTTCATAGGGCTTGTGTTCCAGAACCCTCAACAGCTTTGTTGACCTTCTCTGGACACGTTCAAGCATCTCAATATCTTTCCTGAACTGAGGGGCCCAGAACTGGACACAGTGCTTGAGGTGCAGTCTAACCTATGCTGAATACAGGGGAAGAATGACTTCCCTAGTCATAGTGCCACACTATTCCTGATAAAGTCCAGGATGCCATTGACCTTCTTGGCCACCTGGGCACACTGATGGCTCATGTCCAGCTTCCTGTCAACCAGAACCCCCAGGTCCCTTTCTGCCTGGCCACTGTCCAGCCACTCTGCCCCCAACCTGCAGCACTGCTTGGGGTTGTTGTGGCCAAAGTGGCCAGGTTCTACCTGGCTTGTAGAACCTAACTTGGGCTTGTTAGATCTTATTCTGTTGGATTCAGCCCATCTCTCCAGTCTGTCCAGGTCCCTCTGCAGATCCCTCCTACTCTCTAACAGATCGACACTTGCTCCCAATTGGGTGTTGTCTGCAAATTTGCTAACGGTAAACTTAATCCCGTCATCCAGATCATCAATAAAGATATTAAACAAGACTGGGCCCAACATTAATCCCTGGGGGACACCACTAATGATTGGCTGCCAACTGGATGTGGCCCCATTCACCACCACTCTCTGGGCCCAGCCATCCAGCCGGTTCTTAACCCAGGGAAGGGTGCACCTGTCCAAGCCGTGGGCTGGCAGCTTTTCCAGGAGTTTGCTATGGGAGATGGTGTCAAGGGCTTTGGCGAAGTCCAGGTAGTCTACATCCACAGCTTTCCCCTCATCCAACAGGCAAGTTATCTGATCATAAAAGGAGAACAGGTTGATCAAGCAGGACCTGCCCCTCCTAAATCCGTGCTGGCTGGGTCTGATCCCTTGGCCACCTAAAGAGGTGTCATGTGATCGCACTCAAGATGATCTGTTCCATAATCTTGCCCGGCATCGAGGTCAAGCTGACAGGGCTCCTTCTGGACCTTCTTGTCGATGGGCATCACACTGGCCAGCTTCAAGTCATCTGGGACCTCCCAGGGAGCCAAGACTGTTGAGAAATAATGGCAAGTGGCTTCGCAAGCTCATGTGCCAGCTCTCATCACCCTAGGATGGATCCCATCTGTTCCCATAGACCTACAGAGTTGAGGATAGAATAGAAAAGCTACACTTTGCATCTCCTGAAGTCTTCTAAGCCACACAATACATCTTGTAGGTGCTTGTGCTTGGAGTCTTCCTTCTTGGAATAATGCAACATGTGTGAGATGCAAGTTATGAGATCCTGTCATGGGCGAAAATGTTCACCCGGCTCTTATGAAAGCTCTCAGCATTTGGGCCTCAAATCTGTGTAGTTAGTCCTGCTCCAACCCTGTATTTCGTACCTCTGAATGGTGGTATGAATGCAGCCAGAAAAGAGATAAAGGTTGAGCACACCCACCCAGGGTTTAGTAATATCTCTTGTCCACATGCAGGGTATCTAAAAGTCAGGAGAAATGTCACTGTAGTTAGGCTGCTGCTTCAACATGCTAAAGAAGCCATAGTTGAGGCTGAATGTGTGGGAGAGTGTGAAGGTTTCTGAGGAGCTGTGTCTCCTGCTAGCGTGGTCTGGTCTCATGGGGTGCGAAGACAAGCGAGTAGCACATCCCCTGTTCTCCACTCATGACAGACCAGTTTCTGAGCTGACACCAGTGGTAGCCACATCAGAGATGTCTCCACTTGAACAAGGATACCTGTTTGGATTTCACCCTCCTGCTGGGGTGCTGGCTGGCTGTGCTGCTCTCTGTGCACCATGGTGGGAACATGTGATTACTGATGCACAACATGTGCCTCTACTCCAGAGAGCTTTGGAGGCCAGTGAAGCAAGCACTCTATGACCTCGTTACTGTCAGAAGGGTGCAAATTAAACAAAGCAAAGCTACTTTTTGATGAGCTTTAACTCTCTGGGGTGCAGAAGTTCATATGGGGGAGCAAAGGAACAGCAACCCCAGGCCACAGTGCGGCATGCAGGTTAAGCCAGGCACAAATCAAGAAGGGAGTGAGATACTTCTGTCTTTGAATTGAATGCTCCCTTCCTATGCCATCCCTCCATGCAGTGTCCAGCTTTCATACTGATAAAACAGAGCCCTGTTTAAAAATGCAGCTGCAGCCATCACTGGGGTTTTTCCATGAGCACAAGTATTCCTTTGACAGTATGTCTGTATTGAGTTAACTGGTAACAGAATTGCTGTTCTTTCCAATTTAAGTCAAACATGTGAGTCCCTTAATTTAGGACTTTGAGCTACAGAAGCAGCCCTGCTCATCCTTGGTTTCCAGCCTGTATTCCCACCCCCAGGTCTTGCCACCTCCTTTCCCTTTTACCTCTGTGTACGTATAGCACCCTCTTCCCTTCCCAAAACCAATCTTGCATTTTCCTAGATAAACCCCTGTGCCCTTGCACAGCATCATCTCTTGTCCTTTTATTTGTGGTTAACAAGGGAAATCTGACTGACTGCCTTTGCAAAATTAACATTAAAATGAGTTTTATCTTTCTTTTTTTCCCTTTTTTTTTCTTTTCTTTTTTTTTTTTTCTCTTTTACCTAATGGAAAAGAGAAAAAGCTGAAACAGTCATTTGCTTACTGGGAACTCAGGAAACACAGACCTCAGGAATCCTTAGAGAATCAGGAGATGAGATGTAAATTAAACAAATTACCCCAAACTCTTTCCTGACACAGGTCTAGGAAGTCTAATGCACACAAGAGAGGGAAACTGGGATGACAGCATCTCTATTTTCTTTGCCTTATACAATTGCTTTGAAAGCAGAAAGGATGCCCCAGCAAAAACTTCTTCTATTAAAGAACTCCAAAGTACTCAATTTCCCCCACTGTTCTGCAAACACCTCTAAGTTTTTTCCTTAGGAATGGGAAGGAGGAAGGTGTCATCCAAGGACAAGACACACTGGTTCCTGGGAAAAAATAAAGCTCTCAGACTTGTCTTTGCTGGCCTTCTACAAGTCCTTACTTGTTTAGAAAATGGAGTTGTGTCTGTTGCCTGGTGAGTCTTGGTAACATTTCCTGAGCTAATTCCAGAGCCACTTAGAGCTCCACAGTACCACTTGTGTCCTACAAGTGGTGGTAGCAATCAGTGACAGCAAAACTCTAAGTCCTATGAGTCCAACTGGCAGCAGCTAGCTGAGTGGAAGTCTTGGTTTGGAAGAGCAGTGAAGGATCTGGATGGCCCCAGCAAACCAACTTCTCCTTTCATAGTGCCTCCTTTTCTTTCAAGTTGTGATTGACATACCAGGTATCTTTGCTTGTGTTCTCTATCCTGGTGTGCCTGAATGTCTTACTAATGAGCTCATAGGCCCTGTCCCATCATTTTCCTCTGTGTGACACTACTACACAAAGGCATTTTTCTGAATTGTGAAGATGCAAACAGTAGTTTAAGGCACAAAATGTCAGTCTTCAGCTAGGCAGAAAGACTGTTCTAAATGGTGTGTAAGAGCTGCCTACCTTGAAGACACTATCCAAGCAATATTCTGATCTCTGGGGAGCAAGAGACTGAGACCAGTATGCGCTGCTGCTCCATCTTGGCAATACAGTGTGCTGAACCCCTCGCCGCCATTTGGCTCAGGGAATGCTTTCTACTCTGTGGTCTGTCATTAATAATTCATTTGTGGTGTAATGACATTCTTGATCATTATAAATTCATCTGGGGCTAATGTGCATGTCATAGCCACTGTGACAGGAGACAGTAAAGCAAAGCAAACCAACCAGTGTTTTTCTTTCTTTGCTTTATCTATGTGTGTGTAATTGATTTGCAGTTGGTTGATTTTTCAATTCGGCTTTTTGAGGTTGGTTTGCAATTATTAATATCTTTTTTTAATTGTTTTGGGGTTTTTTTCCAGAAAAAAAAAAGGATTCTGATATACATCTTTCTGTGTTTCCATGCTGGACAGTAATCAGACAAACAATTTTTTCCTTCCTTTTTTTTTTTAAGTACAGATATTTCCAAGAGCCAGAATCAAATACTCAAAAGACCAAATCTTTAAGACCAGACTTTTCCAAAGCAGGTTATCTTCCAGTTGAAGTACTACAACAAACAGCGAGAACTACACAACACCACAGTGCACACACACCCAGACTCCTCTGGAAATGTGCTCTCTTGGCAGTCATATGCTGGTGAAGATGTTAGACTAATTGCTGTGTCCATAGAGTGCTTTCTATTATGCAGCACAAGAATCCTTTTGTCAGCACTCTCCAGCAGTATCTGATTGATTGGACCATCTCTCAGAATGAGAGGTTACAGAAACAACTTCTTTGATGGGAATTCAGCAGAAATGTGATCTATATCAGAGTGTTTTGTCATAAGGCTGCCTTTCAGCTGAAAGTTTCACTAGGGCAATGCAAACTGGTGTATAACTGATATTGTCTCCTAGTCTTTGCAGTGCTTAGCTCATTAAAAGTGGCAATAAACCAAAACTAAGTGGAGGTAAAAGGTTTGACATTATATAAGTATTCCTTATGTTATTATCTGTCTCTGTTTATTCTGATATATATAGGGAAAAAAATCTTTCAAAACGTTTTATCAAGTAAGTGCTGCTAGTTAAACTGAAGTGAAGCAAGGAGTTTGATTAGCTGATAGTAGTCTGCCTTCTTAATTTTCTGCAGCATTTTCTCCACATTTCACCAATAAATTAACTCTGTTCCATTCTCTTTTTCTGCCTCTTTGCTTCTGACTATGGCAGCAGTGTCTGGCTGCATGTGCTGGGTGGCTACACCTGTGAATGAACATCTCCCAGTCATGAGTAAACTGAAGATGCAGGCCATACCTCTGAGCTCACAGTCTGAGAGGAAATGGAAACAGAAGCCCGTGGAGCCTCACCATTGACAAGGCAGAGCTCAGGTTTACTCCTATGCCAAGGTCCTGACATCCAAACACAGCAGGCAGCTGACCCATGGTTCAGCTATATAGAATGCTACATGGTGATGGGTTTGGGTGTCAGGAAGGTTTCTGCCCTTAGCCTCATCCACGTACCTGGCCTGGGGCAAGCCCAGATCCTTGTAGTGAGTCTCTTCTTGGAGCCTGATCTTCTGTTCCGCAAAAGCCAGACGATGCAGGGCACAGTAGATACCAGCAAGCAGGTAACCCTGACAGCCACACCTGGCATGTCAAAACTGCCCAACAGGGCAGTACATTATGCATACATTTTCTTCTTTCCTTTGTGAAACTGAAAGTGAATCAGTGGGAGTTCTGCCCTGAGCAAGGCAGAAAGATATCAGGGACGTCCAAGAAGAACTCTCTGAAGTTATTTGAGATTTAGGGTTGGTTTGTTTCCTCAGTGGTCCTTACAGTAGGAAAAAATCTTGCTGTTCAAAATTCCATCTTGGCAGGGATTATGCATCATCACCAAGAAATCCACTCTCATTTGACAACCATTAGGTCCCAAAATGCCACCTCCAGTCTGAACAGAGCAAGCAGAAACAAGGAGAAAAGATACAAGCATCATAACATTTCACTGCTTCTTGCATTGTGTGAGTGTAAAGAAATCCCCATGGAGTAGCTGAAGTTTTTGCACAAATACTCTTAGCAATACGTTGCTGGTAAAGGGCTGCCTGTGATCTATAGGGTCTGATAGGCTGCAGCACAGTGACCATAATTCAGTATTTCTGCTTGAAAGTAAATCCTACTCCAAGTGGCATGAAATGAAGGTAGGGAAAGACAGGGAGAGTGAAGATATTTCAAGGAACAGAAAGAGGATAATTGCATTTCAGGACTGATTCTGTCTTAATTCAGCTTATATTTTACAGACTCAGACACAGTCCTCCTTCACCAGCCCTGTAGGGTCACAAGGTGTTAGATTTCTTTCAGACAAGATAAAGGAGATATTGCGAAAGTACCCTACAAAGGATAGTCTGGACTGTGTAACTGTTGTCTGGATTCAGAAGATGTGAATTTGTGGAGGGGGGTGGTGCTTTTTAGAAAGAGATCCCTTATGTAAGTTTATGTATGTTGCCTTTTTGTCCCTCACATCCTTTTGGGCTAGAGACTGTGCCATTAGCTTTGTGCAGAGCTCCTGACATACACAGGCTTTGATTTTAGTGAATGTCCTTGGCTAATTGCAGAACAACAGGTACGAGAGGAGCGTACAGGTAATAAAAGTCATTGCTCTAAGTGACTGCATGTGATGATAGACATTGAACACTTAATTCACTTCCCCTGAGCATAAGCATTCAGGAACATTTGAAATACTCCCTGAGTAACTGAAACATTTCCAGACAAATAGAGAAACAGCTGACAGACATGGTACAGGACCTTTGGGACACCATGAAGCAGCATCTGGAAGCCTGGAAGAATCCTGTGGGGGATCCCAGATGGCTTTAGATACCTGCAGTGAGAGAGATGAACAGAGCCTCGGATCCTTTTCTCACTAACCTGGTTTGGAGGCCTCTGTACAGTGAATTGGAATATGCTATTTTACTTCTCTGGAAGCACCTCTCTTTCCATTCCATATGGCCACACATAAACAAAGGTGTAATTTGCAGTGCTAAGCTCACCTTTGTTGTAGTGTTGTAGTCAGGGTAAATGGGACCAGAGGGGAACTGTGAGTTGAGTAGCAGTGGTGAGCATTCATTCTGTGTGAAGTGACTTGTCCACAATCTTGTGGGTCGTGTTAACAAGGACACATTAGACACAAACTCTAATTTTTCCCATGAATTGAACCAAAAGAATTGATGTTGCTATCTCAGCCCAACCACCAGAAAAGAAGATATACAAAGAAGAAAAGTAGGTCTATTCCTTAATCTCTGTGATTGGATAATCTTATGACTAGGCCAATAAGGAACAGAAAGAAGTCTGTGCAAAATATGGGTGTCATTTTACACATTTATATGGAATAGAATAAACTAAGAATCAATAATCCTTGAGGGGAAGTAATTAAAAGAGAAAGAGAGTTAAGAATCTACACAGAGCTTCAAGGAAAACTGAAGGGAATAATTAAATATAAAATCTAACCTGTTTTTGTAGCTCAAGGATATCCCTTAAATATGTGAGTTAAGATGTATGTTGGCTCCCTGACCATGTGGGTTAAATAAGTGCATAACAACTTGTCAGCTAGGTACAAAGGAAGAGACCAACCCTTAGATTTAATCTTGGGATAAATACATTAAATATAATTTTCTTTCCATTTTGTCACCCATGTCTTTATATGTCTTTCTAACTGTAGTTTCTATCTTGGATTTCTGTAAATAAATATTTTCTTAATTTGGTTTTGCCTACAAGACCTGCTTTTAGTTGAGGGAGACTTCAAGGTCATGCATAGTATCAGTGTGGTCTGCTCCAAAAAATGGTGTGAGTCATATAGGCTGGTCCCTGGCCCAGACAGAGAGTACTCAGTACCCCAGTGGAAAGCCTTGCACATCAGAGGCTCAGTCAAGTCCCTCACCATGGGTTTCCTCAGCTTGGTTTGGGAGTGGATAATAGAGAAATTCTATACAGAGGCCATATGATCACCTCTAACCCAGAGCATCCCTTGGTGCATGCTTGTTTAGTGGGAAAACTTCGTGCTCCCAGGAGCTGCTGAACAGGTTGCAGTATAGTTAGACAGGGAGCCAACTCAACACAGGGAAGGAGCATGCATGTTTAAACATTTCCTGGACTTTAACCTGCCCCACCTCTCCTTATAAAAATGTCTGAATTTTCCACACATTATCCAGCAGAGGCGGATTATCATCTCCATCCTGCTATGAAGTCTGCTGGGTAATACCACAGGCTTGTTGCTCCTGGGGTTCCTCTAACTTAGCCCGGCCCAATGTAGATCCCCCAAAGCTGACACAGCCAGTTGCTCACCATATCTACTGACCCACCCCTGGTGCTGTGATGAGCCAGGACTTGTCCCTTTTATCAGCTAGAGAACCTTAAATTGCGGCTGCAAGTGGAGGCACCACACAGACATGGCAGCAGTAATCATGTGTGCCCCAGACATGCCCACAGAGGCAAGTGCTTCCACAAAGCTAGAGATACCGAAGTCAACACTGTGAAGCGTAAATGGATATTGCTTCCCTGCTTGCCAGGTATTCCCTGCAGCATGACAAGAGAGAAAAAAAATAGAAACTGTGGAGCCATAATTTTTCTCCTTATGTTTTTTTTTCATACCTGTGAGGCATTATTCACACCTTTGAAATCATACACAAATATTTCCTAATGAAATAAATAATCTGTAGAGATAGTTTATTGCCAGACAAGGTCATCAAACCAAATGCACTTGGTGGATTTAAAAAGGAATGAATGCATCTAAGGCCATTGGCAACATTTATAGTTTTATTAACCCAATAAAAAGGAGGTTGAATCTCATCGACACAAGGTTGGAAAAGGTTCTGGCCTTTCATACACATAACAATGCAAAAAGGTCAAATGTATTAGATTGCTTCCAGGACCATGTGACTGAAGCTGTTGGGTCACTGTGAAAATCAGTGCATTCTCATAACGTTACACAGTGCTTCTTTTTCAGTGATAAAAATAAGATAAATTCCTTCCTGCATTGCATGTCGAGGAGCAGAATTCAAAAGAGCTGACTTCCGGTTTTCTTATGGTAGCAAAAAGACAGTGGCTGTAATGAATTGAAGTTAGAGCTCAAGTACTTGTTTGATGCCCTCAAACAAAGATCTTAACTCTGGAGCTTTTAACGTCTCTTAACTGTTAATGGAAGACTTGCTTTTCAGTTAGGCAACTTGCATGTATGAATCAGCACAGGATAAAAAGGTGATACAGATTAGAAGTTTCAGTAAACTACTTATATGAATGCATTTGTAGGCACATAGCCTGACACGAGATACCACGCTATGTTAATTGGAAAATATTGTAAGTAAATGATTTTGTATGATGATGATTTCAGCCACCTTTTCAGAAATTCTACCCCCAAACATAGAATTTTGGATCCAAAGGAATCACGGAGAGACAAACCTAACATGTCTCACCTCTCATTCTCATCTTTGCGTTATAACAGAAATGTTGCATTTTCCTGAAAATAAGATCTAGATTTTGAATTGTCACATTTTAAACAATTTCAGTTATTTTTACTCCTGAAATATTACATGGTAGGCAAGACCACCACAGTAGTTCTTTTTATTTTTTCCTCCAGTATTTTAGAAAATGCACTGGATGTCATATCTGGTGTTCCACATATCACTGTGGTAAGTTTATGAAGTTTTAAAGCTACCCTGGAATGGAATTACTCGTAAAAAACTATTCCACAACTTCTGAACAGCTCTGTATTTAGAAGTATTTGAGATGGGAGTAATCTTTCCTACCTTTGCCTTCTGCAGCCTGGTTGCCTAGATTTGCTCTCTAGCCAATAGTGACTCTCTTAGATGATGTCTTTGAACAGGATGAATTGCCTTTGGGCATGGTTATATCTCTCCACCACTTCTACTGGCTATGGAAGAAACCTAAGTTTCTAAATGCCTTGCTGGACTGCCTGGTTTTAACTGAAAGACTGATTTAGGTACAAACCTACTCAGGAGTAACAGTGCGTCACTCCACTTTAATGTAGTCTGCTTGGACAGTGAATTTAGTGGAAGGAAAGCAAAGCACTATAAGTGGACACTGAGTAAGCATGGCCACATATAGATTATGGGGGAAAAAATACTAATTTTCATATCATCAGCTGGTGCTAGATATTAAGCCTCATTACCTTATAAGCAGCAAGTGCACAAACTGCCCCACTGGAGCTTTAGTGTGACTTGACCATAGGTTATCAACTTGTTAAACTGCCACAGGTTACTGGTGGTGGATCACATGCTTGTATTACAGATTTGTTCCAGAATATTCCTACACTTCAAATGTACATTCTAATCTGAATTAATTTCCAGCTAGAGATACATCCCTAATGCTAGAGTGACAATTTCACATGTGCTTGCTTAGTTTTAGAGTTCATATCCTCAAAGGTGTTTCCATTCAAATGACTAGGACTTACAGGACTAAATATCTTTATGGATCTGGAGTTAAACCCTGTCTTCAAAATAACAGGCCCTTAAGAGATTAAACTTTATGGAGAGTTGATGGAACAGAGGTTCTTGAATTCTCTCGGTAAAGATATCTAGGTTATAAAGTTTGTGCTGACATGCTGGAATATTTTTTTTAGTTTTGTTTTAGCTGATTCATAAGGCACAAATTCAAGGAGTGAAGAAATGTACCTCTTGTCTCTACCTTTTAATATTTTCTTTTATGTAATTATAACTCTTGTGGAGGCAACAACAACTCATCCTAGAAATAAGTATAGAGTTAGTCTTCTCAAAACGCCCTCTAAGAGTATGGAGTTTGTGCCTAACATTACAGTCTTTCATAAAGTAGCTGTACATCTAATTACACACATGCATACACACACTTTTATGTGTGTATACATACATATATATATACACACACGCACACACACACACACACACACACACACACACATCTTTTCAGTTTTTAATACTTTTCAAGCTAGGTCTCTGTTACTTGAGCTTATTACTATGAATTGAAATAGTGAAACTTCTTTTGTATAAACTCACCTCCATCAGCAAGAAACTCATGAGAGATTTATTTTGGCTGTAGCCAAAGAAAGGTGGGATTGCCATCTTTACGCCTATTTCTACTGCTGTTTATTGTCTTTTTTTTTTAAGAAAGATACATCAAAAGTGCTGAAAAATTGTTTGACACTTTTACTGCCAAAGTCCAGACAGGATACTGTAAGCTACATCCAACCTTCACTGTAACAAAAAGTACTTTCTTGGCAGGATTTATCTGATGATTGTTCAGGAAGTTATTGTAATTGAAATTAAAAGCAAATTAACCTTGCCAAAACTTATAAGTAAAGTCCTACAATCCTTTTTAATTTTTATCTGTCTTGTCCCTCTCAGATGTTCAGGTCTCACAGATTATAAGGCCATTAGGCATCACCAGGACATCTTGTCTTACCTTTTGCGTAAGCAATTTCACTTGCTCCATACAATCTCAGCAACATGTTCTCTTTTTCATTGTTCTACTCGTGTTTTGTGTATTTTGCTCTTATGGGGGTGAAATTTGCACCTATGCCTGAAGAGATCACTCATGAAGTAAGACCTACTCTGTGCAAAATAACAGCAGTAGTCACAAACTAGAGTAGAAAAATGAGATTCCTCAAAAATCTCATTTTTCAGGCATGCGATCAACTTCTGCTGGCCTACTGAATTGTCAGTCTTCTGTAACTCTCTGTGTGCCTCTCCACACCTTATATAAAAACAGCACTGTGACAGAACTCAGCCTACTTTTATTGCTGTAAGTTTAAGTGTGCAAATGTGGACATTTATGGCATCTGCTATGCCACAATATTTTTGCACTGCATATGTGTGGCCATTTGCATGAGCCATCAATGTGTTTTGCTGGATAGAAATGCATTGCATTTTTCCTTGAAGCAGTTTTATGTGTGTCTGCCCCTGCAAAAAAGGTGAGCTGAAGGTCTGGCTGTATCTCTCCACACTTAGTGATGCATTGCACACTTTTCTTCAGAACTCTGTTCCAAATAATACTATTTCACAACCTTCCAATGCTCCCTGGTTTAAATTTAATTTGTATGCAGCTTGCATCACTTAGGAACAAGGGGAAAGAAATAACACAGTTGTAGTACATGGTAATAATGCCTTTCTCCCACTTTTCCCCTGTCTTGACTCAGCTAGAAATACTCTGGGAAAAGTAATGATTCTTAACATGTCTGCTCACACTGGTCAATACCCATCACAACATAGGCTTTTGGGACTACCAGAAAATATCCTATGGAAAGCTGGGAAAACGAAGCATTGCTATCTAGTCTCTACTGGCTACACTGACTAGGTCTCAATTAGCTATGAAGGAAAGCTAAGTCCTGAAGTCAAATATATCCTACTGTATTGTAGCCATTTCTCTTTAGTCAAATGAAAGTTAAGTGAGATGAATCCATGCAGAATGTCTCCTTCTCCAGTATTTAGGTATAAACAGCAGATTTTGTGCTTGACTGGTCTTTGAAATTTGCAGTGGGAACTTTTTCCCTCTAAAGCTATTCACCATGTCTTCTGGTGGAAACTGACAGCTCATCTTGATCCTGTGTGGAATTAGAAGTAGCATGACATTCCCCAAGGTTATAACAAAGCCACTGTGAAAACACAAACACATCATCAGGGCTGGCACAAAAACTAAGACCTTATTTGATCCTTTTGTGCAATCTCTGCTTTGTCTGTGAATCTAGCTATTTCTGGACAGCCATATTTGTGGAAATTTGTGACTGCAAAATGTCAGGCAGAGGATATGGAGACCTGGGCCATAATAGTGGGGAAAAGATACTAAATTACTAAGACCACTGATGTTAGTGTTTCTCAGAAGCATTTTTCTATCTAATCATAAAGTTAACCAGGTCACGCTTTTTCTTCTTACCTGACTTGTGACTGTGTAGATGCATTCTTCTGCCTTTTTCTGGTGGTCATCTCTGGTGTGCAAGTAGAAGATCTGAGCTGGTGGAGTGCCATTCAAGAGATAAGTTGCTTTTCTTTTTCTTCACTTTAAACTTTTCCTGTTTGCCTTGTTGAATATTTTATCATACTACCAATCTCTCTTTAAAAGAAGATTTGCTGGTCTATTTATTTGCATACCACTGATCAGTGCTTGGTTTTGTAAAATTTAGCTAATCTCAAAAAATTTCCTTCAAGAGCAGCTCCTTGATACAGTGTGGGTCCTTGATAGTGCAGCTGTTCATCCCAAGATACTTGACTTCAATCCTCCTTTGTGTCCCATTGTGTCAGACTGATGGTTTTGTCCTAAATCTTGTTTGTACCCATCGCAGAATTAAAATACCTGAAGCAAAACAAAGAGATATTGTCTGTTCAGGAAAAGTCCAGTGACTGACCAGATGTGACTGCATTTTGCACATCCATGTGTGAGATACTGACCACTAATACTAAATTCAGTTCAAGTGTCGGACAAACAACAGCACTAAATTAACTTTATAAAAGTTTCCTGGATGCTGCTTCTCAGCTCAGAGGAGATCTTCTCCACCTGCAACTTGTGCAAACAAATCTGTTCTATCAACTCATACTCTGTGAGCTCGAGTATTTTTTGTGTTTTATCCAGGAGCCGTATTTTTCTGATGAATAAAGGCATGTGGAATGTTCTAGGAAGAAAGTCTACCTTATGGCATCCTGAATCATTTTCCTTTCAAAGAGCACTTTTCCCCTCCACAGCAATTTAGAGAGCTTTCAAACAAGATTAAGATTAGCAAAAATCCTTCTGTAAATATTACGGTGAACATCTGTATGCTCCTTCATAGTCAGATTGCCAGAGGAAGGAAAGACAAGGGATGAATACCATTAAATAAACTGTGACCAAGCATCTGTGACAATAATCTGGCAGTGACCAGCACTTCTCTTTCTTTTCCATGTCTGCAACAATGCCCGATGGCTTTGATGATGCACCCCTCTATTGACCAGGAAAACCTCTCCAATTATAACAGTTTAGGTCGGTTATAAAACCAGTTTCTTTCATACACCCCCTGCAATGGTCTTCAGGAGTCTTTATTTCATTTGTATTTTTAGTCAAAGCCATAATTCTTACAAAATCGCAAGTGAAATATTGAGATAACTGTTGTCTCTACCCACTGAATGGTTCTGGACCAGATATGTGAAGACTAACAAAGGAAAAGTTTTATTCAATTGAAATCCATTTCTTGAGGCAAATGCAGACAACACATCACCTGGCAGAGTCTGACAAACAAGAAGATACTGTGTAAAAAGTAGTACAAAGAGAAGTAAAAGATACTGACCACTTTCATTTGGCAATAGATTAAACTCTCTAGCTCTTACTAGGTTAGTCAGCAAGGTCTGGCAACTGAGATCCCATCTGCTAGAGCTTTGTAGAAATCAGATCAGCAATTCCAGGGTGAAGGCTTTAGATGCTCAAGTCTGTCTGTGTAAAAAGATGTGCACAGCAAAGCAGAGTATAAACTTATAGCAGGTGATATACTTTGTGCTGACACTTACAGGAAAATTGTCCATGCAGTGATATTCAGAAAAAAATAATCTGTGTTTGTTTTGTAAGCCCATTTGACTCCATTCAGACCTGGTGATGGATGCTTCTTCAGAACAAATATAGCCTTTATTCAGTTCAGTTTATTTCCATTTTCCAGAGGCTGTGCATGGATTTAATGCAGTTTAACTAATCCATTATAAATGCACTTGGCTGTTAAAGCTGGATTTAACCTTCCTCAATGTCACTGTGTCAATAAATGCTCTAGTCATAGGGGTATTTACAAGAATAATGATAATACAGGGCAGGCCAGCCTCACTTTACAGCCTGTGGAGAGATAATAGTTATATGCGTAATGTTAAATGCCATGAGTTGACCTGCTTATAAAAGCTCTCTCCCTTCATTGACTATGGAAAAAGACTGAACAGACTGATTTCCTTTATTTTTACCTAAATTAGCCTCCAGAAGTACCCTGCAGTCTGTATGCTAATATCTTAATGTACACACATAGGTTGCTTCATTTTGAAAGTAAATAGTCTCTCTATGGATCTGTTGGTACTAGTTTAATAAAATAAAACAAGTCACAACTGCATTGAATGAAAGGCTATAACGACTGAAGAGATAAACAAATTATTCTGTGCTCTCTGGAAATGTAATAACTCTCAGTACTCCAGCTGAAAACCTTTTAAAATGTTTGGCAACAATATTTTTCTGCTCCTATTTACTCTAGGCCCATTAGCTGCATTAATAATGAAAGAGGAGAAAACAGAAACTAAGACAATCTTTGCCTTCTTGAAGACATTGATTGCAATTCTGTAACAAGCTGATTTTTGACCTTATACAAACCTTTCCTGTCCTGAGGGTTGAAATCTGAAGATTAGAGAAAGTTGACATCTAAAATACATTTAATGGGAATTGTAACTTTAAAAAAACACACTTGGAAAAGTACATGTAGAACACAGAGTTTCTAGAAATGTTATAATCTTCTCAATGAAGCTACTGGAAATTCATCCCATTTCTGTACCACGTATCAGCTGGTTCAGTCTTTGCTGATCTGGAGAAGAAAGGATGATCTGATTCCTATTACTCTGGGCATTGAATGACTGTTAGAGTCAGAGCACATCTACTTTGGTTCACCAGATGGATTTTTTTTAACTTTATAGTTGCATATATGAGCCTATGACTGCTTAGGAGCATATGGACACCATTCGAAAATTTTTTTTTTACATTTTGACATTATAAAATCCTAGATTTAACTGCCTTCAAAAAAGAGCAATCAGAAGACAGGTATAAACATATTCTTGAGAATCAGAGCTACAAGGCTAAAATAAATATAAAAATTGGACAGGGGAAGAAATCTTTATTCCAGACACAGAAATATCTAAATTTTTCCTTCCTGTGCATCTCCAAGTATAGGGTAGCTCATAAACTGGATGACACAAAGAAGTCCTTATATCATTGAACCTTAGACACTTTTCTGACATGCTGTTTTCTAGCTCCTTAAAAAGATGCAGCTCAATGGCCTTCTCATCTTGCATCTTCCTGACTTTCTTGTCTAGCACACAAAAGACCTCTCAGACCTTGAAAGTAGTTTTGGAAAGGGGGCATGACTTTCTTCCCCTCACATTAATGAGACTATCCCAACATGAAAGAGAGGTGGTCACAAGTTCTATTGGCTAAACCTTCCCTCATATTTTGGCAGGTAGATACTTTCAAAACATTTATGCAACTTCCCGGTGAGTGAGGTGTGACAGACTTGATTATCATGGCAAGGCCTTTGAGACTATGCTTCCCCCAGAAGAGAAACTAGACACACCTGTGCCTTCAATGATGATGCTTTGTGTGCCATGTGAGGTGCTGATGCATGAGGGATTCTGGGATGTCAGAGAGAGCTGAGGGGAACAAGAGCTAGGTGCACCTCTCCAGGGCTGGGATATGTGAATGTCAAAAGAATAGTGATGACCACAGTCAACTCATGTCCCCAGTACATGGGAGATCCCATCACCACATTTGCAGAGTCTTTGTCTCCAGGGCCTTTGATGATGGATGTGAGAATATACCAGAGAGCTCACTGATAGCAATCCTCTGCTTGATCACTGGTGCCCTCTCCTGCCCAATCAGGACCTTCTGGTACCTTTTCTACTCAGTTTTCAATGGCTTCCACACTCCAGTGCATGCCTGGGACAGACCAGAACAGCTGAGTGGCTGCACTTGGAGGGAACATTTTATGGGAGCTTTCCCAGACTTCTCTCCTTGACTCTGTCAAATATCTTCTCACAAAGCAGTGCACAGGATGCACCAAGCTATCCTCAGAACCTGTTGACTGGGAGCTAGACCCTCAGAGGACAAACGTGTCTACCTCAGAGGCTTCTCATCCTGTTCCCAGCCTAGCCCCTGTCCATGAGCCATTGCATGATGTTTTTGGTGCTATCCATGGCTCTCCAGCTGCTCGCTCTCCTAGCTCTCCTTATCTGGCAGAGTGTGCACTCTGCAGCAGGCTACTCACAGCACAGCATGATTAACATGACTGGTAACTCTCTGGCACAATATCCTGAGAGATTTTACATGCCAGGGAGTCTAATACCTGCAAATATATTTATCTTCCTTTGAACATTCCATCAACTTGGAATTCGTGAACTGGATCTTTTACACAGAAATTTTATTAATTTTATGCCAGAATTGATGAGTTCCTACTTTGCCCATATTGTACCTTGTCTCAAAGCCACTGTGGGGGTCATAGCCCATTGAAGCTGCTGCAGCAAGTAGGGATCAAATGGCATTGAAGGAGGCAGGCATGTGAGGTCCAGAGTATTTCCCCTATTCATGGCGCAGGAAAAAATCTTTACTTGTGGATTGTAGTTTCCCTTCTGATTTTGCTGTATTTCAGCCTCATTTTCCTGTCTGCCTCCCTGCTATGGTGAACATGGGGTCACTGGGAGCTGACTTGCCACTGCTACTCATCAAACCTTTACTTTTCACCTATCACACCAACATGGATGCCTGCTGTTCCTATCAAGAATGGCTCCTGTATCTTCCCTGCTGGCACTAACTATGCTGGTAGCTTTCTATATGTAAGGTTTTTTGTCAAAGAAGAAATAAGCGTTATGTGTGAAGAACATTTACATTACACTACACTGCACTATGTTACTTTATATTATGTTGCCAGAATGCTTCTGGCTTAGTCACTAGCAACTCGCCATCTTCAGTATCAGATACTGAAGATCTATAAACTCACAGTTCTGCATATAAAGTATTTAGCTGAAAACAAAATCCCCCTGTGCATAGTGGGGGTGGGAGGGAGGAGAAAGAGGCACAGTTGCAAGATGCTAATTGTACAGCTTGTTGTGCTAGCGGAAGGCATACTGGTACTGTGCTGATGAGAGCAGTATAAAAATAGCCCAGATAGAAGTGAGACTTCCATCACTCTCCCCCTCCTCACCTCTTGCCTGAATCACTTTTGCAGGCTGCTGCATTGCCTCCTATGATGACCACTGAGACTGAGTTTTGAGCTGAGTTTAATTAAAACTGAGATAAGAGGCATGAGAGAGAGGTTTTTCAGATTGTCATATAAAAAAATCATGCCAAGTGATTTATAGCTAAGTAAAAGAAAGCCTTTCCCCTAGATTTTTTTGCATCCCAGGTTTTGCTGTTGAGAACTCACATGTTCTTTCCATATCTCCACAAAATATATGTCAAACAAACTGAAATCCAGATTGCCATTAGTAAATGGATTCCTTATGAATATTTCCTTACAAATACTCCTTACAAATATTCCTTACAAGTACTTTATTTGTTCTCCTTGCTTACCAGAGCTATGCAGAACGCACTGAATCCCAATCAGCTCAAGGGGAGCTTGCTGACTTCTTCAGCTAATGGCATAAGTTCCCTTTCTTACAGGGGGGCCAGATCTTTACATCCTAGCAATTCCTTTCTCTCCTAAGTCCTAAGGTGGGATTCTGACTTCATACAGTGCTGAACCAGTTATCATAGGAAGGTAATTTCATTGCACCTTCAGACTGATTAGTTTTGCAAGGAAGTGGACTCCCATGTTACTCCATTCACTCTTCTCACGTAGTGGCACAAAACAGCACTGTGGCTTTTCCCCGTGTCTGTTGCTGGCACAGCAGGCTTGCGACCCAGGACCTTTCTGGATGTCACATTGCCTCGCAAGTTTGAAAATAAGCTGGAGCAAGAAGACACAGAGCTAGAGGCCCTGGTCCTGAGCCATAATATCTCGCTGAGGCCATGGACTGTCAGCAGAGACTTCCCTTGTTTCAGGACTGAGATGTGGATCTCAGCACGGATTCCATATTTCTGCAAATGCCATTCTATTACTAACACAGCCAAGACACCTAAGTTCTGTTTTCTGGCTACTGACTTGGCCAGAGTACAGGAGGAATGGTGATCCTAAATGAAGGTCAGTTGCTTTTTTTAAAATGAAAACCTCCTTTTTCCCAGAATAAGGCTTTAAACAAAGAATCACAAAGATGCAATTCATCTGCAGCTACAATGCTAATGACTCTTGTATGGATTAGTTTTTACATGGCCAAAGTCAAACCACCTCTGAGAAATAATTGACTGTAAATAGACGAAAGTGCCTCTTAAGCTGAGTCCAATAGTAATAATATGATATTGGATCTCTCCCCTAGGCGATGATACAGCAAACAGACAAGTTAATCCTCCAGATTCCTGCCCGGCTACTGCAGTGAACACTTACACTGAAGAACATGAGAGACTTGTGGCAGATCACATTACTTTTCCTTGCCAGCTTTTCAGATGAGCCTCAAACCAGGGTGTGGTTCAGGTAAAATGGAATTGGCAACCTGTCCCCAAAAACCTGGACAGCTTTTTGAAAATGTAACTCCTAAATTACTTGTGTGGCATTGATTGTTTTGCATAAGTTTCCTCTGACAATTTTGTATGTGTTTTCTGCATTTAGCCTGGGGTCTCTGCTTGGCAGGCAGCCCCTGGTGTGTTATTCTGTGTCATGGGCAAATAGATGCACAGCATGTACCTCTAGAACATTACTTTTCTCTAGTTTTACACTGCCACCCAAACCAAGTCCCTAAAATTTAATGGATGAGGCTATGTGAACACACAGTTCCCAGCTCTCTGGTTCTTCCATAGACAGCTTTAAGTCATAGTCCATGTACATCTTGTGCTAGAGAAAACCCAGAGCAGCAAGATGAACAGCATTTTTAAATGTACATGAGCAATATAAGTGAAATAAAAAATAATAGCACAAAATAATGTCTTAATAAAAAGCAACCAAGCAAACGACAGCAAGCTAGTCAGCAGGATGAGGAATGTAAAGTCTCTGTCATTGCAGGACAAATGCCACTTTGTATCTCAAATCTAATGGCTCCAGAACTCCATTAGCAACACCACTGTTAAAGGGACCTTCCACGCTACTAATAAACACACAAGACAGACAGCATAATAAGATATCTTCCCTTCTTTTTACTATTATTATGAGACAACAGTGAATATAAATTTCACTGACTGGTGTGTATAATAAAGAAAGCTGAGTGCCAACACTGAGAAAAACTGAAGAAAGAAAACAACCAATAATAAAGAGCTGTAAGGATAAAAACAACCAGAAGGCAAATAAACACTATATTTAAAGGCTGGAGTTCACAGTGCTTTGTCTGAGCCCTCTTATACACAGAAGAACAATATTATGGACAGAAGAAGGGGAGGAAAAATAACTTCAACAGAAAAATACATTACCTGATTCTGAGATAGTGAGAAGCAAGGTGAGAGTACTGGTAATGGGGTCTTTGTGAAAAGGCAAAAGAAAGTGTGCAAAAGGGAAGAGGGAAAAAAGCATAATGAATCCTGAAAAGCAATCTTGTGGAAGAAAAGCAGCAATGCTGGGGATTGTTAACAATGAGTTATCATAAGGTTTCTTGCAGACTCAGTCTTGTGTCTCTTTCTGCAGCTCTGCATGTGGTCAGAGCTGGAATAGCAAAGAATTCTTGACTCTTCATCAATTAGACTATCATAAAATTACATTTGCAACTAAATAATAAACTGCATTTCCTTTCTTTATACCTAAGGCATATGCTGAATGTGGTAAACTGGTGATACACAGGAGTAGATGGCTTAAGAGGCAAGCATCCAGAACACAGACAGGTCAGCTTCTTGCTGTCTGTGACAAAAGGATGCTGTTTAACACCTTACAGGGGATCCTTCATCCAGACCACAGCAGCTTCGAGAAACTATCCTTCTCAGCCACATACAGCCTGTCATGTTTTCTGGCAGTCTCACTTGTCCCTGCTGTTTCAGTATTTTACGATAACTTTTCCTACTCTAGGTGGGCAAGATAGAAGTTATCCCAGAGCTGGACCTCTTCTTCAAAATTTCAAGAGCATTTTGTCTACATACCGCTCTACATACTGCTCCAACAACCTTAAAGTTTAACACTGGCCAACATACTGGAAGGACATGCCTAACACAGAGAGTGAAATGTCAGTAGTTTGTTTATATCACGAACTGGAGAAGCACGTTCCTTCCTGAGCAAGTGGAGTTTACTAAATAACACCAGAACAGGCAAAAAGGCAGAAAGGTTTCTGCACAGATTTTGCTCAAGTTTGGTTTTATTAATCCATGTTTTGCTTTTTTTTTATTTTCCTAGGGACTATGCCCTGTCCAGAGCTTTGCAAGACACAAAGGGACATCTAATGGTTTGTCAATACATTGCAAGCAAGCCCAGTGCTAGAATGGATGTCATGTGATGAATTCTTCCAGGTCTCTGCTTACCAGGTACTTACGTCTTTTCCATAGGGTCTTCAGCCTATCAACTCATTTCTCTTGGCTCTTCATTCCTGAGAAGAAAAGAAATTTGTATCTTGGAGTTTTAGGTATCTACCCCTTTCTCAAAACAAGGTTATAAAATGAGAGACACTGAAGTTTGGTGCTGCTATGATAGACACAAACCAACTGGAGCCCTGTTCCTCAGCCCAGAAGTATTAGATTATTGCACCCTCAAGCCCTAAGGTCCTGCCTTGGTCAGGAAGGATACTGTTGTCAACTAGATTTGCATCTGATATTCAATCCTCTTAGTACAAGGAAAGGAAGCGGTAATTAAACCTGTGCCCCCTTTGTCTCAGAACAATAGTTAATATTCTAGATTTTGTTCAAGGCTGATTAGAAGGAGTTCTATGAGGGCAAAATATCTTTTCATTAGTGTCTGTAGCTGTAGGATCAGCTGATTGATATCGACTGACTTGCAGGCTATTGCACCCTAAACAGTTGTGTTTAGTTACAGCACACACCTGACTGTGAGATCAATCACTTCTTGGTAGATCTGTCCCACATGCAGAGGGAACTATGGGCATTTCAGCTTCACTGAAGAAATGCAGGATTGGGAGTGCTCAGCACTTCTCTACACATGGCCTTTGCTCCCAATTCAAACACAACTTTCATAAAGTACCTTCTAAGACCCATTAGTATTTATATCCAGCCTGCTCCTGTGATGTGTGTTGTGGATTCGCACACTTGATGAAAGATGGATCAGCTGCTAGAAAGCAGGAGCTTTATTGGGCATCCAGCATGACTTTGTGCCTCCTGGGAACAGAAGGCACTGGCTGAAAGTGCTGGATAATGTGTGTTTGATTTGTCCTTTGTCAAGGTCACACCTGGCTAACGGCCTCTGCAAGAATCCTGGGTATCAGTAATTTACAACATCCCCCTTTTCTCTGCAGATGAGTTTTTGTTCTTCCTTTGAAAGTTCTCTTGCCTGCTCTGAACTATATGGAGAGAAAGTGAGTGAAGGGGCCTCATTATTTTAAATGGGGCTTGACAGAACCTAACAAAGAGCATAAAACAGAGCAACTTTCACAGACAATCGCACCAAGGCACTTAAAGCAAGGCTGAGAACTCAATTACAGCCCATTACTGTCAGAGCTGTCTCTCGCTCTCTTGCTCTTTCTCTGTCCATTGGTTTCTGCAAGATGAACTCGCTATTGGCAAAGGTCATTCTCTTCAGCTGTAGTGTTTTGGATGGTGGTTCCTATTAGGCACAGGTCAGTGAGGATTCCAGTGTTCTTACAAATACGAGGGGAGAAACACTTCAAGGAAAAGTGTGTTCTCCTCTTTGAGAATACTGCAAAATAGCAAAAATTAGTAAACCACAATGTAAAGAACAGTATGTTCTCATGCAGTGTTCTTGCAAAAGGTGATGACATGAGCTTGTGATACATCATGCATACATGCACATATACACCTCTCTAAACAATGCATGTACGTAGCCTGGTCACAATTTTTTTCTAACCATTATGTTTAACCAAGGTCTCAGATGGGTGATAAAGATAATAATTTAATGTTTTCATAAGTCTTCTGGTGAAGAACCAGACAAGAGTAGATTCCAAATGTAGCGTAGGCTACAGTGGCTTCAAACCTGCTTGAATTTTGCCTGCCCATGAACAGCTCCACATGGTCATCAAGACGCATTGCAATACTTGTCAGAGTAAGGCTGAGGCAGTGGGATAGCAGGATTCATGGAGACAGAACTGCAGTAGAATGAATAACTGAGCCCCTTGTATGCAACAGATCAGCATTGAACAGCCTGCTAACAGGCATTCCTGTGGGAATGAGAAACAGACCCATTTCAAAGTGTATCAAAATGGTTTTGAAAAAAAATGTATTAAAAGAAGGTTAAGGTTGAAATGACAATCAAGTTAAGAGGTAGGAGATTTAAGGTGTGTTGCATAACATAATCAACCTTTCCTGTATGTGTCAATTATTTTTAGACTTTTATCCATCATCCTGTAAAAGAGTGGCAGTTGAATTTGGAATAAAGCTCAGACATCCAGCTTTTTAAGCAGAGAACATCCCTTCCGTTCTTTGCAGCTCCTTTCTCATCCATTATCCACTCCATGTACTAAACAAAACAAGAAATCCTGGGGGAGAATGCAACGTGTGCTTTTTGGGTACAATTTTGACATTTCCTCACCTTCATGATTTGACTTTTCAAATTTCTAATATTGACATTCTAGCTCATTTTTTCATTGGACTTGCACCCTTGCTTCTCCACCAAAAGTCTCATGTTGAACAAGTCCCTTTCCTTCCTCTGTTGTTTCAGCTAATGAAGTAACTAACTGATATTGTCAGTAGACTCTTGCCATCTATGTGAACTAAGTACAGGAGGGGAAGCTAACACACATTTCACTTCCGTGACCCAAAGCTATTTGCAGGAAAGGCCAGCTCTCTGCACTGGAGATTTCAGACCTCTGAATGCTGTTCCATATTTCTGACAGGGAAAAGGTTTAGTGTTATGACACAGTCAGAAAGCACAGGAGTCTAGAAACATGCACAACACATAGGCAAAATGTAAAGAAAGCTTGGTAGCTACAAAGATATTTTTTAATGAGAATGTAAAAATTCTGACTTACAAAATGTACTAGATTTTATCAGTCATAACGAAGAGCTTTTCTTTATTTCCCAGCTCCTTTGTCAAGAAATTGTCATGTCTCTGTTGCAAAATACACAGGTGTTAGAAGATTAGTTTAAAATAAACCCACGTCAATTAATTCTCTAATGAAAAACAAAAGAGTAGACTATTTTCTCTTACCCCCTTCCTTAAAAGGATTGAAATCTCTTTTACTGTAATTAGAGAAAATATATAATTGTCATTGAGCATATTACTTTACATGGATAAATTCTAAAAAGAAAAAAAGGAAAAGGCCAACTTAAGATAGCAATTGGTACTCAATATATAGCAATGAGCATTACTGCTCTCTCTGGCTGTTATATAATTATATTACTGTTACTCCAAGGGTATTAGTACCTGCATCATACACTGGTTTCCCTGTTACTTTTTAAACATTAGAATCAGCTGTTATTTTCTTTTTAGTCTTCTTCTCTTTGTCTTTCCAAGAGATCTTAATATTAAAGAAACTGCTGGTGTCTCCTGAACAAATAACAGGTTTCTTTCAGCTTTTCAGATAAATATGCTTGCATATGAGGGCTAAATGTTCCTGGAAGAACACTTACAAATTCTGGTGAGCAAGCATAACACTAATTTTTCAGAGTCAGCAGAGTGGAGTTGAACTCTGATCAGCTGCCTGGAAAGACCAAAATGCTCTGTGTGTGATGTGATCCTTGCACAGCTGCTGGCAGACGCTTGATCCTTCCTCCTGCCTTTACCCAAGGCTAGCATCCAGCTGCAGGAAGCCTCTGTCCCAGCAGCTGCACACACACTCCCAGGGTATCTCCTATCAAAAACTGAGATCGCAATGAGTTGGGGACAAAAAGCTCAAGGAAGAACATTTGTTTCAGAATATTTTTCATACTGGTTGTTCATAGGAAGCGGTATGGCTTGACTTTGTCATGCTGACATATCCTACAATAGTCAAATACATCCCCTAGGCTAACCCCATTTCATCTCTCTTAGTTGCTGATGCCTGTAAATCTTTCACAGTCCTGCAGTTAGGTTTTGGTATGTTGGGTCCCAGCAACCAGAAGACTCTTTGACCCATCAAGTACATTGAAAGTTATTTTCAGTCAGGACATCTTCTTTTCTCTTTGTCTTTTGGTGCAGTTGAAAGATGTCTCACAGGACTTAGATGTTGTTGAAATCTACGTAGGTTTGACTAAGAAGCTGTACCCTCTTTTATGATAGCCATCCCTTATAACATGTTATGTTGCTACCAGCATTTCCGGACCTCTGACAGTAAATCTGGTTCCCCTATTTCATGCACGATTTGTTTATTTTTACATTCCTGGGGTAATGGCTTTATTTTTGTAATATCTGAAATAATGACCACCAGAATGATACACAAAAAATGGGACCTCCAGGCCATGCCACGGTGTAGGAAATACCAACTTCACTTCTGTTTCCTGTGAAGAGAATGGTGAATTGAGGGGAACTGAAGAGGAACTACCCATCATACCTCTGTCCTTTCTGTTCTTGTCTTTCTAACATGTTTTCCATTGTTCACACAGGCTGAGTAGATGGGGAGTTTCCACCAAGTCTGAGGCCCCTGTCTCAGCTTAGATGCCCCCTGCTCTGCAGAGAGCTACTGGTAGGAATGGAAAAGGACAAATGAAGATGGATGACCTCATATCCCTCATGGTGTGTGACAGCCAGCTCCACTGGTGGCACTTCTATGGTAAAACAGCTTTTAGTCTTTTTTCCCTCCTATATACCAAGAACTCCTTCCCTTAAACCATATTTTTTGCTTTTAGGTACTCTTTATCTTGTCAAGCTCCAAATTAGATTGCTTTGGAAATCACACATTTGAAAGCCCCAAATCTGACCTTATATTCACATAGATGGATGGGAACTGATAATCTTCACTTAAGTTGTATTTTACTTCTCACTGAAAACAATGAGAATCTTTAAGTCAGGAAGAGCTACGTAAATTATACATCAAGCAAGATTGCATCAGCAAGACAAGCAAGTGATTTTCTGATAGTCAGAACAAAAAGGAACTCAAGGTAAAAAGACAGATATCTGTTTTTAATCTCAAAACACTATAAAATGACTTCTCAGAGAACCCCAAGAAAAGCTGCACTACAAGCTCTCTTATTTCCATCCCTGTTCCCTTGAGCTTTCTATACATTCCCCAATAATGATGAATACAGGAACTCAGGTAGATGCATCAGACACAACAACAGATCTAATAGAAATAGGATACCCAAATGCCTGTGTCTGTCTTTCTACTCAGAGAGCATTTTTTTCTCTGAGACAAACTATGCCTCAAAAATTTCTCAGCATAAAACCTCTCTGATCATTCAGAGTATACCCATGCATTTTAACAGGATCCTTTCCCAGCACAGACTCACCTTGAAGAACATGGCAGTACACAGATTTTAAAGCTGGGCATAATGCAAAATAGTTCATTTATTTCGCCTTCACTTGTAGCTTCACCAATTCCTGTGCAAAGATACTAGTAGTTATTCTTGAAGGAATAATAATCAGAGAAAAATCTTGGTTTAAGAAGTTTATGAGGAGTTGTACATAGCAGGACATCTATGTTGTTTGAAGGTAATTTCTTCATCTGACCTAAAACCTTAGAATCCTACAGCAATTTTCACCACCAATTTATTAACAACCACCTGCTCATTAAAGTATCCATGGATTTCACCAACCTTTACTTTCCAGTTATCATGGTCAGCATTACATTATAAATGCATTTTGCAACAGTCATGTTCAAAACCTCCAGCACAACCACATATTCCTCCACAAACCAATCAACTGTAAAGAACACTGGGTGAGTGTGGCAAATAGCATTAAATAGCACAACATCGCTCAAAAGAAATAAATGAAAAAATAACCAGTTTCTTAGATTTGTAGGATTGTCAGAAATCATGCAATAGAAATACTGAAATACATGAAGCCCTGCTTTTATCACACTGAAAGGAAAACCATGTGTGTGGACTAAGATGAGTGTCCCACAGCACAACAAATTCCCACAGAGCAGACTAGGACTCAGTTATTAATGGAACGCTGTTCCTAACAAAGCAGTCATTCCAACTCTGATCACCCAAAAGCTATTTGTGTGCTAGCACTGTGTTAGTTTTGTGTTACCAGGTTTTCATAGCGGGTGGGGGCTATAGGAGAGGCTTCTATTAGAAGCTGCTGGAAGTTTCTCCATGTCCTGCAGAGCCAATGCCGGCCGGCTCGGGGATGGACCCACCACTGGCCAAGGTCGAGCCAAACAGGAATCATAGCAACACCTCCGTGATAACGTATTTAAGAAGGAAAAAAAAAGAGTTATTGTGCAAATGAAGATGGCAGTCAGAGAACATGTGAACAACAATGCAGACACCAAGGTCAGTGGAGAAGGAGGGGCAAAAGGTGCTCCAGGTGCCAGAGCTGAGATTCCCCTGCAGCCCATAGTGCAGACCATGGTGAAACAGACTGTCTCTCTGCAGCCCATGGTGGACCACGGGGGTGCAGAGATTCACCTGCAGCCCATGAAGAAGCCCACACTAGAGCAGGTGGATGCTGGAAGGAGGCTGTGACTCCATGAGAGGCCCATGTTCAAGCAGGGTCCTGGCAGGGACCTGCTGTCCCCTGAGGAGAGGAGCCATGCTGGAGGAAGTTTTCCTGGTACGACTTATGGCTTGTGGGGGACCCACACTGGAGCAGCCTGTGCCTGAAGGACTACACCCCACGGGGAAGTGACCCACGTGGCAGCAATGTGTGAAGAACTGTTGCCCATGGGATGGACTCACACTGGAGAAGTTCATGAAGGACTGTCTCCTGTGGGAGGGATCCCATGGGAAGCAGGGAAAGGACTCCTTTCCCTTGAGCAGTGACAGAAACAGCAACTGAGCATAACACCCATTCCCCATCTCCCAGCAGCACTGAGGGGGAGGAGGTAGAACTTGGAAGGAGGGAGGGGTGGCAGGAAGATGTTTTTAAGATTTGTTTTACTTCTCATTCTCCCTCTCCAATTCTGCTAGTAATAAATATGATTAATATCCCTACTTTGAGTCTGTCTTGCCCATGGTGATACTAGGTAAGTGATTTCTCCTGGTCCTTGTCTCAACTCATGAATTCTTCATTATAGTTTCTATCCCCTGTCCAGTTGCAGAGGAGAGGGAGAGAGCAGCTTTAGTGAGTACCTCTCCTCTAGTCAGGGTTAACCCACTACACACTTACAACTCATGGACTCACCAGATGTCCACCAGCATCATCCTTTCATTTTACCTCTTACTCAATTGTCTAATCCAAAATACAAACCACCTTCTCTGCCTCTTTACTGCCACATTTTCAGCTTCCCCTTTTCCATATGTACTACCCACCGTTTTCTCTATTTGTTTGAGAGAGCAACATATCAAATGAAAAGCAATTGTTTCTAGTCTATACTTCAACTTGGTCTTCAGTGCTCATCATGTCTGACAAAAAGACTGTGACAAAATTTTCTGTGCTTTCCAGCTCTGTACAGAGTGCCAGTATTCTTCATTAGACAAGCTGAGAAGCTTCGTTAAACTTTTCATTGAATTTTAGCTGGACATGTCTTAAGACAGTACATTTACAGACACACAAATTTTATGCTGTAATTCAGTAAGCATTACGTACCATACAGCTGCATTTAATGGAGTCTCATGGGTGTGAGCAGGTCCATAATCTATTAATTAAAAACGGTGTAGCACAAAGGGACCCAAAAGACTGCAATAGTACCTGATAAACCTCATAGCTTTTTGCTTGCATGTAGTGATAAAATAGAACAACCAGAAAGCTCAATAAAAATCCATTTGTCTGTGTGGAGAGACACATTTTGGGTAAGACTGGAAAATGCTAATCTACTTGTGAGTAGTGTTACAAATATGTTTTTTTCACGTTATGAATCCTTTGATGGCAGAGCTGCTTTCAGTGATTTATGTCCTTACAAAAGTTACTCCTTCATTTCCATCCATTCCACATGTGTGGGATTGGTTTAAAGGTGTGGAAAATCTATTTAACACATGTGCACACAAACATCTGTGCTTTTAACTTAAAAACTCTCCGTAAGAGATTCCTTTCTTTTAAATAAGATTATATCCATAGATGCAATACGGAGCAGAGCACTGATAAGGCACTGGTAAGCACTGAGAGAGTGGTGGTGGGGATGAGTGAGGAAGGAAAGTAAGTCCAGGGCAGAAAGATCTTAAACCACCCTTTGTACTGACAGCTGCCATATGGAACATTACTCTTGGTATTTCCAGAACTACTGGAAACGCCTAGAACTTTTTTACTTCTTTAGAAAATAAATTTGACTTAGTAAACCTTATAAAAGTGAGCTGACAATGTATAATGCTGTCCACTAGTAAACAGTCTATAACTTTGTACAGGATTCATCCAAAATCTACCTAAATTGGACTTTAAATTGCATGGCAGTTAAAAAAAATGTGTGGTTTGCATTCTTTTTCCTCTTTGCTTTGTGATCAAAAAAGTATATGTACCATTTGAACAGAAAGGTTAGAATTAGCTATTTTGACTTTCACTAAAACCAGAAGTGACTAGATGTCATCACAGACCCTGTTTTCATTCTGAGATAAGTAGATCCCATTGCTGTAGATAACCATCATAACTTTTAACTGCTCAGTCTTCAAATCTTTTAAATATGAGACTGTCAAGTCTCATCCCACAATCAGATCCTGGCTTTGATCAAGGCAGACTTGAGCCATTGTGATCACTACCCAGAAGACATACTTAGTTTGTACTGAGTATTTCTCTTGAAGAGTCCATGTCAGATACTGTGCCTGTGTTTCCATCAAATCTGGGGACATTTTGGACAAATTATTTAATGTTTCTTAGCCTTTATCTCTGGCAGACTTTTTAATGTGGAAAAAAAAAGAAGCAGTAAAGTCCACTTTGTCTTTGCATATTTTGTCATAGAGCTGTTGAGCTTGAGATACATTTCTAATTGCCTGCCTAGGCCATTCACCTAAATTATGTCAGAGCTGATTTAATTATCCCTAAAAACTTCCCTCAAAATGAAATTCCAACCTACCCTAAAATATCTCTCAGTATAAAGTATATCTAGAAATTTTTACTGTCCTTAAAATAACAAAACCATTTTATAAAAATTAGTTATGCTACAGAGAGGGTTCTCGCTCTTTTTTCATAACAGGAAGGTAACAGATAGTATCACAGTCATGTGATTTTGTACCCGCTATCCATTCCCTTTAGTGGTACAGAGTAAGGCTCAGCTCAGCTTTCTTACTAGGCTTCCTCATTGCTGAAAACTTCTGCATACTAGCACACATTTACTTGACACATCATTGTTTTCTAAAGAATATTATTTTTGCTTCCTGAAATAAGTTGTTAAGTTTTTGTGAAAAATTAAAACACATATATTTTGGTGCAAAAAGTGTTCATCTCATCTGCATTAAACAGAGCCATGCCACAGTATAATATAGCTATTTGCCTGTGGAATGCATCGTAGTCTCGTATACCACTTAAAATGATACATTTTCTCCCAGGAACTTCAACTAATATACAGAATTCAAACTTCAAGAAACCAAACTCTCTGTCCCACAATGCATTTTTATGGTTATTGATGTATGGCAGAACCAAAATGTGTTTTTGTTTAGACACAGATATAGGTAGAGATTTATAGATATGTTTTGCTTTAAAGAGCTTTGTTTTTCTATAGAACCAGCATTTTCCAGATAAAAATATTTATGTGCACACATTTATCAAAGATATTTGTCTTGGGAAAACAGTCTCAACGGAAATTTTTCAAATAGCTGAATTTTGAATCAATACTGTCAAATTCCTGCCTTTGACTACCTTCACATTGTACCAAAGGTTTGATGGTGGGCTTTATTATGTGACAGTCATGCCATGAGGCACTCTTAGGGCTAAATGGAGCTTCTTATGTGTGATGTAAGATGGGCCTAAAACTATCGTACAAATATGTTTCTAAGAAGAAGGCAATTATAGATCAAAGCACTCTCTTAACCTCTTTACTATTCATATCCTTAACATGCCTGCCATATATAGTTTTATTATCTGCTCAAGATTTGCTAAAATAAAGGTAAAGTTTGATATCATTTATACCTTTATATGTAATAGGTAAAATATTGTAAAAAGTGTTAGGAATGTGGTACCAAGGTTCTTTGAATAGCAGAGACCAGTGCCTGTCTCTTGTCTCCCACATAAGGTATCAACTTGACATTTGTTTCTAGATGTCAACAGATTCAGAATGGGTGAAATGAGTCACTGAATTATTCTTGCTCTTGGGTAGGAAGTCAGGATGGCTAGTTTACAACAAGACAATGGAAAAGAGAGAAAAAAATCTGTAGTCAGAGGAGAGGAAGGGTTCGTTTTTCCTCTTGTTGTCTGTCCATATCAGGTTGCGGTCACAGCAAACAGGTCACTCTTAACTAGATGAGTCAAAAGCTGAACAGATATTTGTAATGTGACAACTGGTTTATACGGGAAAAAGCTAGGAACGATGCTCAATCTCTGCAGATGGTTTGGAAGAAGATAAGTTTTGCATCTGAGAGGAGTGAAAAGGGTAGCAGCAGAAAACTAATAAGGCTTCAGACCTATGCTGAAAGGGCAAGAGCAAGCTTCCATCAAAAACTGCTGCCTGAAATGCTTTAGAAATAGCTCCTGCAGAGCAGGGTCAGCATCCAGGACAATCATTGCAACATTTTCAGAACTACAGAAATTTCAGAAGGGATCTTTAAGTCTCTGAAGGAGACTTCAGTTTGCTAAGGAGTTTAAGGAAAGATGCTAAGTTTTGATAACTTCATCCCTCACAACCTGTTTAATCTGAGGTCCCTGACACCGAGGCACCTTTGGCAAACTTGGAGCTTCAGAAGCATCTATAGCAGCTGGTACTTCCAAAGTTTTGGCTTTTGAGGGGTGTTTTTGCTGGAAACACCAACTGGAGCTCCTTCCAGGTAGGAAGAAAAAAATATGGCTTTGCAGTTTTGGACAATTCCAGGCTATCTCTTTCTCCACCCAGCCTCCACACAACCTACTTCTTGACTAGCCCTGCTTTTGCAGATTTTTAAAAATGGTTTTAAGTGGAGCTTTCACTGAATTGCAACTGAGAGACTCATGCCACAGGAACTCCAGGAATTCGCAGAACTCTTCTAGGAATTCTGGCAGTAGCTCCAGTATTACTTTCCTTGATAATTTCTATTTTAATCTCCATATTTTATCCACTTCTTCTACCTACCTTCTATTTTCACCTTCTTTTTGGCTTCTTGTATATCATCTCCATGTCTTGTGTTTTTCACCATGTTCAAATGAACAACGCTGACCATAGAGATCTTATCCTCCCATGGGGAAATAGAAGGAGAGAGACTGTTCTGGTCCATCTTTATTTTATTTTTGTGTTTCATTCCCCCACCTATCATTCATTTCTATTCCTTTTCTCCTTCTCCAGTTCTACTCACTCTCTTTCTTACTCTCTGTTTTGTTTTTGTGACAGGTTTCCTGACAGAGTAACTTGCTGCAGGTCAGTGGGAGTAAGGATTGTTTTTTCTATTATCACTACAGCTTTTGCAGAACAAGTTAGTATAGCATTGTGGTTGAGATGATCTTGCCAAGCTTTAAAATGACATTTCAATTCTAAATCACAGCCATTTATAACTTTCTTAAAAAAAATACTACCTTTGGGCCTCAAATTTTTCATGCTCAGTCTCAGTCAAAGACTCAATTGGTTTTAGAAACTTTCATAAAAATCAATCTAGTTGTTTGTATTTTTTCAAAGTTATCCAATCAAGAGGGGGGAAAAAAGTGATTTTCACCACTTAAGGTATTTTTCATATGCTTTTCATCCACAGTAAGTCAAACAACTTTGGTTTGAAACATCACCCTTGAAAATGAATGTACTCCTGAATGATGCATTGCCTTGTTTGAAGAAATTTGGTTTGGAAATTACATACTTATAAACATTAGAATGTTGTGTGCTGAGCATGCACAAAACATTATTTCCCTTCTTTGATTTAGACCTCTACCCAACAGTGATTAATGTTCCTAGGCATGAATCTTTGTGAACTCATGAAAAGTAGAGATGGAAAAGATCTATTGCATCATCTAGTTCATCTTACCTCCAAAGTCTTGATACCTGTGCTCTCTATTTGTACAAATGACAGAACCTGAGAGTCAAGAAAGGTCCTTTCTTGAAAGTTTTCTACAGAGCTTTAGTGGAACAGGATCAGTAAGTTTAACTATGAAGCACATTTCTTTGTTTATACCTTGGCTTTGCCATCTAAAACATTTTCTAGAATTTCGTGATATGAATTGCAAGAAACAGTAAACTATGTACTCAGCAGGTTGAACTATTGCCCAGTCTAGCCTCAGGCAATCAGACTTCCTTCACCTGCTTTGTAATTTTGAACAACTTGAAGACTATTGGGGAGTTTCCCTTGCTACACCTCTTGCATTGTCAAGATCTTCAGGTTATGCCAATAGTCAAGTCATGACTGGTTATGTCACCCTGAAAAGTACCCTTCTTTTTTTATTATTTGTTCCTCATAATGAACCCGTATAGCCTATTATTCAATTGATCATTCATTTTTGTTTAGACAATCTAGTTTTGCCCAGCTTCCTTTATCTTTCTCTGTAAGGTAGTTCATCTGGTCACTCAGTTACCTAACGTGACCCTTAGATCTCATTGCTCTCATTTCTCTCATCTCTGCCTCTCCGATTATCTAAGCATATCCACTTTCTACTGCATTTATTTGCACTTCTTATTTGTCAATAAGTTTTTTATTTTAACAGCATTGCCTGGAATGGAAAGCTGTTCTCAATGCTACTTAACAGCATCCCATGGCAGGTCTATTCTATAGAAACATTTTGTCTGGTTAGGAAAAAAATATTTTTCCTGTAAAAAATCTAGAATTTATCTTAGCACTAAACTAAACATCTGGAATGTTCCTATGGCATTTAAAAAAAATAAAAAATAAAAAAAATTAAAGAAAAACTCCAGAAAAACATGAAGTAATCCACAAGATGTGTTATGTCACTGAAAAATATTTTGAACTGGGACATTTAAGACTGTCAGAGATGTTTTTAGGACAGACTAGCTAATACACTTATATAATAGAATTTTAAAACTAGATTTGTATCTGCACAGGAAAAAGAAAGAGGATATTTACTATTGTGTTAGCATACCACAGTTACTCCATCATTTCTCAGTAGAATTACTGGGACCAAATGACACACTTGAAGGAAAATACCAAAAGAGATCAAGTATTTCTTCTTAACTCCCTGACATATTACTTCTGGAAAGCTTATGCAATTTTAAAAATACCATGGATTTTCAAAACAACTGTTTTAAGGACCTCCATTTCCTGAGACATCGAGCTGAAACCTCATTGTCAGAAAGAACTAAGTAGTGCAACTTTGAAAAATAGGCTTTTTTAGTCCTCTCAAATTGGAGATTACAAAAGGAAATTCCCAGAACAAACATTTCCTTTTCAATTCATGTTCTAAATTATGTTGCTGGGACACAGGCAGTAGCCTTGCAGGTACAAAACAACAAAAACTGTACCCTTGTATTTTTCTTAGTCTATTTGAAAAATACCACATCTGTAAAAAAAAAAAATCGTATGTTTTAATGGAATAAAAATGAAAATTTGGCTATAATTGGCAGATTTGAAGAAGTTATTTTACTCTAGTTTATTTATGTAACACCCAATAAACTGTTCAACATATAATTGCTTACGAGACTTCTGTGTACAGAAACCAGTTTTCACATTTCTTTCAAAACTGAGCAGAAAGTGGAAATTTCTTTCTCAGGAGAATTTTAAATAATCTCAAAACCAGGACATGCTATTGAAAGTGTAAGTTCTCAGAGTACGGGCTTTTTACAATTACATGGTTTCTAAAATGTAATTTGACAACGTTACTTTAATCCTTTTAAGCTTGTTCTCTCTTTCTTGGCTAATTAGAATGATAGGGCCTTGTCATTTTCATAAAATCTCTTCATATATTTGAAATCCATTACCATTCCATTCCATGATCTAACTATAATAATAAACTTATCGGTAAATACTCAGAGTTAAAAACGCATTCAGACACATATATAATCTGTATATCCTCTTAATCTGTGTGTACATAAACAGGAATACACTAATGCACTAGAGTGGGTGAAAATAGTCTTTAAAGCCATTTAAAGACAATAAAGACAATAAAGGACAAAGGCATAAGGCAGAGGAATTTCCATGAAACGATGTCCCATGTTATATTGTGATTTGAAAAACCAGACACACCTCGAATGTTCCTTTTGTTTTTTGGTTTTTTTTTTAATGCGTGAATTTTTTTGTGGTCTTTCTGTTGTACCTTGAAATTGTATCATTTGGTACCTACTGATATTATACAATTTTCATGCTGGATTTCTTCTGGAAAAACTAACAGGTTAGAGTGGTGACATTTAAAATCGTTTCACTCTTGGCCAAAATCAATGATATTGCAGTCAGCAATAGTAGCAAGGTGGAATGAATGCTGTCTGCTTTCACAAATCCCACTGTTACATTCTTCCTCAAAAGGAAGATAGTAGCCTTTTGTGGGTAGGATAGACTTGACAGGAAATATTAGAGGTTAATGCTCTAATGTGGTGGTTTGCTAGGCCAGATACACCAAGATAAAAATGCCCCTTTATTGTACTTATGCCATGATAAACTTTTCTGATTATTGCAGTTAACTTACAGCACAATGAAGCATGTGGTACAATTGCAGAAGGTAAGCTGACCCTTGGTAAAGAAGTTTAAATTGAGGATTTTTTTTCTTTCCATCCATATTCATCATCTTCTTGAAAGACTGATTCATAGATATCAGTTCTCAGAGATCCTTTCAAGAGAAACGGGGCTTAAAATGATTGCATTTGTGTTGCATGCAAATGATTGCTACTGTGCTTTGCAGGTTTCTTTTTCTGGGAGGTTCTCGACTTCACTTTTTTCAGTGTCCACCTACATGATGGCAGGGTTATTGACCTGGCTGAAGCAACAATTCTCAGCTGCCACTAACACAGTTATTGCTCTCTCACATATTTATATCACAGCTGCTGAGGCTCCAGGATATTACTCCAGTACCAATAATAAATATTAATATTTCTATAGCAATCAATTGCTCTTAATTACTTTCACCACAGGAACCAAGAAGAAGAGGAGCCAGGCTCTGAAGAAGAGAGATCCTTATTCAATGCCTTGTTTCCAAAGGAGAGAAACACAGCAGAGAGAACTGGAAATCTGCCAACAAAAGGAGACACCTGAAGGAGGAAAAGATAAATATTTAGCCACTGAGATCTGTTAAAGTACAAAACATCATCTATAATTCAGATTTAAAATTACTATATTTAAATATTGTCACAGCTGTACTACAAATAGGTCTTTTATGCTGGCAAATTACAAGGTAAATGTGAGACATGTACCTAAGTCTTTTCTTATTTCCTCTTCCCTGCAAGTGTGGCTGGCATTGGAACACCTTTTTGGACCATTACTATATTTGTACTTTTTTCATGCTATATTTAAATCTTTATCACAACTACAGGACTGAGCAGTAGAAAAACTGTGAAAAAAGTTTACTCCAGAATGATTCATCCATTGGAAATCTTGATCCAAATTTCATGCCACAGGGTTGAGCATTGGGCATCTTGTGACTAGAAGAAAGGTGACAGAAAGAAGCTACGAAGGTCACCCAGCTGCAGAGCACATGCTTACAGGGTCTTTGGCATGGGGAGCTTCACATCGACCATGCCTGTAGATTTCAAAACTACCCAACCTGTTCAGGATTACCCTCTGATGCTGGGGTATGGAAACCCCACCCAGATTTTAAAGACCTTTGCTGCTGCAGTAGGATTTTTGAGTAACCAGCTGAGGGGCAATTTGATTCTTTATGAATAACACAGGGAAAAAGGATGGGAGGAGATATAATTGGATTTCTCATCCTCTGGCTTCTTAAAAAGACTCAGTGACCTGTCACCTGACTGTTCATCAAGAGTTTAGAAAGGGTAAAGTCATGCGGGAGTGTTGTCCTCTGACAGAACGAAATTCAATGGCATAGGAAAGCTAGCTCATCTGGAATGAACAAGAAAATGATCCTCTAGAGAGAAGGGAGGTCCGTGGAGGATTTTAAAAGAGTCTTAATTCCCATAAAGGATCATATCATATAGTTGTGGGTTTTTGTATAAAACAGAGCAAATTATTTTGCATTATTGACAAAGCTTCCTCTCCTCCTCTGTCTTTCATTGTCCTGATTATTACTCTTGTTCAGCTATCACAGAGAACACTCTTCCTTTTTTTCCTTCTCAGGAATGAAATAACCAGTATTTTCATGTAGATGGTGAGAGGAATAGGGAGAAACTGATTATAATGCTTCCAAAAGGGTGTTCACTGTGTCTGTAATTTCCTTATCCAGCAATGGTCCAGCAGTCCACACAGTCTCTGCAGTCACAGGAAACATATTTTCCATTGTGTCACTGTATTGGCAGTGTGGGATGTATCACAGAACATTTTGGCCTAAAAAAGAGGTTTCTAGGCATGTTCTGTGAAGGTGTGTAGAGAGAATTAAGCAATTTCCAAAGACTGGAAAGCTTAGCTGTGTTTCTTGAGAGTCTGAAGATGTTTGTACCTGGAGCTTTGACTATCAGTGGAGATAAAGGACACCTATGTAAAAGTTTGGAGTTTTACAGCTGATGTTTGGCCACCAGAGAGAAAAAGTCTGACAAGCGCTGAGAAAAGCACCAGGAATGTGCTGAAAGTTCTTAAGAGGTGTGGAAAAGTTTCAGTTTGTGTTCTGGATACAATGCAGGGTTTATGTGAAAGGAAAGATTGCTTTTAGAAGCCCTGCAGTGTAGAGAGGCGGGCAAATTCAGAGCTGGTGGGGAAAGAAAACCTAGAGCTGAGCTGCCCAGCAAGCTCAACAGTCAGTTTGCACTTTTAAGTTGAGCTGTCCAACATTTGTCTACCAAAGTGCTGTAAAGAAGCTGTAGTTTTTGGAAACTTTATCTTGACAGGTAGGCAAGAGACAATAGCTCTGTTGATTGGTTTTTTCATAGCCTCCTCTGAGACGCCTCCACATTTCCCTGCTCCCTGTTCAACATCCAAATATTCTCACTGGTATTTCTTTTCTGGCAAAGACTGTGCAAGGACTATCATGTGAACCATCCACACATCTCTGGGGTCTTTGCCCTGAGGCCAGACTGGTGACTGGGTGGTTTTGTCACATTTGCAGAAATCCCAGCATCTTTCACCTTGCTGTGTTTCTCTTGGCTGGCACTTCATCAGCTCAACTCAAAAATTTTGTTTATCACCAAGTGTTTGGTTATTTAAATCAAGCTGTCAGCCCGGCAGCCTACAAATATAATGTATAATTAAATGTATCTCATCCTCTATTTCCAGAACAGTTACAATAATGTCAAGCTATGATAGTCTAGAAAAAGGCAGTGGGAAGCAAGAGTAGTCAGACATGTAGGACATTTCTGCATTTACAACATGTTCATTAATTTGGGGGATTACAGCCTTGCACCCCAGGCTGCCACACTGCAGCACCCACCTGAAGAAAAGGGGCAATGACAGGGGGGCTGAATAAAAAGCAAGTGTTAAAGTTTGTGTGGGAGCAGGTGGAGAGTTGGATGAAAGAGTGAAGGTTTGTCACTTTCCTTTCAGTGGGATCTGTTTTTCTTACTGACATTAATGGTGTGAGGACTTCATTCCTCCTCTTTGTAATGGCAGTGTAAACATGGAAGAAGACTTCCTTAGGGAAGCTGGAGGATCACATCAATTCCTAACAGAACATCTCAGTGGGATTTGTGCCCCTGCTCAACATGGTGCAACACCCATTCAGTGTCAGGGTGGTCTTCCCTTCCCCTCAATCATACAGATTCCATCAGCAGGACCCTTGGTAGAGGCCAAGTGGTGCTGGGCTTTACCTGCCCATGAATACTGTCCTGTCCCACTGGAGCTTCTGGGAGACCTGGGAATGCAGCCTGGGCTCCCTGGGCTAAAGATTCCTGTCCAAAAGCTGGGACAAGCCAAATTTTTTCTTTGCTCACTTTAAAAGCTGAGTTTCACTATTTGCTAACATGGAGTCCACACATACCACAAAGGAATGTCAGAGGGAGATAGAGCAGTAAGAAGAACACAGCATCCTGACCCTGCAGGAAAACAGCTTTCTATCATCTCCTGAGTTGCTACCAATTCACATGATAGATATTCAGCTATGACTGTCTCTAGTCCCTGGAAGAAATGGCGCCTGGCTCTGTCCTCAGGTTCTCCCACCTTCCCCTCTGTAACTACACCTCCTTTGTTTGTGACAGGTAGCTGATGCTCATGGAAGTTCACTCAGCCTTTCCCTGTTAGAGCTCAGAGGAGAGGCCGGGTTGTTAACACCTCCTCAGCCAGCTTTTTGAAAGGTATCTATTTCATGGAATCCGTGATCTACAGCACCTATGAAAAAAGTCTTTGACACAAATAAAAGCCTTCTCTGCCCCTTCTCAGTCCCTCTGCCCTGATTTCATCCTCTGCCCAGTCCTATGTTATCAAACTGGAACTCTTGTGCAGTAATGGTGGCTACCATTGAGTCACTTGAAGAGGTGGGTGCAAAAATATTAAAGGCAAACAAAGCTTCTCTCCCAGTTGTGCTTGGCTACAACTATCACTGAGTAAGGTTTTCCATGTGGGAGCTTTGCATATTGGATTATGCAGCTGGCTGGGCATTTCTGTATAGCCTGTCACTTGTGCATGCCTGTCCCTGTACCTGTTGTTCAGTTCTTTGGCCTCTCACCCTGCCCGACTCATAGAGGTGCATAAACCAGACAATTTGTCTTCAAGAGTCAGCTATGGGTCTTGCACTAAGAGGGAAAGTGGTGATTTGAGCCTCTGTTCCTGCTAAGTTCCAGTTTGCAGCTCCAGGATGTTACAATGTCACATCTGCACTCCCTGCTACAAGTGTCTTTGTGTTTGCAAATTTTTTTATTTTTTTTTAACTGGAGGTGGGGATTTTTCTCCCCTAGAAAATCTGTAAATTCAGCTTTTCTTTCCCAAATGCTGCAAAACAACAATCCTGGTTTTCAACCACTTCCAAACAGGACTCTGATCAGAGACCAACAACACCTATTGTTCAGGGCTAAGAAATACTGAAGTGATACAGCTTTACACTGACCTTCTGAGGAGGGAACCTACAGACTGGATAACATCATCATAAATGATGTTAGAAAAGAATGCATGGAGGCTTTTGTTCCCAGCTGTGTGCTTGAGATGCTCATGGGAGAAAAACCACAAAGTCATACGGGACTTCCAAAAGCAAAAATTAGAAAGCACCAGTGAACCATGCAGCAGCATTCTGCTTTATTTGTGTGATATGATTAAATGCTTATTTACAGCTTCTTTTTTTTTTTACCCATCATTGTTTTGGACTCCCTCCACTGTATTTATTATTATTTCATCATATTCTTTATTAAGCCTTGACAGCCTTTGAGTTTTATTGCACTTCTATATCTTTGTCTCTCCTCAGCACCTTAATTGCATCAGGTACTTTAAACAAATCTGCTATTGTTGCATAGCAGAGGAGTGACACTCCCGGATATTTATAAGGTCTCCTTGTATAAAAGATTTGGAAGAAACACATGGATTTAGAAATTATATGTTGGACTTTCTTTTCAGAACTGCATATCTAATGTGGGTAAATAGTTATTACATGTAAAAGAAACCAATATAAGAAAGGGAAAGAACCATCTCAGTTTGCCATTTAGTGCAGCCTTTTGGGTTTTATAAAGTGCCAACTACACCAGGAAACATCTGAAACAATTTTACAGATCTTTTCAGCCCATCACCCCTCCCAGTCTCACCTTCAAAATTTCCTCTATGATGAGCAAAACAATTTTTTTTCTTTTTCGCTTGTCTCACTCTCTCCAATTACCAGTGCAGGGGCCAAGACAAGAGGAGAATTATTCCTGGTCAGCAAGAGGATCTCCTTGCTCTGATGAGTTAAAGGCACAAGCAGTTTAGCTGAAAAAAAACACAAAATACTTTTCAACACTATTAGAAAAGCATGTGGGCAAGGGCTTGGTTCAATGTAATTTCAGTTGGGTTTCCTTTGCTAGCTCTGCAACCTGTTTTGCCTTTTCTTGCAGAGCTATTTAGTTTCCTTCCAAAATGCAATATCTTCAGAACCCCTTAAGCATCTTAAAGGGTTACATCCAATTGAAACTCAGTCAAGCTGACACTCCTGGGTGCCTGTGGTAGTCCTGAAAGGTTTGACCAGCAGAAGCTAAAAAACCGCAGAGGAAACCACTTGACCAGTGAAATTTTGAATTTTTCCCATATGTCAAAAGCTCTTTCACTTTTGACATATGAGGGAATGCAACACTCTACATGCAGTCTCAGAAGTGCCAAGCAGAATGGAACAATTCCTTCACTCAACCTGTTGACTACCCTTTTGCTAAAACATCCTAGTACGTGGTAGGCTGCCTTTACTCCAAGGGCACAGGGAGGAATCATGTTCAGTCAGTTCTTGTTGAACAGGACCTCTTAGTCTTTTTGTGCAAAGCTGCTTTCCAGACAGTCAGTTCCTGGCCTGCCCTGCCCTGTTGCATGGGGTCATTCCACCCCTGGTGGGGGACTTGTTATTTGCCTCTCCAAAACTTTGTGGTCCTGTCAGTCCATTTTTACAGCCCCTCTGGATCCCTCTGAATAGCAGCCACACTGTCTGGCAAAACAGCTGCTGCCCCTGGTTTGGTATTATCTGCAACTCTGCCAGTAATGAGCCCTTTATCTTCACCCTGGTTGCCAACAATCAAAACAAACTATATTGTCCTAGTATTAGTTCCTGAGGGATGCCTCTCTTAATGGTCTGTCAGCTGGACTTGTTACTGCAGATTGCACTGCTACCTGGAGCCCAGCCAGTTTTCCACCCTCTCACCTCTCACTGTTTACCCAGTCCATAATTTTCCAGAATCCATAGTCTCTGTGGTCCCCAATCCCAGTGCTTAACCACTCTCACAGTAAAGATTCTTTTCCTTATAACCAGCCAGATTTACTTTTGCTAAGATTTGATCATTGATTTCTTGTTTTGTTATTGCTGTGCACCTCAGAGATGGGCTCCATCTTTCCTATAAATCCACTTTCAGTTGTCACAGACAGAAATTAAACCCCTTTCCACCATCCCTTCTCTAGCATGAAGAAACCCAGCTACATCCATCTTTCCTCGTGCAGCACATTCTCCAGCCATTTAGCCGTCTTCATAACACTCTGCTAAACTTGCTCTAGTTTTCACTCTTTCTCCTGCAACAGGGGATCCAGAACTGGACACAGTGATCTAGATGCAAACCCAGGACTGCCAACTAAGAATGGGAATGAATGTTTCCCTCAATCTCCTGGTTGTGCCCAAGGTAGTCTTTACCTTCAAAGCAGAAGAAGAAATGAGAAGGTTCTGCAGGGGACGAGGACTGTGATATGCTTTGGAATCCCAGTTTCCTCATCACCTCACTTGGAAAGCTGACTGTTGTGTATCTCAGATTTCATTTGGACAATGTCAGTGCTTTTCGTTCCTACAGAAACCAGGACACAAAGGTAAGGATGTGTGTATGCCCCCCATCTTGTTTCTATGTGGTGTTTGGAGGCATCTTAAAAGAGTTCCTGGGTCCTGCAGGTTGTGCTAGTTTAGCAGACTGCTCAAACTGAAAGCTGGCAATCCTTACCCTGTAAATAGTAAAGGAGTATGGCTGAGGAAACAGAGGCCTCAGAGCCTTGTTTTGACACGTACAGCCCCTGCTTGTGGGAGTTATATGGTAGTTGTAAAATTTGAATCGGCTGTGTACGACAAATCTTATCTGTATATTGTGGTTTTGCTTGTGAACAGAGCAGCCCCAGTGGGGCCTAGATTAGATTTGTATGGGAAGCATAGTCAAAACCAGGCATTTTTCCTTTGGGAAAATATATATGCTTTGAGCAGACATCTGTGGGAAAGATAAACAAGAAGAATTGTGATCCATTGTGTACAAAGATAAGAGCTAATTATTTGTACTGTTTTTGCCTGGATAGAGTTAATTTCCTAGTTGCTTGTGTGGTGCTGTCTTCAGGATTTGTGGTGAAAACAGTATTGATAACACACCAGTGTTTTAACTATTGCTGAACAGTGCTTACACAGTATCAAGGACATTTCTACTTCTCAGACTGCCTTAAGAGGGAGGATGCTGTTGTTGCACAAGCAGGTGGGAGGGGAAATTGCTGGGACAGGGGACCGTAACTGAAAAAAAGGAGATTTGATAATATATGACATTGTGCTCAGTAATAAAATCTGGAGGAAAAAGAAGGAAGGAGGAATGTTTTGAGTGGCAGCAGGGCCAGAAGTTGGACTTCGATGATCCCTGTAGATCCTTTCCAACTCAGGATATTCTATGATTCTATGCTTTGTCTTTCCAAATCACTGCTACAAGTGATGGAGCCGTGTTTTCCTGGGAATATCTTAACACTTGCCTGCTGATGAGAAGTGGTGAACAAATCCAAAAAAACAAATTTTGCTTTGCTTGCTTGTGAGGCTTTTACTTTACCTATCAAACTGTCTTCATCCTGCTGAAAGGAGTGAGTAGGGCTGTGGGGCTTAGTTGCCTACTGAAGTTAAAGCACAGCATAAATATTTGTGATCGGTTCCATTGACAGCATGTTATGGACCAGTGCAAGATGACCCTTAGCTTAGCTCAGTTGGATAGAGCCTGGTGTTAACAACACCAAGGTTTGTGGATTTGAACCCCATATGGGCCATTCACTTGAGTTGGACACAGTGATCCTACTGGGTCCCTTCCATGGATTTGAACCCCATATGGGCCATTCACTTAAGAGTTGGACACAGTGATCCTACTGGGTCCCTTCCAACTCGAAACATTCCACGAAAAGATACTTCAGTCTTTTTTTCTTACTTGAATTTCCTAGTTTGGACTTCACTTTTCAGTCTTTGGGATAATTCAAGATGAATAGCAGTGAAAGGAAAATTTCCGCTGAGCTTGCATATTGCTGAAGCAAGGCATGAAAAACAAAAGCTGGGCTCTAGCAGTAAACATCAGCCCAGGAATGGTGGCATTTCTTCAGCTGTTCATTGAATAGTCACTCCAAGGTACTGATCATGCCTGGTTTATCACTTTTAGATTGGTATTCATGAATGTTTTTAAAAATAGAATTAAGATGAGGATTTTTCTGTTTTGGTGGGGTTTTTCAGCTTGCTTCCTTTTGTTTTTCCTTATGTATTCTATGTAATCCCATACTGACACCTTAATAAAATATTCTAACCTCTCATATAGAAGATTTATCATTGTTTTTAATTAAGAAATCATCAACCACCATTTGACAGGCCATTTTCAGCCTCATTACAAATGTGTTCTTGATTAAATTTCAGGTATAGTCAATATCCTGTAAATCAGGCAAGAGTGTTTTCTCTTTTCTACTGTTCTATAGTAAACATGACAGATATGGTGTCTCTCAATAGCATGTGCTTAGCATAACATACAATAATGTTAATGTGGAGTTGAAAACCTTATAAACTCACCTCCCTGAACTTGGTAGCCTCCTCATCTGGAGAACTGTTAGGAAAACGTTGGCCCATCAAGAAGATTTCTTGTCATGGAGAAAGAAAAAAAAAAAAGAAGGTTGGAGGTCCCTAGTCTGTGGTCTCCTCAGGAATGAGCCTTCACAGTTGGAGAGAAAAAGGAAGAAATAAACATAATAGAAGTCAAAGCTGAGCAAAGGAACTCAGTATTGCATGCTATGTGATGCAAGTATCAGTGTAGAAGCAAAACATTTTAAAAAGGGGTGTGTGTGTCAGGGTATGTGCTAGAGACAAAAAGCGAGCTTGAGGGTAACATGAACTCAGTTTTGCATGCCAGCAAAAGTGAAATTATGTATCCAAAATGTAAAAAAAGGAAAATCAAGACCTGATGGCAGGAAGGAAAAAACACACTGATGGACCCCAATAACCTGCCTAAACTCCCTGCCAAACAGGGCTTAAAGAAAAAACAAACCTCACAGAACTGCTTCTTTCTCTTTTGGAAGATACTAGGCATCTTCTCTCCACTAAGCTGGGTGTAACATAGTAGTCTGACATTTTTACATATAATGCCCATGGCTGGTTATTTCCCACAGAACCTTTCCATGCTGACATCTATTCTTTCTCCTTTCTTAGTAAACCAAATTTCATTTAGACTGGCTGAGTGACATAGGGTTTGTCTTAAGGCAGGTGAAAGATGCCCTGCACTCTGGTTGTCACTAGAAAGAACTTGTTGCTGGTTCTTCTTCCATGCCATTAATTGGCTAATTTCTGGGAAAGCACCTAAAAGCCAAGGACAAGTACTAAGTAGAAGGTTTGCAGGTGACAGTAACTACAATAAACAGTTATTCTTCACCCTGTATTTTAATCTATTTTAGGACTTATATAGCAATTTGAGGTATCTTGGAACTTGTTTGGTGCTCACTGTAATAGTTCTCATGGTCTGGTCTGGTCTGGAGTGACTTCTGAATATTAGTAGTCCTACTTAGCTGCATTCAGGTGGTGCTCCAATGTGTTTACCATCTCCAGGCTAATATTCTCCACCCCTTTTACAGAGCCTAGTCCAATTTCTGTTTGGTGTATATCTTAAATAAGTTTGAACCATAGTGGCATTGATATTAGTTTTGCTGATGCCCAACAAAAAGGAGTGTACAAGTCAAAAAACATAGAATTGATTTCGTATTTGTTTGCAGCAGCATGACATAAAATTGCAGTGGATTGGAAACAAAAGGAAGTTCTATGTCTAGAAGAAAGAAGCTAAAAGGGTCTTTGGAAGTGATGATAATGCAAAAGTTAACTGATGTCAAAAATTATTACACAGGAGGCTTCTGGATACTATAGCTGCCTTTCTACAACATTATATAGCAAAATTCAGCAATATGCATTGCGTGATGCCCCTAGCTGCCACAACATTCTTTCACACTTTTGTAAATGCTAGTTAATATAACTAGCTCTGCTGCTTAAAGGACATATATCAAAAAGATATATTAAAAAGATGGCTTAATTTCCAAAAGGGTCTGATGTATAATTTGGAAATAGTGTGACATGTAAACTCACTACTAATACTATGTCTAGTACATTTTGTTTGAACATGCTTTAATCTGACAGCTTTTATTCCTGATCTGTGCTACAGTTATATTTTTCCTTTGATCAAAATGAAAATAATGAGAAAGGAAAAGCACAGACTCACTAGAAAAATTAATTCATATTTTTATTGGGACACAGGATCCTAAAATACATGCTATTCTGTACTGAACCAGAATTTTAAACCACACTGCAAGTAGGGTTAAATTGGTAGGATTATATTTAATTTTGTACACTCCTCCATCTCTTGCCTGCCTGACTCATTACCCTCCTTTAATTTCTCCAGCAAGATAAAACGGAATACCAGAGGTAGGTAAACATCTTAGTTTTCAAATGACAAAAACTGAACTGTGTGCATGAAAGTCTAATCAACAAAGCTGAGCAGAAATTTTGTGATCCAACGTTTTCTCATTAGAAAATGCAGATTTGAATGTCATCTAATGGAACAGAAGAAAAGATAGGGGAAAAAAAGGCATTTTCATGAGGTAAAAAAATTCTGTTTAAAAAGACTTAAGAAGTAATAGTCCAAGGCTTCATTTTGAAACAACTTTTAATTTGTTTATCATTTTGGTTAGAAATTTAAGCTATGATAACGATAAAACAGCTCTACACCATTAAATTATTAGACTTTAAACATTGATTATAACTTGTTCCAACAGTTACACAGGTCCACATCCTTCTTATGTTGGGGGCCCCAGACCTAAAAATGGTACTCCAGGTGGGTTCTTGCAAGAGCAGAGTGCAGCAATAGAATCACCTGATCAAAAATTAAAAAATGAAACCTTCTGATAATATCAAGAAAAGCTTTGACTAAACAAAAATAAAAGCCCTGAATTTGTTTTATGTGACACTTCAAATGTTGTTTGGTTTCCCCAATTTTAAGCAAACAAACAAAAAACCACTCCAAAATAGTGTGAAATATTTTGTGGCACGTTCAATTTCATTCTTGCCCCGAATTTTCTATCAGTGAAATTTACCAACAGAGCTTCTTGAAACAAAATAAAGTCTTTGGAATTACTGGTGGATTAAATAGGATTTGCTTTTCCTTGCTTGGACAAATACCATGTGATTTTAATGAAAACTTTAATCTTAAAACTTCAAACTTTGACACTTGAAATAATCTGAATTATGTAGGATGGGGTTAGTTTTTTAAGATTTTATTTTTACTAGAAAATTATCTGTCTAAGGAAATTAGATACAATGTCAGGCAGTAGATCCTGGCTGGTTGGAGTCAGAAATGTGAGATTTTGAGGAGGAGTAGTGGGTTGCTTTCATTTCAGTCTTTTGCTTTCTTGAAATTCTGGTGTCATTTTTGGGTTACTGTGCAGCCTCTGCAGCACAGAACATACATTGCTGCTAGCATGGGTGCTAAGGACATGGCTTGCAAGCACCAGCTGCTGCACAGCTGGCCAGATGCCTCCTCCCACAGACCTTCCTTAGGTCAGGGTGAATTTGGAAGCATTGAGGGTGATGGTAAGGAAGAAGACAGGGAAAATGCAATTTCCTACCTGAAGCTGTCCTGGGTTAGTATAATTAGATGGATCTTAACTAAGCCTGAGACTGATTCACATTAATGGAATGCTAACCTGATATATATCCTGGGTCAGGATGTGCAAAGATGGTAGTAAGCAGATACCAAAATGTAAACTCCAGTCTGCAGTTCTGTAACAGATAAAATAAAACATCTCATTACACTCTCACACAAAGCACTCTGTTTTGGACCAGGTTGATGGATTTGAATTAAACTAAGCTAACCTGTATTTTGAAAACAATTCATGCTTTCATGCACTGTGATTTGGCTCTTAAAGAAAAAAGAAATTAATCTATATTTTGAGAAAATAGTGTGGATTTTGCTAAGATAATCCTTTGCACAGACTGCACTGTGCATTTTTACAAAATATTAATGGGAATTTGGAGGTCTTAGAGTTTTCTGTATTGAATCTCCATCTGACATTAGCACTTGGACAAGACCTGGTGAACTCTCCCAGCAGCAAGGGAGGCCTTGGTCTCAAGGAGACCTTCATGGACAGAATCTGAAAGAGTGATATCTTTAACCTTAGGGTATCAGAGATGGATCTGGTGTTCATGCTAGGCTCGGACCTTAAATCACTCTGTTCAGTTGATATATAAGGCTAGATTCTTTAGTGTCCTCTGGCTGCTTTAAGCTGTTACTGTAAGACAACAAGTCCTAAGCTGAAGTTGCCTGGATGGTTAAACCAAATTTATAGTTGTTTTTCCACTACCAGAAAGACACAGATGTCTGAACCATGATTTACAAATACTGAGGGAAGAATATTACTGAGGGAACAACATTATCAGTCTTTAATGATGACAGAATTGATAAGCTCTCATAAACATGTTCCTAAGGGACACACAGAAATAAAGAGGTTCAGGTCTAGCGGTCACCTCTCTGTGGACTGGGGATCTTGCGTACATGAAGTATCTGGCAAGGGTATAATGCCCTGAAACTGTATTTTGCTCACTACAATTACTCAACTGGGATTTTATACGTGGGGGCAAACCATTTAGCTCTTCCTTTTCTTCATGGCATATTCTAAGAGAAGCAGCTCTGCATTTTCAGAGCTATCCTGCACGTTAAAAAACTTCTAACCAAGATCCCAAATCAATAGCAGCTCTCAGAGATATTTTTCCTGGGCAAGTAACTGAATCTTGTGCAAAATATCAGCAACAGCAGAGATTGCCCATAGGGGCAGATTATACCTGTCATTTGCCTTTTACTTTGATATAGAATGCACTTATCTTGTCCTTCTGTTTACCTCTTTCTTTGAGAAAAGACATGTTCCCAGTATTGCTTTAGATTCTATTTTAAACTGTAGATGAGGTCATAATGTTGGGCCATAAGTCTTAGTAATGCTTTTTAGCCAAGCACTTCCATCTCTCACCATGACAGACCTTTTCTTACAGAACTGCTGGGCTTTTGCCTGCTATGACACACTTTGAATTCTGGAGGAAATCTCCAGGATAAGAATACGTTTGAGAGACTGGCACTTTAATCGGCTAACTGAGCCAGACTCTGTTCTGCCTGGCACTTCCTAACGCCATCAAAAGGACTGGTTGCACTTTTCTCCCGTTATCTGTGGAACGGGGTTTACATCGTGCTGTGCTTTCACAGCCTTGGGGAGATTTGGTAATCTATTGCAAATGAAATAAAATCTCAGGAATTTAAAAGTATCCTGAATGAAACATGCATTACCTCTATTACACGGTTTCAGAGGTGGTAGAGGATGATGAGAGCTGATCTCTACTGGGTGGCTCTTCCATGTGTGAGGAATATCTTGTTGAAGAGACTCATCAGCCTTTGAGATCTGGAATGCTTCAAAGTATGAAGTGATACAGAGATGTCCTTTCTGTTAGCCTTGCCCACTAGAATCCCACAAACACTGTTTGTTCTTGAGTTCCTTTTCTGGGTACACAGCTTTAAGCACATACTCCATCCTTTTGATTTCAAGACAACAGAAAAGGCAAAAAATGACCAAGAGGCACAATGGAGTCTCCCGTTCCTCTGAGCACAAAAGTAGATCAATAAATGCATCCTGAGACAGATGTGTCTTCTCAGCATGTCACAAGCAAGTCTTCTGCTTAATTTGTAAGGTCTGCCTGTGAGTTTTGAGATGAACTCTCTCGCACTTGTATAATGGCTCAATCCACTTTTTTATCTGATGCATTTTCAAAAAAGGGTTTTATATGTGTTTACGAAAAAGTGTTACAGTTCTTTCCCTCTGAAATAAGATATCAACTTGTGGACTGTGTGGGAAGGAGGTAGGGAAATACAATCACAGTTAAAATAAGCATCATAAAATACCTATGCTTGCAACTTTTGTCTACATTAACAATGTATACATCATGAATGACCTGGTGGATATTTTTTATCTGCAGCATTTGCTCCTGCCCATGAAGCTGATGATGCCAGGTCTTGTTATAAACATGGAATGTAATGGTCTCACAGGAATTGCTAGTTTTCCTTTGCAAACCAGGGCTGGCAGGCATCCTTAATTGTATCTTATTGACAGAAAAGGCCCCCAGGAGATCAGGACCAATTACTAAACCCAGTGTAGCCGTGCTTGTTTTAGAAAAACAGAGAAGGGGGACAAAAAAGGCATATAAAGGAGAGAGGAGCTAGCAAGCTTTCCCAGCTGAAAAGTTTTATGAATTTTGAATGTTGCTGTGCAAAGGAGAAAGCAATACAGTATGGCTTGTATTTAGAAAGAAGGTTTCAATGCCATATGTATAATGCAGCATCCCCTTTTATAACAAAATTATCTAGATGTTCTCTGTCATGTGAATGTATTTTCGCCTTCAAGTTTCCAGCTTTTTGCATCATAGATACTTTTTAAAAATACTTTTTTTCTCGAAGAGCTCCCAGTTCTCAAAAGATAACAACTTTGGGAGATCACTGTGGAATGAGAGTCGAGGGACTGTGAGAGCCGCAGAGTAATGAATCTTAGTCATGAAAACATGTGGATGTGAGAAAGGGTAGACATAATTATGTCAGTGACTGGAGATCACAAATGCAAAACAACTGTCCAGCTTGTCAGAATTACCACGCATGAATATCCATGACTGGATACTCATTACAAAACATTGCTATTTTTAGGGTTCCTGATCCCAGTAGGAAGGCTTAAGAAACAATGGCTTTGAAACAATGCTGGTGCTATTTGCTATTCTGTAACCCACTATCTATCAAGCATAGCTAGCAGATATTTTGGAGGGTCCTATGAATGTAAGAGATGAAGGTGCAAATTGGTGTGTAGTGCTGTCTGCTAATGCACACTGTCACTCAGTGGTGCCAGAGAATATGCTCTGTCTTTCATGGAGACATCAATGTAGATGCCACCCTTCTCACAAGAACAATTTCAAGTAGGACTGGTGGCAAATGTTCTGTGATTCTGTGATTCTACCACAATTTTTTTCTTTTGGAAATGGTGACTGATCAAAAGCCAAAAGTTTCAGAAAACAGGTCAGTTTAGTGCAGTTTATTTTTATAAAGTGTGAGAAGTGTTCCCATGTCTCTTTCCTGAGTGAACATTTGTATCTTGCATTTGATATTATTTTTTCTTTTGCATTTTAGCGCACTATTAAAAAAGTCAGGAGTAGAATGCAGTGGTTTAATTTTCACTGGTTCTTGGCTTGCTGTGAAGTAAAAACAACACCTTTCGTTTTGCATGAAAGTTTGAAGGTTAAATCATTCAGGTTCAGTGTGGGTATTGTTGTAAAATCAGTTTTTCCTAGGTTTGCTGAAAAGAGAATTCTCTGTCATGGAAAAAGTATCCAATTGACAAGGAACATTTCTAGTGAAGAGTCCAACAGGGAAGTAAATGCTTGTGAGTATGCAGGCCCATATATATATTCTAATCTAAAAGCTAGTATATTAGTCCAGTGTAGCTCCCAGGTCTCTCAGCATCCCTGTTCATGGATATTATGTGTAAATCATCAAACCAGGCAATGGCTTGCAGAGGTGTCTACTGACATGCCTAGAAAAGCCATTGCAAATGAGATGTAGGCTGTTGTGGCAATTTCTAATTTTTCCCTGGAATTAAAACACCATTTGGGGCAGAGTAGAGTTTCTGTTTTCCTCTCTAGATAAAATCTCCTTGATGAGGAACAGTGGATCTGATTCAGGCCTCCATTATACTTTGTGGGATTCTCTGCAGACTTTCCCCTCTATTCCCAGCCCTGGCAAGGATCAAGGAAAATGGATGGTCAGCAGAGTTCTTCTTCCTGCTAAATCTGATGTATCCTTTCTTTCCCTTTCCTAGAATCCCTCATACTTCACATTCTCCTCTAAACCATTTATAACCATAGACCGTAATACCAAATGTACCATTGTTCTTTGAATGCTTTGTTGCTTTTATTTTTTGTTAACTACTGTTCATATAATAAATATGAAAGAAACAAGATACATCATGGGGAGGAAAGGATGTATCATTAACTCTTCCCTTGAATCAATAAAAGCAAATCTATTAAAAGAGAGCAACTTTTTAGATAAGGATGGGGTATAACAGCCTAGAACAGTTAATCTTTGAAACATCTCTGACAGGTCCATCATGCTGGGCACTAGTCCTCAGGCACTGGCTGTTGAGATGGATTCTCAAAGAAGGTATCATTTTGCCACACAGTTACCCTTAAGGAATGATGCTTGAAAGGTTGATGGTTCTCACTGATCTCACAGGTAAAATGAAAACAGACTGCAGGAGTAAGAATGCATATCTGAGTGATGACTATGTATGTCCTTGTGGCCACTTTTGTATTCCAGTATAGCTCTCAACTGGAGTGCTAAAAGCTTCAGGATCCAGGGCATCTTCTGCTTAAGCCTTAGTAGATGACCTTGTATAACAAGGCCGGGACCTCTATGTGATATCAGAGTGCAAACCTGCATTTACTAGCTGGCTCCATTTGAGGAAGTTTTAATGGTGGTGGTTGGAGAGCCAGGATGATCTCAGAACATGATGTTTCACTAGCAGTTTGCTGTGCCTGCTGAAAACAGATGCATGTTGTGGGTTTGCACAGCCTGCAAGCTGCTTGGTCCAGTCATTTTGCAGCAGGAGAAACCCCTTGTTTGGAAGATGAAGATAGAAAGTGAAGGACAAGTAATGGCACTACATGTCTGGCAAAAGAACTATTTTATCTTTGCAAGAAGAGCTCAGGGAGAGGTGAAGAGAGCAAGACGAATCTGATGAGCATTGGAACTGTGAAAGCAGGCAAGGAGAATGAGAGATAGCACGCAGACAGCTTGAGAAGGAGACAAGCCACAGATAAGGAGCTGTATCTATCTAATAGATATTCTTCCCCTAATTCTAATGGAAATTCTATCTCCCAGAACCTGCCAGTGGAAACCTAATCCACCTCCAAGGGATACACAACACTTCTCAAAGCAGATTCCAGATGGCGACAAGGTCATTTTTGTCTCATCAGCTCTAAAGCACAGCCTGGCATCTTCCTTTTCCCCCTCTTCCCCTTCCTTGCACAAGCTGAAAAGGAGAGGATAAGTTGAATGACAAGTAACATTTCTACAACACACGGAATAATTCAGGAATGGCTCTTCTGCTGCTGAGTAGAGTTTAACTATGCTTTTCTGAAGAGTAACTACTGTGTTGCTTGTTTTGGGCTCTACAAGTGACCAAGGAGTTGCATTAAGCAAATAGTTGCTGTAAATGCAGTTTAAAGAGCTGGCACGTCAGCTACCTTTACCTGCCTTCTGACAACCTTGTCAATGGAAAGCATCTGCCAGGACTTCAGCAAAGCCTTTGACACCATCTCCCATAGCAAACTCCTGGAAAAGCTGCCAGCCCGTGGCTTGGACAGGCACACCCCTCACTGGGTTAAGAACTGGCTGGATGGCCAGGCCCAGAGTGTGGTGGTGAATGGTGACACATCCAGTTGCTTCCCTTTGCTAATGACCTCCAGGGTAAAGCTCAAGTTGACAGATGCTGAGGTGCTAACCAGAGTGATGAAAGAGAACTTGGTCTTGGCAATGTGAGTGTGGGGGAGAAGGATAGGATATAACACATTTTCCTTAGATTATTAATAAGAAGTCGCAGATCTGTAACCATCATGTTAATGGACAGAACCATCTGTCTTGTTAGCGAATCTGCTACTGAGAGTGTTCTGGCCGACAGCTCAGGGAAGTGAGGTGTGAATGCTTTGTAGTTCTCTGAATAGTATTCTAAAACCAACCTGTCAGTGGCTGCAGGGGGATACCAAGCCCATAGTGTAGTCTGAAGAATTGACGTACCCACTATAGCACTACAGCCCTGGTACTGTATGACTAATAGATGTTTAATGAGGACACAAGTGTGCTTACATTTTTATATAGTAGTCTGGTAGAAGGCTAAATAAGTCCTAAGGGTCTGAAAAATCCTTATATGATCACAGGCCCTCAGGGGATGATCTTATTCCTCTAAGTGCTGCTGCCCATGTTAAGATTGGGTTGTTTTTTTGACTCCATTTAATCTACAGAGACAATCCACAGGTGACATTCGGAGTCAGCGGCAGGTTTCAAGATGTCCCATTCTGCCCTGTGGCAGAGCGGCATGCCATGGTTGAGTGAAGAGACCAAGGATGTTCCTGAGGGTAGCTGTGCCACATCTCCCCTCTTTGCCAAACAGCTGGAACTGCACCTGCCTGGGAAACCAGCAGGTATCAAGGGGAACACTGATAACTGCTGAAGCACGGACTGAAGGGCTGGTAGTAGTGGATACCTGGCTTACCTCAGCCAAAGCCCTACTGACTTACTGAATAAATGGAGAATAGGAATAATGAAGACCAATCCTTTGCAACTTGATAATCACAGAATGCTCCAGCTGTGTTTTTGCAGGGACTCGGGATCTCTCTGATAAGCACGCAGAGAGCTGGTAGCCTATGGTGCCTTATAATCTGTAGTATCCAGAGCACAGTTCTCTCTAAAGAAATATGTGTGAACAGTATGGCATCAACCTGACCCAGTCACTCAGTGATTGCAGTAATTTACACTTACGACTCTATGTCAATGTTAAAAAAGGAAAATTGAAAGTATCAGTACTTCTATCTTTTGTTATTCCTCTCCTCAGTGTTTATTTTCATGCTCATACAAACAGCTGGCATGAAGGTCAGAGAGATCATTTCCATACTTCATTTTTCATACAGCTTTTGCCCTATATCAGAACTCTAAGAACTCCAGATCACACAATATTCTCCATAATAATAAATATTGATATTGGCCATGAACCAGAAACCCCCTCTTTCATCTTATAGTAACCATCCACATAGTAATAATGAAAGATAGAATCATCACAGTATCTTCCTTACTTCCCCCTGTGCTGTACCCCTCTGAGTCCTTTTCTAGGTGTGCTCTCTAATGGGTCCCTGGAGAATGCACCTGTCAAGCAGGCTAATATGTCCTTCAGCAGGAACCTGCTCCTGGGATTCTTCCTCAGTAGGACCCTGCTGCCCTGGCATGGCATTCACATTGGGCACACAAAGAAGCTGTGGGAGTCTACTGCTTCTGGTCTTTGGGCAATTCTAGCTCTTCCGAGTTTGTGCAGAACAAAAAACCACCTTTGTGGCCTTTTTTCTCTTAGCTATTCATGGCAGAGTGTTCATGGGTTTGGTTGAGTGGATGTATATAAAGGACTCCTAACCTCTCCAAGGTGGAATGGTAGAGCTCATGTTTATGATCCCCTGAATAACTGTCTCACCCAGAACATTTTCTCCAGAAAGTGTCAGTGACCTTAGTGCCATCCTGTTGCTAGCTAGCTCTGTGCACATAAGACTTCTCTTGTTTTTCAGAGCTGGGATACAGCTTCTGCCCAGAGCAGGCACCACTGACCACAAAGAGTAAGCACCCTGCTTAAAAGTAAAAAGAGACTTCAGAAAAACAGGAGAAATGGCATACAAGTGTATAGGACTATTAGTACAAGCACAGAGACTTATGGAAACATCAGTGTTGTGTTGTGTTACTGCAAACAAGGTCACATATTTGGTTCCTTCATGCTCCAAAAGGTGCAGACTGGATGTGGGCTGTGTGCCCATGGAGGGTGGTGCTCACTCCAATAACAAACACAGTTCTGAGTGCAAATGACCTAGTGCTAGTCTCATTCACATCACTTTGCAGCCAGCACAGCATCATGTGGAAGCTGAGTGCTCTGTCCCAGCTCATCTACATGTCTTTCTTTGCATATGCTTGCCATGTAGAAGAAAGACTCAGGGACATAGCCTTTTCAAGCTGATTTTAGGTCGCACCACTATAGTGGTGAAAAAAGCTGAATACAGAGCCAAGAACTTGCCTATCAGCCTCCTTTGGAAGGCAGGAGAGCAGTCTGGTGGTTTCAGCTCTGTGCTTCACTCAGGAAAGTCGCATATTCCTTTGAGAGTGATCAGCTTAGCTAATAAGAACAGAAACACCACTGTAATTAATAGAAATCACAGCTTAGAAAATATCCAAAGAGTGAGCCATGCTGATAGGTTAGAAGACTCATCAACACTTAATTAACAAAGGAAGCATTGCAAAGTTAAGTATATTTACAGTTGCAAGAGGCAGTGTCACTGCAAAGATGGACCTATCTGAATTCACTCTCACTTCTAGTGGGAGCATTAGAATGTTTCATGGAAGAGATTTGAATGGAAGCAACCCAAAGTTTGACCCAATCCCATATCTCATACCCTTAATTATACTGCATAAATATACATGAAAGGCAGCATTTAAGATACTATGTTCTGTTGTTATGGCAACTGATATTCTAAATGGTGATGATGAAAAACAAGCAAAAGGAAGCTATATAGGAAAAAATGCATTGTGTTGTTATGGCAACCTTTTAATTTCAAAGAGTTTGGAATTACATGTATGGTAAGCATTGCTGGAAACCTGGTCTTGGGTGTGTTTGGGGTCTCTTTCCAATTCTGTGCCAGAGAAAATCACATTATGTTGAAGACAGTATATTGGTGAAAGTTTAACTCCTGGAATTATAGGCAACCTTTTACATAAGATGTAGAGTAAAAATTATGGTTTATCTCAGTCTTGTCAATTTACAGGGTTGCTGTTCTATAACATTTGTAATACTTCCAAACTGGTTTGCTTTCTGCGTCATTCTTTTAGAAACATATTCACATTCAGGGTCCACAGGATTTGTCTTAAAATCATGAGATTCTCCTGGGAAGAAACATGTAAACATATATCCCTGGAAGTGTTCAAGGCCAGGCTGAATGGGGCTCTGAGCAACCCAGTCTAGTGGAAGATGACCCTGCCCCATGGCAGAGGGGTTGCGACTAGATGATCTTTAAGGTCCCTTCCAACCCAAGTCATTCTATGATTTTATGATTCTATTTTATAGATATATGTCTGTCTCTCTTCGTCAATCTTGTTTTAACTAATCCCAAGTGCTAATCAGTTTGTGTCACCTTTTCCCCCATCATTGTCTTCCAGCTCTCCTGGTTTTTTGTTTTTACCTTCCATTCTCCTGGAGTCATACTCAACCAGAGATAACGTGCACCTGCACACTTGGCGAAGGTGAAGCTAAATTTACAGGAATCTTGAACTCTAAAGGGCTATTGCACATCTATTAACAATTCTGGCCTCTTTGCTGATTTCACTCAGCAAACACAACAGAACAGAATGGGGGAAATGCTGTGCCAAGGAGAGATATGGTGTGAGAATGGAACCAAGCCAGTAATTGCACTTAAATATATCATGAGACTTCAGCCACTGTATATGAGAACGCTCTGAAATCACCCCATTAACAATGAAGTGGTAAAAAAAAAATAAGAATCCTTGCAGAGCACTCCTCAGTCATAAGCAACAGGACCAATACATTTTTTGCTTACTACAACTAAGAATAATTTTATCATCCTTTAAAGTTCTTGTGAGAGGAAAATTAGGGAACAGTGCCTTCTCTCACACAAGAATTATACCATGTGCCCGAGAGCATTGTCCAAACACTTCTTGAACTCTGTCAGGCTTGATGCTTGTCTTGCAGTGACTTTATGATGTATCCCATACAGTCTACTCTATGCCAGAAAAAAATAAATCTTGTGCCTTTAAACTGAGCTCCAGAGTGGAGAGGAAAAAAAAATAGTCAAAGAAACTTTTTCAAAGCAGTGTGATGTTTCAAGGACACTGCTTCACTCTGTTGTTCTTCAGCAGAGAAGGGGGAGGAAGGGCTCTTGGCTTGGTTTTTCCAGGCAGGTCTCAGTTCAATATTCTTCGGAGAGGGACAAAGAGTTGAACTTCTGTGTTTTC
>WEIV01015199.1:1758-17662 GCA_013390005.1 Calyptomena viridis
AAAACTGGTTTCAAACTCTGTACTACTAGTAAGAAAATGGTTTTAATTGTGCTGCACTATTTATGTGCTCATTTATTATGAGTGAACAATTTTTGAAAGAAAAAGGACATGGTTGAGCAGTTGGAGCTTGAATGGAATGTCACTACTTTCCAGAACAGTTACTACTACATACAATGATATACTTAATTACAGAAAGAATACATCCTGCTTTGGAGCAAAAAATGATCTTTATGAAGACTTTTCCCGCTTTCTGTAAACAATAAAGCAACTGAGTCTTAAAATATTCTCAGTATTTGAAGTCATATCCAGAAAAAAAAGAAAAAGACTAGTTTGATAACCCATTGCAGTAGCAAATTATTCTATTATTAGNTGACAGCATGGGGGGTTGCCAAGTTTTATGGAGAAAAATATGGCTTACAATTTTTCAAGTTTCCTTAATATCGAGTTCTTAAAATACAACAAAGAACTACAATTAAATCACACGGGAACACGGGTTTAGTGACATTNCTACTTTCCAGAACAGTTACTACTACATACAATGATATACTTAATTACAGAAAGAATACATCCTGCTTTGGAGCAAAAAATGATCTTTATGAAGACTTTTCCCGCTTTCTGTAAACAATAAAGCAACTGAGTCTTAAAATATTCTCAGTATTTGAAGTCATATCCAGAAAAAAAAGAAAAAGACTAGTTTGATAACCCATTGCAGTAGCAAATTATTCTATTATTAGCTGCTATTAGCTGCTATTAAAGACATGCTGCATCTATATGTTTGTGGATTGGCAATACGAAACCATTCCCATCTTATTTGACATACAGCAAAATCCTAAACCTCTTGCATACTTCAAATTTTCTTTTGAGGTGGCACATAAAGAAAATGGTATAAAAAGAACAAAATCCAAATCTCTGTAAAGTAACAGAAGAAAACTTTTTGGCAGCAAGCTATATACTGCCATCAGGACTAGCAGATGCAGGAAGGGAGACAGAAGCAGAGAAAATGGAAGTAATTGAGTGTTTTTTATTTAACTTAAAATAGAACAGGAGGGAAAATTTCTAATTTTTTTAATGAAATGCTACACTGATTACCTTCAATAGGAATAAATGTTTTTTCTATTTTTTAATAATTTCTGACACTGAATAAAACAAATAAATCTGTTCATTATACACAAAATTGGTTTATTTTAGCAATTGCTTAATATTTTCACAAATATTTTGATTTTAACAAAATTTGGCAAGCTATGCCAAGATTTCTGCTTTCCAAACATACTAAAGTTAAAAGAAAAGTTTATTAAAGAACTGCATAGAATATATAATTATCATTAAAAAGTGAGTTCCCAGCCGAGGAACACAGCTAAAGGTATTAAAATACGAAATATAATCACTTTTTTTTCCTCACAAAACTACTACATTCAAATTGTTACTTACCGGAGAAGAAAAGACAGTAGAATTGTGATTATTTTTTTTATATAATAAAACATAGTATTTCAGGTCTGATTAAGGTCAATGTTGAGATAAAATTATTAGCCTGGCTATTCAGTTGATTGTATAATATAAACTAAAATTATATCCCAATTTTGATATAGTCAGTCAAAAAAATATTCTCCTAAAGACCGCCAGTCAGAAGGACTAGAAAAACTTTTTTAAATTGTTTTGTGCTGAGTAAAAGGGAGTTATTGCTGTGCTAGGGCTACTGGAACTGTAGAAAAGAGAGCAAGGTTACCAATTCCATTCATATTAAAGCCATCGACTCGTCCCTACAGTATTTGAAAAAGCACAGTAATTACATGGCAGTAGATGAGTCTCAAAGACAAGAAATGATGGAGAGCAGGGAGGGGTAGGCAGAGCTGTGACCCAAAGACCTGCCTGTTAGCAGTGCCACCAAACTGTGGTGAATCTTTTGACAAATTATATTCACCATATAAAAACCAATTAATCCAAACTGATATCCTTGGGGGAATGTATCATTTTCAGGATATTTTAATCAGAAATACTTCTCTGAGCAGGATGTGTGTTTGCAAGAAAGACCACAGAGAAAAAAGACTGCAGGGCATCTCACAAAGCTGACTCTTCAACAAAGTTCATGGCTCCTGCTGAATCTCAACATTATTCTGGCAGAACAGGGCAGAGATTGAGTTCATATTTCTTGGTCTGACATGGAGCTGGTCAGCAGACCAGATGTACCCAGCACTGAATAGAATTCCCACGTCCTGTGATACTGATATGGTTTCTCATATAGCCTGGTACTTAGGGTTCTCAGCTTGATCTTCCACATCCCAGATAAATGTCCTGATATGGGACACAGAAATAGAAGGGATTGCCCAAATTGCCAAATCTAATACATAAATCAAAGGCAATCACATAATAAAAACTATGCTACAAGACATGTGTAGACTACACACCTATTCTTCATCTACAGCAAGTCACAAAACACCCTAATAAACTGTACTAAACTTGCAACCTTTAATACAAAATATCAAAAAAGCATAAAAAACTACACAAGGACCAGAACAGATCAGAAACATTTTTAATATCATAACCTTTGAAAACAGCTGAGGATGTATAGATGGCACCTACAGCAGTGTCTATCAATTAATCATGCAGAGTTGAGAAGCTTTATCATCTGAAATTAAGAGACCAAACAATGGAGAAGTTAATCTTTCACAAAGCTGAGTTCTTTGTGTGACTCAAGACATATCTATACTGCATTTCCAGCCTTTCTGAAAACAAGTACTTGAACTTTACTGCATCACAGACATAACTTTAAATAAAGCACTACCTCTTGATCATTGGGTGTATCAAACTGCAGGACTCAGTTTCATCTTAACACGAAATAGCACAGTGTGCAAAGTCTGGAATATGAGAGATTAAAAAGTATGAACTCAAGATAACTGGCTCCTCCCAACTTCTAATATGGATTAAGATTCAAAATTAAGAACTTTGTAGAAAATTCACAAGTGCATCAAGAGACACATAACATTAGCCTGCCTATTGAAAATCTCCATGCTATACCCATTTCAAGCTTTTATTCCTCTCAAATATACCAGGTGCACGTAAACTGTAAAGAAATTAATGTTAAGATGAAGTTTTACTATTACTGCTAATAGTAGCACTTTGATGAGTTTTATAGAAATATTATTACTCATGCACCTGTCAAATTATTTCCACTTATAAAAGGCACTATTACTTACATCTGATCAGTTATCAAACAATCTCAGCAGCATTCTAAGGTGTATTTATTAGAATGGAATATGTTTTATGTGATCGCTATATATTTCAGTCTTAACTCAAAAGTACTTGCAAAGGATCCTGCAACTAATAGTCATTTCACAAAGCAGAACTCAAATCCTGCTAAATAATATTTGCATGTGGGCTTTAAAATGCAAAATACCTGAAAATAATTATGGTCCTTTGAATTATTGTCTTGATTCGAAGAAGAGGTTTTGTCTGACAGCATGCAGTCAAGTGTATAATGAGATCATTCTAGACAGTAATCACACCAGGACAGATGAAACTGAGTGTTGGTCAGAATGCATACACTTTGATGAGCACTCATTTGCAAAAATTGCCCAAAACTCCTGTGAGAGCTAATTTTTTTCAGCTGTACTTTAACGAAGACTAATAAAAAGCAATGAAACATCAGAAAATGTTTAACATATGTCAAGCAGCAGCCTTTTTCTCTCAGTTTGTAGAGAAAATATGAATTAATCCTTTGGAAAATTACTTTCATAACATAAACATATTTGCAGGAACATAGTAGATGGGTGGAGACCTGCGTGCATTTTGATAATGAGCTGGTTACGTGGTATCAGTCATGCCCACGTGTTTTAACTTCAAAAATGACAGTGTTTTCAAGAATAACATTTCATTGTTCAGAATATTACCAGAGATGTTATCCAGGGAAGCATATGATGGGAAGCAATTATCTTAATCATATACTAAAAACCTTTTAGAGGAATGATAAGGTTTTAAAGGAAAGTACATTAGAGCTGCGATATGTATGAATTGGCATGGCTTGTACAACCTCAATTCAGTCTCCTGTGCACATGCATTCTGAAGAAGTTTTTATGATTATAATGCTGTTTCTCCACATGACCTCTGCTGCATCAAGGACATAAAGAAGCGGGGGAAATGGACAAGAGAACAAACGAAATTATGGCACATTACTCTACAAATGTGGCAGGAGAAATAGTATTATAAAACAATAGATGCAAAATATTTTCCCTAAATATCACAGAGAAACTCACATGAAACTATGCTCCTATGAAAATATCCAAAAGGAATGTTAAATGAGAGTTACTAAAGGTAGAAATTTTTCATCAACAGATCTATCTAATTTGTATCTAAGAATTTAAAAAGATCTGACAAGAAGTTATCTCAAAAAATGGTCCTGTTTCTTAATAGAACTTGGAATATTGATAAGATTTGAGAAGACTAAAAGGAAGCTAATGGAGGAACCTTTGTCATTATAGGCTTCCAGCCAGAGATCGGGAATAATGGAATTGCTGATATGGATCATGATTAATAATAAATGGAAGGGACATAGGTCATGCAAATTAGCATTACTTTAGAAAAACTGGATCTTATTAGTGAACCTGAGGGGTTTTTTTAATAAAATTGTAAGTTTGTTTAATAAAGGTAAATAGAGTCAATTTGGTATTCTCTTTTATAATACATTTGGGTTAATTATTATATTTGGGTTAATAAACTTTATTCAAGTGGTCTACGTTTGCAACAGAGGCAATTTAAAAAATGTAATATTGTATGGTTCCAGATACATGCGCATGAGAAGTACACACTACCCAAATGAAGGAACAGGTAACAGTTTTATCCCTCTTTATCCTAAAAATACCATTGCATGTAGAAGGAGGGTCAAAAAGTCTGTATAAACCTCATTTCTTTTAATGCTCTTTGTTGGGATTCTGAAAGCTGCCCATTAAATGGGCAAGAATCAGCCAAGAAAGCACATTAGAAACAGCAATCATTGAATCTTTCACTGTCTGCTTCTCAGTTTGTGACACTAAAGTTTTATTTTAGCTTTGCTGGATAAATTCTGATTTTTTCAAAAGGCTAAAAGTGAAGTGAAACAAAGAGAAAAAAAAAAAAGCAGAACTCTTTTCATTCCCAACATAACCAAAAATCAATTTTTAACATAGTGCTTTGTTACTCAAGTGAAGACAAAATTGAAAGATTTCAATTTTCTAGTTATTAATATGAGAGTTTTATGATAACAGAAGTTTGTCCAAATATAAAATTGTTCTGTCTAATATAGAATAACTGAGGGAACAGCTGTGTTAGGGGAAGCTATGGCTTTATCTCACGCTGCCCAGAACTGCTTAAAGGACTGCTTAGAGCAGACAGTATATGAACTGCCATTGAAATTTTTTATCATTCATCGTCTGTCATGTATTCATTTGTTCTGTTAATACATTTATAATCGGAGTCACACCCTAATGAAAATGGTGCTTATTTTGCACAACAGTAGTTAATTTTTTTTCTCTCCCTTTGTAACTTTTATCAAGAAAGCCAATTCCCACATTGATACAATAAAGCACGTATAAGTTTTCTTCTTTAAACATTAGATGTGGGATATACACATGGTTGGTATATCTACTGACAACAGTTATGTCAAGAAAGAATATGGAAGAGAACCTGTCTACATAAAGTGTATATGGATCACTTGGACCTGTTTCTTGGGTAATACCAGCAACCCGCCTTACCTGAACAGCCTAGGAATGAATTTCACTGTAGAAAGAATTTTCACTCTCTGCGTGAAACCCACCCACACACAGTTAGAGAGTGGGTCACAGCTTTAACATGCTGTATACTGTTGATCTTAGGGAGGCAGCTGACTGGGCAGAAATCAGAGTTGCACACCTCACTGACCCATGTACAGCCACTTCTAATCACAACACTGTAATAGATACCTTAAGAGATATCTTCTGACTCCAGGGAAAATCAGAAGGAAATCTCACAGACAGAACCTCATATTTCATCTTGTAGTACAAGGCATTTTTCCTGATCTCATATGAATACTTAATTGACTAATTCCTAATTCTAGTCAAGACCCTTGTTCTGGAAGACAATATATACTGTGAAAATCTAACCCAATAGAAATCAATGGCAAAACATGTCCTAACAATGACATTAGGAATATATGTCAGCCTCTGAGACTCCGATCACTTGAAGACCTATTCATCAAGATAAGTAGGTTAGTAACACCTGTCAACAGAATACTGATCAACATAGGACCACAGGTGAACTGTGCTTCTCTAGGATAGAGTATTAAAACATCAATAGAAAGCATCCTAATTGTATTCCAGAACTATGATAACAATATCAGAAATAGAAAAAATAGGTATGAAAATGACATCATGATGAAACAAATCTCCCAAGCTTCCCCCATTTTAGGTATTTGTACTTTGAGAAAATAAAAAAATATAAAATGCCAGAAAATATTTAAAAACAGAAAAAAAATTATAAATTTATAATCACTAGTATAGGAACAACCACACCAGCAAACACTCTAGGCATAATTTTCAGAAATCTTTTATGTTTTTGAAGGGTGCTTAAAACAAGTACTAGCTGTACTGAAGAAAAAACCCCAGCAAAATTGAAGATAGAAAAGCAATTGTATATTCTATTCTTCCATCAGCGCTCTCTTAATCTTTATTAAAATGTCACATGAAATTTAAAAATCTGAGCTGTAAACATATGGTAGTGCATTAGACAAAATAGCTTTCAAGAAGAAACATGTACTCTATGCTGTGGCAGTAGGAATGACAAATACAAAATGTGTCATCACTGGAAGGAGAAGGTTAGTTTGGTTTCCTATACAGTGTTCTTGCAAAGATTTGTATCTTGAAGGTCCAACTATGATCCTTACAACTATAAATTAACCTGTTAATACAAGTAAATTGAGAAATTCTGTACCATAGCTCCATATGGCTCAAATGTGGGTTGAAGGAGGAAAAAGAATAACAGAGAAAAAGTATGTATAAGTCTTATAACTAAGACTGGGCACTATATTTCACTATTAATAGGTTATTGACTAAAAATACAGCTGAAAAATTGTTTGATAATTTTTAGTTTTCACTTTCAAGCAAATTTTACTAAAAAGCAGATAAATACACAGCAAAATAAAAAAATATTTTCAGCTGGACTACATATAACATTTAATTGAAAAAAAGGTATCTGTTTTTCAGTTCAACTACTTCAGTTCTTCTTATAATCCTTATAACCTCACTCTCCTCCTCTTAAACAGAAAAGGGGAAGGCTATTAGGGCATTGTGGATAAGTAATACAATCCATACTCCTATAGAAGCCAATACCTTAAATTGATGCATACATATAGAAATAAGACGAAATAACTTGAACACACTCTGATACAAGAACACACCTTTGGAATACCTCTGTGCAACATCTCACCACCCTTTGGAATCCTCTAGCCACCATGACAAGGCAATATATATACATAGACATAACAGCAATAAGAGATTTTCAGAATAAATCACAGGCTGCCCACATTTGTTTCTTGAAGAGTCACTGGAGAGCTCCAACCTAGCCAAAGACAGAATGTTAGGGTACCTACGTCTTGGCTGCAGCTGGCCATGAATACACTCAAGTTGGAAATAAGAAACTTCTTAACCACTAGCACAGAAATCAGTGGTTCTAATACAGACTTCTTTGCAGAATAACAGGCACAAAATCACAGCTATTTTTCAGATGAATCTTGAGAGGTTTATTAAAGGAACTACACAACGGGTACAACCTAACTCCTCCCCCTTTAAGGGGAGTATTGTCATTGTGTCAGGGAACTGACATTCTTGTTCGTTCTTTTCATGGCCTATGATACTCTTTCTGTATTGAATGTAAAGGGAGATTATATTGTGGTAAACATCCTGAGAACCGCAAAACTTCAGTTAACAATAGGAGCATTTCTCTAAGGCAAAAAATTACTTAGAAGAGAAATCACTTGCTGCCTAAGAAAGTATTCAGCTATCAGGTTGTTATGGAAACACAAGCCTCTTTTGTCAGTGATCTACTCCACCAAACCAATGCACATCTCACACCACAATACCACCTATGCTCTGTGTTCTGTATTGCCAAGCTCTGAGTGGCTCTTCACTTCTCACTCAACATACAAAGGAATTATTCTCAGGGGAGATATTGTCCCCCCAAGTATTAGAGAGAAGAATTAGGGACATTTGATTATCATTCATATAACATCACGGAATATTCTGACTATTTCCTTGGAAGGGACCCCCAAGGATCATCAAAGTCCAACTCCTGGCCCTGTCCCAAGAATCACACCATGTGACTGAGAGCGTTGTCCAAATGTTTCTTGAATTCTGGCAGGCTTGGTGCTGTGATGTCACGTCATGTCCTGAAGCACTGGTAAGCTTTAATGCCCCTGATTGGCCTTCTGAGGTTCTCCATTCACACTCTACTTCCTGCAGACGCTGTTTCAGCTCAGTCTGAGGCTTTAGCTCCTGCCTGAGCTATGCTGAAGAAGTGCCTGTCTTGTGCACTCTGTGCAGCCAGACCTCAACTCATGGGCTGACTTCCCAGTGTGGACCCTGGACCCAGACTTGCCATTGCAAACCTTCCTGGCCATCACCAAACCCGATCTTGATCTATGTATTGACTTTCCAGCTTGAATTTAGACTTACCTCCTCAGCACAACCTTGCTTGATGATCATCTGTCGGCTGAAGCTGGTCATGATCTCTGGGTCTGCCCTGCTCACGGGTGGTGAGAAAGGGCTTTGCCTAGTGAGGTCCCTGACAGCTCCCTGACCTGTCAGCCGTGGTGATGCCCTTCGCTCCTGCCTGCCCATCCCTAAGGGGCAGCTGGACCTTGCTGCTCCTTAACAAGCCCGAGACTTAGTGCTTAGAAAATTCAGCACTGATGGTAGGAAGTACTGGTTTTGAATACGCACCACAGTATCAAAAGCGTTTGTGCACAATCAGTTGCTTCAGAAACATTTGTGTTAAATTTCTAGCTATTTTCAACTGAATTGCATTTATTTTGATAAGAGATTCCCTCCTTTATTATGTTCTTCTCTCTATAAAACCAAGATGATTTTTCTTGATCACTGAAAGTATTTAATCCTGGGGAGTTTGACTGTGGATAGTGTCTTTAAGTGCACTATATCCTGCTATCTCTGGTTTAAAAAGCACACTTAAATGAAATACAGCTCTATTAGTGGTCCTTCTGTTAGAAGCAATTTGTGCGAGTGGTCTTCAGAAAGGTTAGTGTGTGACCCTTGAGATTAACTAGAGTTTCAAAGTGATGAAGCATGGGTGACTAAGGCTAGCCTCTTGAATTTCCATGCATCCAGGCAATTTGTATATCTGGCAGTGTGATGGTTCCTTCTTGTGGCCACTTTGGACTGCTTTGCTTATAACTAGAAAATAACTGTTTTCACAGAAGTGAAGGTATAAATTCACCAAGTAAGAAATATATGTTTACCACCTTAATTTCAGTCCAGAGAATTGAAGTGTCCAAATATTCAGGGTTACTGAAGTCAAACAGAAACTGATGATCTGAGAAACAGAATTTTATTTATGAAGCCAAGTATTTGATGATTTGGAAACTAGGTAAAAGACACATATTTTAATTTTGATAAAAATGTTGTCACAGTTAGGCTGTTTTTCCCAATTCAGGTTTTTGGATAATTGTCTTCTAGATTTCTGTATGAGACTGCTGACACAATGTTATATAGTAGACAAAAGAATGCAAGCAGAGGTGATGTGACACGTGGGCTACAAATTTTCAGGTTCATTTTCACTGTAATGACAGGAGAGGGATGTCAGGCTGAAAGAGAAAAAAAACACCTCACACCCTAATATTGCAGTATATTGGTCAACTTGGGGAAAGTTTGATATGTTGTAATAATCCAGAGACAACTATTTTTTGTTAATTTCCCTGCTGTAATTATGAGGCTACAAGAAAAAGCAACACATCACATATCTAAGGACAATTTTTAACCCTGTCTGTCAGCCATATCTTAGATACTGGGCAAAGTAGTTGTATAAGAGCTATCTTTAAAATTACTGATTTGGGAATTGCTGACTGTGCAGTGGCTGAGAGCTCAGCATAAGTGAAACTCCATAGTTTCTCAGCCCACACTGAGCTCTCCATTGCTACAGCTCAGCTCTTTCCGGAGTTGCAGATGGTTCACTAAGGTCTCCCCGACCTGCAGCCACAGTGAAGTAACACAGCTGAAAAAAATAGGTCCCTGAACTAGAATTCTCTTACCTAAGGATGATATTCATGCAATTTACATACAGAAATGCCTTTCTTGTTGTTGAGATGTTTTATTAGAACCTTTGTTAATCTGCATGGACAGATCACATTTCCCAAATAAGGTTGTTGGGATTTTTTTCCCCACAAGTTATTCACAAGAAACAGAGTTTGAAAAGTCCTCTCTAATTCCTAATGACACTTGAGGAGAATTAAAAATATTTTAATTAGTACAGGCCATCAATCATTGTTATTAAAGCACGTAGACTGCCACACGGTCTCACTTACAGGGAATTTCTGCAGTAGAAATTATAAAGGCAGATATAATCTCTCTACTGGGTATGCACATGCAATTAATTCCAATTTAGAAAAAAAGTTAACACTTATTGTGTAGCTCAGATTTCGTTCAATATTTCTCCTAAAGAAAGTGTTGACATTATGAGGTGCAAAGGTGGACTACAGGACGCAACGTCCAAGCTATGAAGGATTCAAGTTAGGTCTGTAAGAGTCTTCAACAGCAGAGGCCCAAATGCAGCATGGTGTTCACAGAATCACAGAATCACTAGGTTGGAAAAGACCTCCAAGATCATCGAGTCCAACCCATGCCCTAACACCTCGACTAGAGTATGGCACCGAGTGCCATGTCCAGTCTTTTTTTAAAGACATCCAGGGATGGGCACTCTACCACCTCCCCGGGCAGACCATTCCAGTACTTTATTATTCTTTCTGTGAAAAACTTTTTCCTAATATCTAACCTATACCTCCCTTGGTGCAGTTTGAGACTGTGTCCTCTCGTTCTGTCAGTTGCTGCCTGGTGGAAGAGACCAACCCCCACCTGACTACAACCTTCTTTCAGGAAGTTGTAGAGAGTGATGAGGTCACCTCTGAGTCTCCTTTACTCCAGCCTAAACAGCTTTAGCTTAAACAACTTTTAGCTCCCTCAATCGTTCCTCATAGGGCTTGTGCTCCAAGCCCCCCACCAGCCTCGTTGCCCTCCTCTGGATGTGCTCAATCATTGCCAAGTCCTTCCTAAACTGAGGGGCCCAGAACTGGACACAGCACTCAAGGTGTGGCCTCACCAGTGCAGAGTACAGGGGAAGAATGACCTCCCTGCTCCTGCTGGCCATACTGTTCCTAATGCAGGCCAGGATACCATTGGCCGCCTTGGTCACCAGGGCACACTGCTGGCTCATGTTCAGTTGGCTGTTGATCAGTAACCCCAGGTCCCTTTACCCTGGGCACTGTCCAGCCGCACTGTCCCCAGCTTGTAACGTTGCAGGGTTTTTTTGTGGCCAAAATGCAGAACTCAGCACTTAGACTTATTAAACTTAATCCTATTGGTCTCTGCCCAGATGCTCTGTTGCATCTAACCTGCTGCTGCCAGTATTCTGGACTCTAGATAACTGATCAAAACCACACTAACTTCAAGAAGATACATGATAATGGTTACTTTAGCATTAGAATTATGCAGTGGCTTGAGCTTTAGCCATTTATTAAAAGTTTACACCTTTTCCAAGATGATTTGTTGCTAGAGTTTGCAAAATTTCATTACATCTCTAAAAGCAAAAGGGCAATACTAATGCATGCCTTAAGAACTAATAAAATTTTATTACTATTTTTCAAGGTTATATATGTCATGTGACTGTTTTTTTAAGTGGAAGGGCACTGTAAAAATTAAAATGAGTAGTAGAAATGTCTAGTTTAAGGAATAAGGATACTGTCTTGGAGCAGCAAACAGAAGAATGATTAATTCATTAATCAATTACGTTGTAAAAGTCATTTTACGGGATTGACCCACAAAGTTCTAAAAACAAATTTATATATTACTTAGCAGAAAAAACTACAGTATTTCAGAATATTCCTATCACATCTTAACTATTGGTTTAAAGGTAGAAATGTTGCAAGATGCCAACACACTCTGCCAAACTTGTTCTATCAATCTATCACAGAAACAAAGAACAGTTTAACTTGAACTCAGATACATACACAGTCTTTTTAACTCTTAAATTTGTCCTAATTAGAAGCACTTGCTTTAACTGCCAGCATAAACCAATAATGTAACCATTCTCCCTGTATAAACCTAATTTTTTACAAACAGACATAAAACTCACACAACATAGCACTTCAGAAGTAGAAGTAACAAAATTTATGACTACTTCTATTTGCTTTCTACCCATTTTTTTCTCCCTGATATCTAACAAACCTTTACCATTTGGTACACAGAGTTCTCACCCTCTGTGATTCCTTACCAGTTCAACAATAAAATTCCAGAGAACTACAGAGCAGCCTGGTTTTTTTCCCCAGTAGATCAGAGAATGACAACTGGCAAGGTGACTATTCACAACCTGTTAGGAATTTACTGGCAGAGCAGATAATAGCAGCAACGTGCAGCTCTACAGCTTCAAAAGCCAGTCAGAATGATCTTTCCTCTCAATATAGGAAAGGAGAATTATCAATCACTGATCACACTGTCCTACCACCTAGGGAAAGAAGACTGACAGATGCAATTTTATGTTCAAGTGCTGCTTCATGCTCCATACAGAACTCTACATACATACATAGTCCAGGAATTTGAAACAGCATTCCTAAAGTCAGCATGTCTCAGTGACACAAAACCAAGGAAATTCAAGACAAAAAGACATGCAAATCAGATGTTTCTTTTAAATAAATTATCTATAATAATACAAAACTTCTTCGAGCAATAAATCTATATGACCTAAAGTGGCAGGGCAACATTCACATACAATTTCACACAGTGCTAACTAAACAGCTTATAACTGAAAGTGACATGACTTATTTAATTTGGGCCAATTGTAATATAAGGTAAGAGACAACATGATTCCAGATAGGGCATGCAAGCTAAGCCAGTTAGATAACTTTAACATTTATAGCTTAAAATAAAATCACATTTTAGAATCTGCTTATCTATACAGCCAAATGGTCTTCACAATAAAATGCCAAGGAAAATATCATACTGGTATATGGAAAACTAAGACAGAAGGAATTCGAGTACACCTGTATTGTCAAGTCATTGATCTTGTTAGATCTTATAAATATTACAAGTGCCCTCATGAATGTCCTACAGCTTCCTCAGTTATACTCTGGGCCTCTGATACACACCATATTTAACCTTACACGAAACGTATTTCCAGATTAAGACGTAAAAATGTCCTTTTTAGGATCTGTGTTTCATGCTGATCTTAATGGACTTCTTATGCCTAAGAAAAATGCTTGTGTTCAGCAGGCAGCATACTTCCAAAGCCTGGTATTTTAACTAATGAAAACTCTATCTTTTTTAAAAATAATAATTACAATGGAAATCTTTGTTGTTGAGCCCCATCACTAAGGAAGCAGATAATAAACTCCCCTTACCAATTTATTGGGTAGGGGTATGGTAGTCTTTCCAGTGCAATACATATGTTTATTGTTATTAATCAAGTAGAAGTTTGAAAGACAAAGACAATTTGGCATTTTCTTCTTTTACTGAACAACAACCCATAATGCTATCCAGCACCGACTGCTAATTTTTTAGATTATCAGAGCAAAAATAATTACTACTGAATAATTACTACTGAAGTGAGCCTTCAGTAGTTGTGCTATTGTTCAAGTCAGATTCTGGTCCATTCTGTGCAACTATGCTATAAAGATGCTATCCCTATTTCATGCCACCTCTTAGACTGTTGTTCATAATACAGATTCTCTCTAGTGTTCATTAGCCCAAATTTAGTAGAGAGGTGGGAATTACGATCCACTCCATCTTACCTCGCAGACTCCAAAGCTGTATCTTGATATCTGGCCCTTATACACTACACTTGATCCAGTTCCAGCACTCCTCCAACACTAGTTCAGCTGTTAAATCAAGGTGCTTCCCCTTACACAGACATGATGTTAGTCAACAATCATCTGTCATTCTTGTATATGACCCAAATCATGATTCAAAATCAAGACAGCACAGGTCAAAAAGTCAACAGCCTGTTTCAAATAGGTCTCTGCTGCTGAGAACTGTCAATTGTCAAGGCAGATTCTCAGTCCAATTATTTACAGCAAAATGACTATATTTTGAAACTCCTGTAGCAGGTGACTAATGAAGAGTTCAAATAAGGGTAATGGAAAAGATCATATAATTTCGGAGAACATGAACAGGCTCCTTATGGATAATATCATGCATCTGACAGCATAATTCCATTGGTTCTAAACTAGTCTAACTCATCGCTGTTCAAATCTGTATATAATACAAAAAACAGTCTGTCAAACTATCATTTAATATTTCTCTCAGTTCTCATTCACTAATTTTTAAAAATTGAGCATCTCTTCCTTTATGTAACATTAAAATGCAAAGTACTTTAAATTTTGAAGTATTTCTATAATGTTGTTGCTAAGGACATCATTAAAAAAAGAAACAGATTGGTATATAGATCATTGCAAAAGGCTGGGCTTAAATAAACTGTTTCTAATTTGGCTTTTTGCAACCTTATATTTATCAAGGAAAGTATTTGAACCTCTGTTTTGTTTTCCCATCTACAACTTTTTGCTATTCATCTCTATTCTGATGTTAAGGTCTTAGGGTAGCTAATGCCAGACTATAATCATGCTGTGGTAAGTAAACAGAGTACTGTATGCTTAAAAATATAAGCCTATACCTTCTGTAACATTACACTTACAACAATGACTATGTACAGGATTATTTGGTGATTTACCTGGTCTTGAGGAAGGAACTCTTGATATCTCTAGGGAACAAGGCTTTTTGGTCACTGCTATGTCTATTGAATCACAATGACTGCTGTCATTTTCTGAAGGAACTGCATCCAGAGGTACAGAGGGTATTGCTTCCAATGCATAACCTCTCTTCTTTGAATAAGATTCCTGAAATGAAAAAATTTAAGCAGATAAGAGAGACATTTCTCAGATGACACAGGAAAAGAACCAGGTGCAATAACTCCAGCTAGCAGAGTTTAACACTCAGTAAATTAAATACCACATTCTGCTGAAATTCAAATTGTAACACACTGGAAGAATTACTTGCATGCTAGAAGATAACATTTCTTGTTTCTTTAAGTTTTGGTGCAATATAATGTTCATTTAATTTACAGAAAAACTCTATTAATCAAACTTGCATTTAGCAAAAGCCGTATAACTGGTCTTGCTGTATAACCTGCTCTGCTAGCTTCTAATTCAGGGGCTGCCTCTTTTTTTGTTTTAATTATATCTCATGAGAGCAACAATTACATTAACCACTGCAATTGCTTCCTCTTCAGGGATGGTTTTACAGTATGTTTATATTATATATAAGAAAACTAAAAATATGCCTTCTGCATAAGGATGGTAGAATCCCAGGCTAAGAATGAAGATGAATGACTGCTCTACATTTGAGCAAAATAATGATGAAAGGCCCCTTAACAGTGATACATATAGAAAATTCTACTCATTAGCAACTGTTGAGGGAGGGAAAAAAGGAATTAGAAGTTTTTCTGGTACAGTAAACGGTCCAATCAAGCAGACTGTCTCTGCTTTAGAAGATCAATAAGAAGATAACATCCAGTTTCACCAGAGTTTCTTGATTTGTGATTTATTTTTTTTTAATCCCAGCAGAAAGCAATTGTGTGGGCAAAGACATGTTTCCACATCTGTCTTAAATTGGACATATGGATATCACAGAAA
>WEIV01015199.1:25625-50335 GCA_013390005.1 Calyptomena viridis
GCCTGGTAGACTCTTCAGGTTATTCAGGGTTATACAGAGACAAATTTATAACATGTTTTATAAAATAAGTATCTTCTTTCTCCAAAGGAACACAACTATTCTGTATACTATAAAGGAACATTTCTATTATTTCTTTTTACTATAGTAAGGTTCTATGAAGCAGGACTGCTTATTGCTTGTGGAAAGTGAATAGAGCACCTGCATGCTACAGCAATATATATTATTAACATCATTATGGATAGAAAAACATAGAACATGAGGTTCCTCATTTGCTAGCTGAACTGCTGTTCTGAGAGACCTTAAAGTCTAAAGAGGTATTTCACTAAAATTGGCAGATCACATTTTCTATCAATAAAGAAATTCAAAATACCTTGTAATGAAAACATGAGATGATGTAGTCTTACATATTTCCCTTTGATATCTCAAATATGGATTCTCCTTAACTTCAGCTTCATTTTATTTTACATCTAATTCATTAGTTCTCTGTAATTACATGTTGTTACACAACAATCATTTGGGGATTTCAAGAAACTATTAGCATTTGAACAGTTTTGAATTTTGGTGAAAAAATAAATATCTCTTGATAAAGTTATGTTTCTACAGAAACCCAAGTGGGATTAAGCACATTAATGCTTATGCTTAAGTAATTTATTGATTCAGGATCTATCTCATTTTCAGACCGGTACTAAAGGTTTTTAGGGAAACATGACAGCCGGACATGACTTTAAACCAAGGCATGCAATTTCTCTTGCACAGCAAGAGAGGATTCACAGTTATAGACTACAGAGTTGTTCTTTTTAAAAGGCCATTTGTCAGTCAGATCTTTTCTTCAGAAAGAAATCAGATTCTATAAATTTTGCAGGCTTCTTCAGGGACTTACCCAACGAAGGCATGAATTTCCTTACTATTAAAAACTGAAGTAAAAAAAAATATCCCTCACATTTTCCAGTATTAGCTTGGTTCTCAAATATATTTGTACCATCATTAAAAATAAAAAAATTAAAAAACCCCAACAAAACAGGAAATAAGTTTTTAGGCTCAAAAAAGGTGTCAAAATGTCAAGTGCCTTTAAACAGCTCTTCACCGAAATACAACCTTACACAAAGCTTGACTCAAGGGCTAATCACTGTAGTAGATCCATGTAGTAATAACTGTGTGCAGGTATCACCACTCGACTGACCTCTTAACTCCAGATATCCCAAATACCAGCCTTTTGGTCCATAAACCCTTTTCCTCCTGTCACTATCATAGGAGTAACAAATACAACATATCTGTGATAACTTTTTTCCCCCACAAAATGTAATACTGAACAGTAACCCAACTTGGTCAAATCAACCAGGAACTCCTACATACATTTTCAAGTTTCAATATACTGCTTTAATATGTCTGTTATGAAGCAGCTGAAGTTGAAACATGAAGTTTTTAACATAAAGTTGAACTTCCTTCATGTACAAAACTAATTGCTATGCGTTATAGCTATCCATTCACTGTGCAATTCAAATTGATTTCTTTTTTCATTTTCCTATAATTTGTCAGGAATTCCTGACAAAATTCCTGTAATTTTACTGAAAGTAAAAACATTCCCTGAAGGTGTGTCTTCTGGTTACCACTAGGTTTCAAACAACAAAAAACCAAAATGTAACATACTATTTGAGATCTTCCCAGATGATCACTGTGACATGTTTCAGTTAAGAATGAGTGTTCAATTAAACATTAATTTTTACATTAATTTGAATATCATTAATAGGAATTAAATTTCATCTTTTAAAACATTACAGTCATTAATACTTCAAATTATTTCTGACATACATCAATGATTCCAGTGTTGTTTGACACCTCTCTCGTCCCATTTAATTTTGCTGTTTCATGATCACACCAGGAGACTACACATCCCAGCAGTGCCCAGATTTACACAGTGCTGGACAGCGACAGTTACACTTTCACAAACAAGCATTTACAAACTATGGAGTCAATTCTAAATTTTTAAAGAAATTAGCTCATCTGAGGTCACATAGCTAGAATTTTACAGGGAATTATAGAATGTAGATGTTAACAACAATATGAAAGAGATCTCTGGAAGTCATCTTGTCCAAACTTTCAGTCAAAGCAGAGCTATCCTAACCATCAGGTTTCCCTCAGCCCTGACCAGTCAGTTCTGAAAATATCTAATGATAAATAAATAGATTACAACTTCTCTGGTTACATTACATACCTGTATAGTGGTGTCTAGACTATACAACTAGTGCAGTAAAAATGCATTTGTCACAAGGCATCTGTAATCCATGGGCAACTAGAAATTGGGAATAAAGAAGCTACATATGCAATACATACTATATACAGGAATAAAACACACAGCTTCATTCCTTAAAACACAATTAAAAAATGTAGCATAGCACCAAAATAAGCTACAATTTTTTTCAATATACTTATTTCCCATCACTGTTCAGCAGGGTATAATTATACATCACCTGCTGATTCTTTCTAGGCACAATGCATACTGCAGTTGCATTCAGTGTGTGGGTGGCATGTTACTGAAATTACTAATAAAACTTAAGCTTACCGCAGGAGAGACAACACTGCAAATCAAGAGTTTAACAGAAATACTTTTTAGGGGTAATATAGCTATCCAAGTCAATCCCATTTAAGTAAACTCATCATTTAATCCACTTAAATAGGAAGAGAAAAAAAAATATTTCACTAAAGGTTAGAAACTATAGGAAAATATTATAGATAATATAACAATCTTACTCTGGCTATTCATGCTCAGGTATGTTGCATGCCAAAGTTTTCTTTACTATGTCTATATCATCACTTATCAAATTAGTACATCATCAAACAGATAACAAGTTTCCTCCTGTGTAATATGTAAATGAGATGCCACAAGACTTTCTGTTTCTAATTTTGGAGAACTTTAACATCAAGTAAGATTAGTCAAATCTGCTTCTTTACCAGTCAAGTCTGAAATGTGCTTCCACTGAATACACTGAAAAGTAAAGTTAGTAGTGAATTGAAGGATGACATCATTTCTCAGGATCAAGTTGAAACATTTTAGCCATTGGAGTTTAGTTAAAAATATGCTCTTTGATTTTCTTTGTTCTTAATAAAGAAAAAAAAGAAATACTTCCTCTTTTATACTACCTTTCCTGCACCTTAACAGTTCAAAAAATTACTGTAACATTTTGCATAGCTTAAAAATCTAAGACAATTTTTAGAGGTAACTGAGAATAGAAGAGATGCAAACTGAAAGAATATGCTAGAATGAAAACAAATAATGCCAAATAAAATTAACAATATTAAAATTCTGCAGAAAAAGCAAGATGGAGTCATGCTGCATGTCTCCAAAGAGCATCAGTACAGAGGTTTTCTTTAGGAATAGACTTGATCTCTGTGTGAAAATTGAGTTATCTCCTCACTTGATTATCTCATTTGTCTCTCATGTATCCAGATCTGTCTTTGAAAATGTAAACACAATTGCAATATAATTATTTTCAGTATCAGGCTTTCTATAGAATAACCTTAAACAGCTTCTACAAACAGTAAACACAATTTCTTCCCATTAAAAATTACTTTTTTGAAGTAAAAATTTACATAAAAAGAAGTGTAGACAGACAAGATGACCTTCTGGAAATACATAACTCTATTAACTGATGCATCAAACTCCAAACTCTAAATATTCCTATCCTAAATATTCTAAATATCCTATACTGATAAAGAAACAGTACTACATACAATTGATCTCCTAAAAACATAGTTAGGAGTACACTTTCTTTTCCCTCCTTCTAAATAAAAGGCATTCTGGTGGAAAACGTCTCTTCTACAGGAGAACATGTGAAAGTTGCTAGAATTCCTACCTCTATGAATTTAGAGTTACATAAGCAGAATGTAGATCAATCTTAGAAGTAAATGTGAAGGTTTTCCAGAAGTCCATTCCTTCTAAAAAGATGAAAATCTGACATTAAGCTAGAAATGCAGCATTTCTTTAAATATTTAAGTAAATATTCCATATCTGTCTGTACTTTCGTAACAGGCCATGCCTCCTGGCCATTGACAGCATAATGATTTATACTTATGGCTTTTAAATCAAAGTTCAACTTTTCCATAGCAACTGCTCTGTTTTCTTTACAGACATTATTTTCATTTTGTAATAGTTAGACAAATGAGCTGTTCCTGGTTGTCATCATGTCAAACACAGGGAATAATTGTCAGGATTTTTAAGTCATACATACAACCCAATTCAAGACACAGTGCAGTCGAGCTGATTCAGCAGCTTCCTAAATGGGACAGATTTAACTGCCTTATCTCACAATTACTTTGTATGGCAATTAGAAAAACACATTGGCATAGCTTTCAAGATTAAGGTGTGCAAACTGCTTGCTTTAAATTGATAATACTGCAGGGATCATATAGGACTGCAGCATTCATCTCTCTGACACTGCAGACTGCCCTGTCTTTGCCTCTGTACATCAGGCCCTGTTTGCCCATTAGCTGAGAAATACTCAAAGCACACTATCCATGAGAAAGAAAATGGAATGAAAACTACAGTTTCATACAATTGGAGTATGCTGCTTTATTCCAAAGCAAATATGAGTATGTATGTATGTGGGTACTGATAAACTTGGTCAAATAAATATATTAGGAGTTGAATAGTAAATTAACCTCCACTGCAGAATAGACGATTAAGAACAAGAAACAACTTTTTTACTGGCAAACAAGAGTGTTCTACACTTATTTACCATATTTCTTACCCATTCCTCACCCTACGCTCCTTAAACTATCAGTAAAGCAAAAAAATGTCCCCAATCAAACTGATGTTTATTCCAATTGCTTCCCATAACTTTACCAAAACATATGTTAAGGCAAAGTAGGAGAGAAAGGGCCTGTCCCTTGTCCAATCTTCTATATTCCTGCGCAAGGAGACTTTATGAAAAAAATGACTGAAGTACTCCAGTCCTTTCACCTCCAGGCCAGAGCTGCTTAATGCCTATTTCACATTTAAATATAATGAGATTGAAGAAGTTATGGTTCTGTCCTCCCCATAAGGAAGGAGTGAGAAACAGAAGCAGACTGACATGCACAGCACTCTTTATCATTCATGCCTTACTGTTACCAGAACTGTTCCTGTACTTTGGTAATGCATAGCTAAACGACTACAAGACATGCAAACACATTTTTTTTCAAATCCTCTCTGCTCTTGCAGCATGCTCCATTGGGAATATTCAGGAAAGGATCCTGTGTTGGAACACTCTCTCTATACAAATGCCAGCCAAGGCATGTACTTAAATGCAGATGAAATATGTTCACACATATATGGAAAACCTGTCTATGAAGCGCATGCAAAGCAATCTAGTACATCAGTAAGTGTTCCTTCTTCGTCTTACTCTTTTTTGCTGCAATAACAGATGAAGCAAAAACCATATTTCAATTCAGCTTGCAGTTCAGTATTTTATTGCTTCTATCAGTATCTGTCACAGTGCCAAGTGCAGCAATAGGTCTTACTATCCCTGAACATCCTCACATGGACCCTAGCAGCCTCATTTTAGCTTAGCCTTGGGCCCTCAGTTCCTGCCCAAGACAAGGTGAAGGAGTGCCCATCTCTAACTCTGTCACATCTGTACCTGTACTGATGCAAGAACACAAATGATCTGGACCCTGAGTTGCTGACTGGCTTCCCACAGACATCCTGGTGATCTACTTCTGATTCCTGATCAACCTCGCCAGTCCTGATCCCAACTCCCATATCTGGACGAACTTTCTGGCTTGACATTGGAACTGCCTGAGCATCAGAAACTTGCCTGATGTGCTGCAGTCAGGGCTGCTCCCAGCTGCTCCCCCCACAGCCTGCCCTGCTGCCTCACAGGGGCAGTGGGACAAGCCCCAGCTGGCAAGGAACTGCCCTGATGCCCCAGGCAGCTCCTGTGGGTCCTGACACTCTTACTGCCAGGGAGCCACGAGCCCTGGTGCATCCCAACAATAACTACTTACTAAATCTTTTTTCCTTTGAATAAAGCAGCAAATATGAAACTATAGTTTTCATTCTATCTTGTCTTTTGACCTTTATGCACTGACTGTTCCTCTATCAAGGGGCAGAACTTGGTGTAGCTCATGTGCACAAATACAAGAAAATAGGGGATTCGCTTGTGCTGGGACAGCGTGGCACCACCTTCTTTATCTGAGCATTTCTCAAAGTTCTCTTTGTGAATTTTTCTCAGTATTAGTTAGCATTAAAGCAAGGCAGACCAAAATGCCCTTGAACCTTTGGGAACTATCTACATAGAAGCACATTGTCTTCCCTAGGAGTTTGTGCTCTTTCTGTCCCTAGAAAATGCATCACATCCCTACCGGATGAGGCTTCTTCCAGAATATATTGGAAATAGGCATGTTTTGGTTGCTTGCCTTGTTTTTCATTTTTAATCTAGGTTGTTAAATCCCAGAGGGTCATAATCAATGGCACAGGGTGTGGTTGGAGGCCTGTCACTAGTGGTGTCCCCCAAGATTCAAGACTTGGCCCAGCATTTTTACCTTATTCATCAATGACTTGAATAAAGGGGTTGATGCGTCCTCAGCAAGTTTGTTCATGACACAAAGCTGGGAGGAGTGGCTGATACCCCAGCGTGCTGTGCAGGCTTTCAGAAGCACCTCGACAGGTTGGAGAGATGGGCAGAGAACTGTCAGAAGTTCAATAAAGGCAAATGCAGGGTCCTGCACCTGGGGAGGAATAACCCCACGCACCAGTACAGGCTGAGGGCTGACCTGCTGGAAAGCAGCTCTGCATAGCAGGACATGGGTATCCTGGTGGGCAACAAGCTGTCCATGAGCCAACAGTGTGCCCTTGTGGCCAAGAAGGCCAATGGTATCCTGGGGTGCACTGGGAAGAGCATTGCCAGCTGGTCAAGCGAAGATGACCCTGCCCCATCTGGATTCAGAGTATTCTGTATTTGGAATACTGTGTCCAATTCTTGTCTCCTCAGTACAAAAGAGACATGGAGCTCCAGGAGCAGGTCCAGCAGAGGGAAACAAAGATGATTAAGGGATTGGAGCACCTCTCTTATGAGGAAAGGCTGAGAGATGTTCATCATCGAGAAGAGATGACTGAGAGAGGACCACATCAAGGTCTATAACTATTGAAGGGAGGATCTCAAGAGGATGGAACCAGACGCTTCTCGTTGGTGCCAAGAAATAGGATAAGAGGCAATGGGCAGAAACTAATGCACAGGAAGTTCCACCTGAATATGAACAAGAACTTCCTTACTGCGCAGGTGACCACACACTGGAACAGACTGCCCAGAGAGGTTGTGGAGTCTCCCTCACTGGAGATATTCAAGAACAGCCTGGATGCAATTCAGTGCCATGTGATACAGGATGACGCTGCTTGAGCAGGGAGGTTGGACCAGATGACCTACAGTGGTCCCTTCCAACCTTACCTATCCTGTGAAGTGCCTATCTTGCACTAAATAATATGGAAATTAGAGTATGCACAAGAGACATGATGAAATTTTTGGTTCAGAGATTCATATTCACAGACTCTATTTATTACCAGACTATAGACTTTTCCGACAGGGAGTTAATTTCTAATGTTTTACTATGCCAAAAAAGTTTGATATGAGTTTAAATTAGACCAGATGAAAAAGCAATACCCAAAAATGACCATAAATGTAGTCTTCTGTTTAAGGCACTCCACATAAACTGTCATAATGATATACAAACACAGAACAGGGCCCAGAATTCTAACTCTCTTTATCAAAATTATGAAGAGGTGAATCCTTGCTCAACCTAAATTTGCTCTTCTTGCCTTTGTGAGGACAAAGCTCAACTCCATTGACTGACTAACCAAAGATATTGTGTCAACCCAACTATATGTAGAACTCTGTCATGGCAGCCTGTGTTTCTTTGGACATCCTAGTAACAATCTACCTTTGCACACATTAAGCTGATTATGCTATTTCTACCTCTAAACTTTCCTATTCTATATTTCACCGAATTACCAGTCCCTTGACTAAACCTTCCTCATTTGAAGATGGTCAACAGCAATGACACTACAATGCTTCCAGCTTTTTTTACCATTAGTAGCCCTTGCTCAAAAATTTTTTTAAGTATCATATATCAATTTTCTTTCCCATACCTACTTAAAGCATAGTGAGATCTCTCCAGATTAACATTATATTTTGCCACATAACTCCTATTTTTCTGACTACTCTGAAAGAAAACTATATGTGAAATATATTCTTTTATTTCAGCTCTTGGACAGAAAGAATACTCAATAGTATCATATTTTTACGATTGGCAGAAATTCAATCATTAAATTAAAGGATTAAAAATCTTGTTATTGTAGGAAGATTTTGCATGAAGTAGAGATCCATGGAAGATGCTCTAGCACTATCATACTACTATATAAGCTTTCTATCATTTTAACAGACATGTCATTGAAGAGCAAACTGTTTCCAATGAAGCCTGCAATACTAGAATTTGAGAGTTCTTTAGAATCACTTTTCAGATTTTACATCTTGGAAAGTTTTCAAAATTGTTTTTACTGTGCTGATACTTAAGATTACTAGAAATTCTGGAACCTGAATAAGATACTTATTCAGTTATGCAGCTAGTAAAAAGGTTTTCTTTTGTACTGTTTGGAATCTAGAAAACATATAACCTGGAATTTCCTGAGAAAGGCTTTTTTTCAGATGTAAAATACTCATCTCTGGAAGCCAACATGAACATGCATCAGTTTTAGCAAGGATGGAATTTCTGCTCCAAAAACCAGATTAACTCCAGAAAAAAGAAATATCCCCCATATTAACCTTAAATCATAATCATAACCTACAAACTGAACTCACTCTCTGCTAATATAAGAAGATATGTTTACATTTCAATCTCCAAAAATCCAACTGTGTATCTTTGCTCTCTGGATTTTTTTCTTTTTTTGTTTCCTTTATTTTTCTTTTTTGGTGTTTTGGGTTTTTTTTGGTGGATACAGCTATTTGTTAGGTGCATTCTCATACAGAATTAGGCAATTTCTAAAATGCTGAAATTTTTACAAGATACAAAGATTTTCAACCAAGCTCTTCCAGAACTTTCCCAACTGTAAAACTGTAAAAGGCAGTCCCTTGTTCTGAGATTACCTGTGTTACTGCTCTGTCAGGTTCAAAATGATATCTGCAGAACAACTTACATAGAACATTCTAGAACAGCCCTTTCTAAAATGACACTTCCCAGCACAGTACACACAGCAGTGACATGCTGCATGCCAGCAGTACCTCCAGACAAGCTTTTTTCCATAACTGTAACAAACCAAGTTTGTCAAGGAGAGAACTGCCCTCTTCTTTGGCATATTGAAAACTGTTAGCTCTCTATGTCACAGACAGACATTTTCATAATCTCACCTAAAAATCACTTTCATTTGATCATTGTGTCTCTGACTGCACATATAAAGTAAGAATCAATCTTTATATTTGTTCACTTTTGATGTGCAAACATGATATATTTTTACAACTGTAAAACCTATTTTTAAATAAAGGAGAAGTGTGAAAATGAACTTGTCATTTGTGTTCAAGAGTAATTGACAGAACCTTTTCTCTATTTTTGGATCCTTAGGAGAGTATGGCTTTTAAGACACAATGTCAAGTACCCTTATCATTGCTTCTTCATGATGAAATCTGTACTTTCTGATACGTTAGTGCACTGACATGAGCATCAGAAACAGATTTTTGTACTTTTACCTAAAACATGCTTTTGCACATAGTGTCTATCATAATTTGTTAGGCCAATTCAACATACTGTTCTTAATCCAAAAACTGAAGTATATATTTTGTGTTCTCAATCCCTTAGAACAAGATGTTCTCTGCATTCTGAAGTAAATGTGAAAGATCTGACAGATTAGCTAACAGCTTGAAAGACTGTATACAGTGTAGGCAATGCTGTATAAACCGAATTCACTGGGTTTTAATTTGGAGATATTTCGCTACCTAATTTCTTTTCTTTCTCCCATAGAAATAAAATCAACAAAAGACCAAAAGTATCTCTGTCTTCAAATTTTATGGATAGAAACAATCCAGAAAGGCAATCAGCCATATCATGAATGAACACATAACAAATACCTTCGAAAAAAATGTTTTTTGTACCCATAATTAAGAATCTAGTTAGTTCTGAAAGCAATAAAGATGAGATGTCATAAGGCTGAGTTCAAAATTTAAGTACAATGAATAAAACTAATTCAGGAATCACTATCTTAGAACTTACATAATTTTAGAAACTAATCTCTCTTTATAAGTAGGAAAGAGATACCAACCAAGCTAAGTTGATTCTAAACTTACATAATCTTCCTCAGTTTTATAAAACCTCTTAAATTAATCTTAAATTAAAAGGAAACAAGGAAATACCAAGTAAAGAAACATGAAAATGACTTGCATGTTCATCATAGGAAAGGTTTAGCAATAATTAAACCATAGGTGATACATATTTAAATAAGAAATGTACCATTTAAGAAATCTATTTTGAAACAAATGTTTAAAAACTATCAATTAGTAACTATAGCACTTCTATTGGAAATCAGGATAATTCCGACAGTTCTGCACTTTGCCAAATGTCTAAAGTGATGGATAATATGAAGTAGAAAACAGCCACTGAAAGAGGAAAGGAATATAAAAGCTCCCTATAAAAAGACAGGGCAGTGCTCATTGTTATTCAAGCACATTAGCTGCCATATCCTGTTTCCACTGACTGAAGGGAAAGCTTTAGCATTGACTTCAAACAGGTGCAAGTCCCATGAGACTTAAAGGGAATAAAACGTACAGTCACGGTATGAAAGCAACAGTGTATAAAGTGTGGTGAGACAGGATATGTAGCTCCAATCTGGTACACAAGAATCTGACAAAGCTATTTAAATGCAGTGCCAAGTAAGGATGCAACTGAAAAACCCCAGACATTTCTAAACAGAAATTTGGCGTGGCTTCATTCAATGCTACAAGAAAAATCTCAGGAAACATGTTACAGAAAGGCGAGTGCTAAATTATAGTGGAGGAAGAGAACGAGGGAGACCTAGAAACAGCAATAAGCATCATCCTGTTCTGTAGCAATACAATATCACTTGTTCAGGACACAGCTGCTGGAATGCTTTGGTGGATACTGCAGGCTGGTCTGCTCCAAGAATTGCTGTGACTTAAACCCAAGTATATTACCCGTTTTTATTTATACTGTTCTGTATTATCATGAGCATTTAAAAATGTTTGGGGACTTTTTTTTTAACTTACATAATCTTCAAAGAGAAGTCTTAGGCTATATTCTTATATTATAGTGGAGTTATGCATGATGTCCTCAATTAATTCTATACAGAAAGTAGCTAAGACGTCATTATATTAATTAGCAGCTAGTCAAAAATAGAGTACTTATCCCAAAGGAAACTATATGACTTCAAAATTTTTTTCCAGACAGAAAAGAAAGCTATCTGACACAGCAACTAGCTAAAACAGGAGTAATAAACAACCAACAGTCTCAATATTAAACTCATCTGGATAAGTATTACAGTATGACCAAACCTCAACATTTAATTTTAGAACCAGATTCTGTCTTTAAAACGAAGAGAGAAGATAACAGTTTTGAAGGGAATCAGGTAAGACTAGACATGACTGTAAGATTTAAGGCAAAGATTAAGCAGTTCTCCCATAGTTATTAAGTTTCATGATGAAAATGTAAATGTATACCTGTGCAAGCATAGGAAATCCGAGGTTCCTGCATCCATTACAAGGCGTCAATGCCTCCCATAAACCTGAAGGACCACAAGTATTTTCACCTGCATCATCATCATCTTCCTCCCTTGATGATAAACGCATTGAAGAAGGCCTCTGTGTGTAAAATAAACACATCGATATATTGTAAAGAAACTTTATGAAAAAACTTAAGAATGTCCTATTTATAAATTAAAAAGATACTATTTTAATACAAAGTATCTACTCAATTGTTAAACTGCTGGATGAAAATTATACTAAGGAAGGTGCATATTGAGCTATATGCAATTACACTTTAAAGATGAGTCAACACTATAATACAGAGTAAAAATACGCATTTATTATTTTTATTATCAAGAAATTGGCAAATTCTACTTCATTTTACTTTAAAATTTGTTGTAACATCATTAAATTTAGGCTATCCCACAGAGAATAAAAACTACTAACATTTAAAAAAATAAAATAATATCCCCAAGAAAGAAATAATATATGTTGAGGGGATCTTGTTTCAATAGTCATCTGTTGTGTTCAGAAAAGTACAACTGTACTAAATTTGTCTGGATGAGTCCAAGATTTTTGCAGATTAAAAAAAAAAAAGACTTAATCAAAATATGAGGTTTCAGGTTTTATTTTATATTTATCAATAATAAACGCGTTAGCTCATTTTTTAGGCAAGATATGTACTTAAAAACGACCTGTCTTATTTTGCTCCCTCATCTGGGAGGGATGAAAGTTATCAGGAAAAGTCATTCAGATGTGAACATTATGACTTACATATTGGATTCAGTGATAAGGGGAGAAACGCAGATTTTTGCTTAAACTAGTATCCTGATTTTCTAAGACAGACAGAAATAGAAAGAGTGGACAATTCTCCTATATTTATGTTATTTTGCTACACAGGATAGTCCACCCCAACTGAATTGCAGTGACAACTTTTATTCATTTCAGGAGAAGGAGGAAAGTTAAACCAGAAATGAATGATTTTTAACATCTCATGTCAACGAAAATTATTGCAAGTAAAAAAAAGTAAATTTTAAACCTTAATTCTTTGTCTATATTTAAACTGGAATATAGAATAGCTGTTCTAGCCTGCTTGACTGATATTCAGATATCAAATGCTGTCTTTAGGAATGCTTCTTTCACAAGTGGCAGGATTTTTGCTTGACCAAAATAATGCTGTTTGTGACAATGGCTGACCACAACTATCAATCTAGTGGTAACATTGACTCTAAAACACTGCTATGAGGCCCATATAAAAATAATTTCAAAATCCCAACACTTAACTGCAGATTATTTTAGCCAGTCAAATAAAGAAATGTGTGGAGACTGCTGCAAGGGAGGGAATGGAGAAGTGAAAGAAAAGTAGATGGGGAAAGAAGTACAGAAACAGCAGCAGTTCCCAAGATGAACACAAGATGATGGAAATTGTAAGAGAAGCACACACAGACAGGCAATAATTCAAATTGTGTGACATCTGAGGGTCATTTGACTCTTGTGCTAACTTCTTAACACAGATGTGGTTGGTATATCATTAATTTCAGCAGGGAAAGTATTTCCAAATTCTATCTCAACTCACTCACCAAAGATGAGAAACATATATATCCATCTCCACTAGTCTGAGTCCCATCAGTTAGAAAATGGTTGTTCCTTTGTTGCAGACTTTATGAAGCTAGCCATATCTTCTAAAGTTAGGTGGATTTATTTACTTTTTATTTTAAAAGTCAATTTCTAAAACATTCTTAGCATGGTATTTCATTAGGTTGACACTCAAGTAGCACCACAGAATGTGTTGCTATAGCAACCAATATTCTCACACTGATTATTAAAAGGATTGAGTTAATTCTGCAGAGTGTGGGTTGTCAAAGACTATTATTGCTATGTATTTGCACAGACAAAGGAAGCAGACTACAGGTCTTTCCTCTATTTATGACGCCATCTTCCATGGTGGCTGCCCTACGTTTATATTTTAAGTCTCAGAATTGCTGTACCAGAGAATAAAGCACCTCTTGCCCCCTGGAGCAAAAAGCAAAGAACTGCAGCAGTGCTCAGCACAGTAAAGCAGGTAACACATTAGCTGTAAGCCAATGTAGGTGAATGAAAACAGAAGTCATAGAAAAGTGTCAATGTACCTTCTAAAGGTAAAAAGTACACATCATGTATATCAGTGAGAATTTTTCAACACAACTAAAGGACAATGAAATAATGAAATTCAATTCATTTGAGTCACTGAAGGGAGAACATATGAGAACATATGAGTAGAGAAAATTTACAGGAACAGAGTGAAAAAAAAATACCTAAGAATTACTGAACGATAAGAAGAAAAAATACACATGCAGAATGAGTGTTGCATTATTTCCATTAGATGTATTTCATATAAATAGCCTAAGACAGACTGAGAATGACAGGAATTTAATGTCAATATGAATGAGAAGTGGGGAATGTTATATTGTCAGATCTCCTGATCATTCAAAAAAAGACCAGTCAATGTCAGAGTTCATTAGACACAATATTGGAACAAACTGATTGGTACTCTCATGCAACTAGACAATTCAGGTACGAACATGATATGGGCTAATTTACAGACTACTACAGAATAGAGTTAGATCTTCTTACACTGAATGACTGATTTCTGTCTTGCCCACCTTTCTGCTACTGATAAAGTACTAAAAAGAAACCACCAGGAAAAACCTATGTGAGGAATCAAGAAACAGTTATTGCTATCACCTTTCTCACCTATCCTCACTGCCAGAAGCCTAGTTCTTCCCAGACAACAGGCGCAAAGGGATACGTGAGGATTACTGCAGGGAAAGAGAGCTGCATTTGCAAAGAGCAGGGAAGGAATTAATAGCTGCATGAGAGAAAGGGGAGTCACAAGTCCCCCAGATTCTACAGACTGGGTCTGCATAACATGGGAAGAAAGATTTGCTAGGAAGAGACAAATGAGATAGAGAAAGATCTACAATCAACTCACAGACCTCTGTCTGTCACATAAACCCATAAAACTCCAAACCCAGACCACCCAGTTTCCTGTTATTCTCTCACAGCCTTCACTCCTTTCCCAGAACCCCCTAATTTTTCTGTTCTGTTGTATAATTTAATTTTGCCTCCTCAGAGATCCTTTTAACATGAAAATCTAATTCTGTGTGTGCTGCTGGGAAGCCTTGAAATAGCCCTGAAGGGAGAGCTTTAGTGAAACCAAAGTTATTTATCCCCATTTCTCAGAAAATAAATAAATAAATAGAGAGGAAGATATTTCTGTCAACTAAAGAAAAATAGACTACTGAGAAGCTTTTATTTATGCCTGTTTTGAGGGAAAAAAAAGAAAAAGAAAATGTAGTTAGAAAACACCACCTAAATCACAGTTGCTCAATTAATTGAATTAGACATTATGAAATGGCAAAGTCAATATAAACTGCAATAATAAGCTTCCAAAAGGCCACTTCTGTCTAAGTTAGAAGTGAGCATAAGCATCATAGATCCTCAAACAAAACAGAGAGAAAATCCTACACGATATTAGAGACTAGATATTAGATACGATATGCAAAAGGAAAAGTTAGTAGAGAAACTGCAAAATATTAATAGGTAATAAATGATTTATTAAAAGTTTTTAGTTTTACTGAAACACTGAATTAAGTATTAAACATTGTTTATAGTAGCAAGAGGGTAACAAAGTAATTTCTCCATGTATAAAAAAGAGAAAATAATAATGATATAGCAGTTAAAGAGTAGCAAGATCTAGCATAAGGACCTTGGACCACTACAATTAGTGGCAATTTTTCTTCAGACTCTACTGGGCCTAACACATCACCTCTCATTTTCATACCTTATGGGTATTTAGATTAATTCTAAAATTTAGGTGTAGAAGCCTTCCTCTTCATGTCTCCATCTACACAAAAGGCAAAATTTGCCCAATAGGATACTTTAGATTGAAGGACACTTTATTTTATAAGGAGGTTATTCTCCCAGAACATGTATGTACATCAGATTGGCTATCACAGTAACTTGACATCTCTCTCCCAATCTAAGACAGCAAGCCAATATTTATCAAAAGACAGAGTGATGAATACAGACAGAAAAAGCAGAGGAAGTGTTCCACTCTTAAAAGACAACAAGAAGAGAAGGAGAAAGCAGCTTTAATCTTAATCATTACTCACAGCTACCAAGTTCACAGCTCAAGCAGCTGTATGTCATATATAAAACATACATAAAGTCATAGCCTTCCTTTTTACAGATGTCAGCTATGTACTGTCTACCATATGACCTCATTATTCTAGATAAGTTTTCTCTAGGAACATAGTAAGTGATACAAAATCCTTTCTTTCCTTTCAGTCTCTCTTCTTCTCAGCTTTTAGTGAAAACTGGTCTGCTTTCTGCCTTGACATCTGTAAGCAGCCCCTGCTAGGCAAAATGTTACTCAATTCCTTTGTTTCAGGATACAGAGGAGACTTTCCTGTAAAAGTCTAGTGAAACCTAAAACCAACTATCAAAATCTTTACTTCTTTTATCTGTTTTTTTTTTTTCATATTTCTGTAGAAGTGTTTGTAGAACTATCTTGTAAACTATTGCACATACCCTTTCAGACACTACCCACTAGAGCAAGACAGCATCGGCAAACAAATGTATAAAATAACAGGATATTTACCATTTGCTATTGCATCACAGTTCTGAACACTAACATTAACTCATCATTTAACTTGTAGCATATCGCGTATTAAGAAAACAAGATTTTGAAATGTAGCAGCAAAGACAAAATCCGAAGGCAATATCCTTCTGCTTATGAAAAATAGAAAGCAACCAGACACTTGATAAGCCACATGCTAGCACTCAGTCTGCAACAATGAGGTCAGTAGGTTTCTTCTGAAGATATAATTTGTCAGACATATGGCCATGCAAGTATTTTCTATGATCCTAACACAGGTGTGCCTCTACTCCTCCTTTGCCTGGCCCAAGGGACACATATTATAAATTATAAATATAATGTGAAATTAAAGTAAAAAAATACAGTTCTGTTGTCTAGTATTCTAGTCTTCTGACATTATACTAAGAACTAATAGAGCAGGAAACTGCTCCTGAATGTCTTCTATAAATTAGGATGAGCAGGTTGATCTCTGCAACTGCTGTTCTCAGCAACTGTGGCAGCCAAGGCAGAGCCGGGACAGTGTTCTGTGCTCTCAGTGCTCCCCCTGCTGCTGCCCAGGCTGCTCCCATGAGAAAATGCCCGAGGTATGCAGAAGAGAAAAAACCCCCAGCATTTGGCACAAAATATAACACCATCAGTTACTATTCCACAGAAGGATCTCTGCATTAAGCAGAGATTCAGTAAGGATCCTGACAAGGAGGAGCCTCAGTTACAAGATGCATCCTACATCTCACAGATGAACAACAGTAAAATGTTTCGGAAGCCTGGGCACACCTTTTCCACATCCCCCAAGGTGGCCTTCTCCCTGCTTAGTGTTTTTCTCTTTTCCATCCTCATTATCTTGTCCTTGTCCTTCACCTCACACTGCACATCTGCTGCCATTCTTTCACAAACATGTTCTTAGTTTACATTTTATTAGAGTCTGACTACATGCCCTGTATTCTGCAAAGGGAGTATCAAGAGGACAAGGATAGTCTTGTACTTAAAGCAGCTGAATGTTGGAGAAGTGTACTCTGCACCTGCCTCTGCCATAATCCCCGCTGGATGCTGGGTGTGTAACTTAAACTTCTCCAAGATGGTCACTAAGTTTGTGTTCCTTATCTGCCAGTGTAGGGAGATTGAGTGAACCTTGCACAAGAGATGGTGAGGAGATTCGCTGATTTAAGGATTTCTCTTTTTGTTCGAAAGACCTTTGGTAGCTGGGAGACTTAAACTTGGATTTCTCACCCTCTCCAGCCTTGCAGAGCAGTTAACTCCTTGAAAAGATAACTTTTTCACAGATGAACTTGGAGCCCTCATGAGGAGGGGCCAACCAACCTGTTAAGAAGGCTTGGAAAGGACAAAGTTTTGCATTCTTTCATGCCTGACATATACACCATTAAATTTTGCATCTCGCCTTTGAAAAATCAACTTTTCCTAAGTCCTTCGACTGCCTGGAATTTTGGTGTACCTGTGTTATCTTCTTTACAGCTGGCTATACTGAAACTATGAAGGCAAGTTTGGAGAATTGCTGGGCTACATCAGGAATCATCTTGAGAGCTTCCGGGATCATTTTCAGTCCTCTGAAAATCCAAGTTCTAGCAGTCCCAGACATGCAGCATCTTGATCTCTACACCACTGCACATCAGCCCAGACACATGTGATAGTATTTTCTGATTGGGGCTTCAAAAAAAACACCTCATCTGAAGCAGTCACACACTTTGAACTCAAGAACAATGATGCCTGATTCTGGGAAGAAATTCCTGTAACCGAAGTCAGAAGAGTCAAGGTAATTGACTATATGTAAAAGGTATTAATTTCAGGCAAACATGATTAATTCACATACATGATGAAAACCACGCGAATGTGTAGTTGCTGCCCCTCAGTGAGCAAGTGCTATTGACACCTATCATGATAAGCACCCAAGAAATGAATCACTGTTTCCAGAGCAGGATCTGACAGTATAAAGAAAATACACCCCAAACCAGATAGCAACTACAATCCATATTGCAAAAGGTCAACATTTTAAGTAAAAATGACCTTACAAAATGAGTACATCTGAATGTGTATTGAAAGCAGGGCAATACATTGGATGTAACATAAATAATGACAATTACGACAATTCTGAATCTTTGCACTACTCTCACCAAAGATGCAAAGATGCAAACATACATAAAGCAAAAGTTTAGGATTGAAAAACCTAACAGGCTATAAATTAATCAGAAAATAACAGGCATGAACTAAACACACCTTTCCTTCCACTGATAAAGGAACTGTATCTTTCAAGTCTTGAGACAGCTTTTCATTTGCTAAATAACCATAAAAGAAAAAATGACCCACCAATTGACAGTCACTTACTAATAAAGAGGTTAATTTTCACTAATTAATTTTTCACTGAACATAAAAGCTTTTGAACTGAATGTCATGATCTTCATATGAAGGGTATTTCATCTATTCATAAAAGCCACTACCAAGACTCTCCTATTTAACAATCTCATACTTTGTGTGTATACCTGAAGTGTAAAGCAAAAGACACCTCAATGTATTTCAGTAAGAATCTTCACTCTTTTCTAACTCCTGTTTAATTTTGCCACATAGATGAACACGTTCAAATGACAGAAAATTCAAGAATTCAATAAATCAAAAAATTGCAAAGAGTGAATAAGTGCTCTTAGCAATTATAATTTAACCCTAGTATTTTTTAAGAATTATATAGTAGTTGGAAACTATATAATTTTCATTTTTAAATATCTTGTGAAGCAAATAATGTGGGTTTTTTTCAGTGTGAAATTAGCAAGAAGTATTAGCTGCTCAAAGCTGCAATATGCACTGTCCTGAATTAAAGAAAAAAAAAAGGCACTTAGAGCATCATTCAAACTAGTTCGAACTGTTTGAAAGTAAGCACTTGTTACAATTTATTTGTTTAATCTGTGGACCAATTCACTTCTCTTTAATAAGCATGGAAATACAGGCACTTCCATAACTTGCTCCATTCTAGTATCTGTGTTTGCAACAGTATTGAACTGACAAATTAATTTCTGTCTCTTAACATTAGATAAAATAAAGTGAATCTGTGTTTTAAACACTTGTCTAATTTTGAGCATGTACCTAACACTAATAAATCAGATTATTAGTACACTGAGTATCAATTTTAAGTGATTAATATCAAAGCATTTCAAGTTCTTTACCAAGAAAAAGAATGTAGCACATGAAACATAAAGCCCCAAGACAACTCTACCCAACAAGTCACACAGACTGCAAGGACAGTCTGCTACAGAAATGTGTTTTTAGGGATCCCTTTCAATCTCAAAGGCATAGTATATTTGACCTAAGTTGGTATGTAGGAAGGGCATACACAGACATAGGCAGTGCAAAAAGACAGGAATTTTATAACTTTTCTGTTTTAATCTTGAAATTTAAGCACATGAATAGTTCCAATTAAGTTAATAGGATTTCTCATGCTAATGACAGACTTATGTGTCTCCCTGAAACAATAAGCACATGACTCATTCCAAAGTGACTCACTGAAATACTCATGTACCAGTTGAAAAAGAAGAAACTGATAATGAAAGGCATGAGAGCCTGCAGAAAAGTAAAATCTAGTGTCAATAATTTTAGAAATATTAAATAAAATAAAAAGCTTCAGCATGTTTGCCTTTGCATAAAGGAAAAAAGTATAATTTAAAGTAATTACCAGTATTTTGGGCTTTAAATGTCTCAGAAAGAAAATACTGCTTGGAGAATAACTACAGAGGTATCTCTGTATTTAACAGCCCTATACTATCTGAATGTTATCATATAACATTTAAAAACTCAGTACAATGTAATTGCCACACAAATCAGTTGTAAAACATGCATTTTTCCTTCTTTAAAGTTGTGAAAGAGAGGGTGGATAAGTGGGTGGCAGTATGATGAAATTTATAGAAATTACATTATTTGTCATGAAATAGAGCAGAAGGAAGAGAAATTAAAGCAGGGGGAAAATCAGGTGGTAAGTGAGTAGGCAGAAGTCACCACTTTATTACTCCTCCAGTGCACAGTTTTTTATTTAGCACACATATTCTCAGTAAAAGCATGTTACTGAAAATGCAGTTATTATTCCACTAAGTTGCTGTTGGCTTATATCATACCTGAATAGACAAAGCCAATCTAAAGAACAACTATAAATAGCACTGAGTTAGTCATCTGAAAATGAATGCTAGTTAAGAGTGGATAATCAAAATGGCCTTGAGGAATGTTTGCACTAGATTATTTACAGATCCATCAGTAACAAATTACTAGTGGTTGTCTGTATTGTCACCCCAGTGCTAAACATAATATAAACACAGCACAGTAGAATAGCTGACAGTTGAAATGTCTTGACAGACTATTGAAATGAAGGCCTAACTGGAAAGGATCAGTTAAAAGTTAATTTACTTTTTGTTGTCAGTGGGACAATCAAGAGCTCAGACTCCTCTAGAGATATTAAAAAAGGATCACACAGGTCATACATACCTCTGCATAAGAGATGCAGAATAATATCAACTGGACAACAGCTCTTGATGCAGCTTGATTTACATGGTAGGTGGAAGCAGCATTCAAAATAATCTTCACTAGAAAGGCAAAGGTTTTGCTGTGGCTGCTAGGAAAATCTATCAGTGTGAAGCTCATATACTTCAAGCTGCTGCTTTTTCCTGTCTTATACAATTAAATCAGCAATGTCACTGCAGTCATCTCAATAACCAGTACTACCAGAAGATTTAGGACACTGGCTGCTTTTCCTGTGCTAGCTCATCTGTACTGTTCTTTCTGCCTGTATATGTACAGATCCACTGCAATACAAGCACATCTTTATGTTGCTTTCCAGTCACACTCCTAGGTAGCTGAAGAGCTAATATTTAAATTCTTTCTTCAGCCACTCATCATATAGAGTCTTAAAGGCCCTGTAAAATACAGATAAACAAGTCAGTTGGTAACATGCTCTCATCTGTAACTCCTGCATAACACTACATTTCTTATGAAGTATCATGACTGAATAAGTGATTGTGATCAGTCAAAACTATTGAGATTCCTTAAAGGAAATACTACTTTGGACAGAGCCAAGGGCAAGGTAGTAAATATTCCAATACCCATAAGTAAGCAACTATTAATAACTAAGAGAAAGACCAGCATAGCAACTAAAAAAAGTGTATTGTAATGTAATTTTTTCTAAGTTTGACAGGCAGTGTTGAGGCTGTTTCTCTGCAGGCTGCAAACAGTCTGCATTTTAGAGATATTGGGCAGAGCCCCAATATCAACAGAAATAATAGCAGTAATATTAATGGAAACTGCTTAATCTCAAATAACTACTGAAGCAAATAAAATTGAAGAGCCTCTTCTGAGATTTTCCCTCACGGCACTAAACTGAAACTTATATTAAGTTTAGAGAGGACAGATGTCAAGAGAAGAGAAATGAAAATAGATTATCAAAAATCATGTAACTCATTCAATTCTCACATTTCTCTGAAAAAGAAACTGTTGTAACAACCAATGCCTGCTTGATCAAGTAAATCTGGTTTCTGATTCTAATCTCAATTTAAAAACTTATACCACTGAACTCGGCCAAGGACTTCAGTATATAGTGAAGTTGCAGAAAAGCTAAGGAGTGCATTTCTAAGCACACTGTTGATCTCCATGGGCAAACTTTTCTAATGCATAGTAAATATTAGGCAGTCACACTTAGCCCTGAATTATTCATGATCTTATATTTTATAGAGGTATAGGAATCTGGTTCAATGTATTTTTCTGCTATTCATTTTCTACTTGCTGAGATTGTTTGTGGGGACTTAAAAAATCCAGCAACAGAATACAATGATACTCTATGTCATGAGTGATCAACTACTTGAAGACTTAAGGACAAAAATACTGAATCTTTTTTATATGCCAATTATAAAATAAATCTGCTTGTTGACATTAGGATAGAATAAAAATTAAATTAAACAAATAGTCCAGAGAAGTTACTCAATGTTCTAATTTCAGCTGCTAAACAATTTTAAAGGAAGCATTATTTTGTGTTAGCTTATGGGTAGTCATTTTTCCCTGTGAAATATGACACAATACTTAAAATTAGCATTACTTATATACCTCTTACTAAGACACAAAGAAGGGAAACAGACTGCTGATGCTGAAAGAGTACCTACTTATTCAACTTCAAAAGCATCATAGAATAAAATATACTGAAACCATACATTTACTCTTATCTCCACCCTTTATTGAATCTTGTAGAGGTTCACATTTGTTTATACCATTGGAATAAAACAATGCCGTTCCCTGCACTACAGAAAACAACTGAGAGATGTACCCATATGGTTCTTACTTCTCTCTTATTTCCTGACAGATAGTGATCATCAGGATTTACTGTCAATACCAAACTTAACAACTTTATTCTTACACTAATGGAGTAAACATAAAATCAGTGTTGACTTGGGTTATTTACAAAAATATTTTTTTTCCTCTAATGTTTGTAACCTGATGTGTAGGTAGAACACTCATTTATTCTGAGCTCAACACAATCAAACCTGCATTGGTACCTACTGACAACAGTGATAGGAATTTCTGTGATATTTGGAGAACTCTATCTCTTAAACACATAGAAACATGAAAATAAACAGTTCTAGAACGATGTATTCCTTGTTGAGATTGCAGGACAGAAAGGAGTAAACTTTAAAGCTTTCTTCTTCTTTCTTTACTAACTCAGTTATGTTTCCTCTCAGGTAAATATCTACATATGACTGTGAAAAACAAATCTCCCACATATTCCAGCTCAGACTTTTTACAATCTATCAAAATTAATTGTGCAATAGAGCAAAAATATATTTTCGGAAATTAAAATCTAATCATACCTAAACATTGGTGAAGTCCTTCATATTCCTTCTAGACCTCATACATTGTTACATGCTCTATTGCTCAAACATGACTAACTGAAGAGATTACTAAAGATGACAAACAATTCTCAATCCTTAATATTAACACTGCCAATCTACTGGAGGGACATTTGGATCTTGATTAAGTTGCCTCTGCACTTTGGGCACCCTGCCTAGCCTCTAACTGCCAAGCCAGAACATGGATTTTCCAAGTCCTTTGTCACATCTGCCAGCCCCATGTAACGTCTCAGCCGCCAACCAGACCAGAACAGCACTAGATGCCTACATTTATGCAACTCCTTGAGGGCAACTGCTTGTGATTTAGATACCAAGAGTAGGCATCCAGCACCATTTTAGATACTACAGGGTAGATTCTGACCCTTAATCACTTCTGCTGAAGGTATGACTAAGCCCAAGTTAGCCCCATGTAACAAGGCACCTCATGCATTCATAGTGACACCACATACTTAATATTAAGGCAGCTGGATCCCTCCTTTGGACTATCAGCACCCCTACTGGTGATGCTCTGATCAAATAAGCACAAAACGTACTTTGAGAAAACCAAGGAAGACAGAGATGAAAATAATTTTTTTGTTCTCTTGTGAGGGGGAAGTTGAAAACTTTATTCTGACTGGAACACTAGCGAACAGTCTGAAGAGAGAAGAAATCCAAGGGAAATGCAGGGCAGGAGTCCATGAGAGATTTTTTTTGGTAGACCATTAGTGGGAGAGCCAGGGCTTCAGGGAAGCACCTCTGGTGACAGATAACTTAGTAATAGAAAAAACTCATCAGTCTTCCCGATGATTTGGTTTTATAATAATATGACAAAGAGAGAATTAATATTAATATTGAACAGTCACCAGTCTAGGTAGAAATCTCACAGTATTATCTTCTCATTCTGTTTTTCCAGAAGTACCTGAAACTCTCTCAGAAGATCCCGAATGGAGATGCCAGCTTAAAAATGGATATCATGTTGTACACTTCTGCACACTCCCAGGATAATGGACACTGAGAGTATGGAAGAAACAGAAGAGACAGGTGTTCTGCTATGCATGCCTGGCAACAGTGTCCACGATGTCACAGGCAGCTCAGGGATGTTAAGAAGAAAATAATGAAACAAACATGGATGAAAAAGAAGGTTCTCCAAATGAATAACATACAAAAAAAAAATTTAATGAAAGAAAATATACTTCATATTGGGCAGATGATTTAGGATCAGTTCTGATAAAGTCCTCAGATCTTGGCTAATCCTATTGAGATTAATAGATTTCTTTGGTATTCATCTAAGTAATGAAACATAGATTAGTCTTCAAATTACATATGTGCTCAGTATTGAACTAAAATTGTCCTCATGAAAAAAATAAATCTGCTGTAGTCAATTTAATAAAACATAGCTGCCCAACAGAATTCTTTTGTAGAAAAATATTACTCTTCATTTCCAGAACACCCTAAATTTACACATAGCTTTATAACCATAAAGACAAACAAGCTCTTTGA
>WEIV01015200.1:525-22006 GCA_013390005.1 Calyptomena viridis
AAGCATTGGAGTTGGCCAATTATTCACTTTAGAATAAATTAATTAGAAGACATTATAATCCTTTCGTCTCCCAGACAGCTTCTGCCCATGGTAATCAGATTCCAAGGTGACAGTATCTGTGCATCCATTACTCTCCAAATTAGTGCTTACATGTCAATCATAGTCAACACAGTGCATAAAGCTTTATCTGTGGTTCTGCAGCTATTGTTTATTTCATGTTCAGTGTTGTACCTAAAAACTTTTTTGTTTTTTAGAAAAGCCTTGGTTGTGGTTGTCAAATGAAACACATGATAGTGTAATGAATAAATACAAGTGTGATTTAATACCCAGCCACATTTCCTTCAAATACCTACAACAGAGTTCCTTACCACTATGACAGATGAGAATGAGAGAATGCCAAATGTAACCAGTATGTTTTGATGTAAAGCTTGAATTTTACTTTCCTAAGTCCTGCAGGATAGGTTTTTCTAAGTTACAGCTTTTCTGTATATATCGATCAAATATATAAGCTCAGTTCTTAGATGTATTTTACTTTCTATGAATCAGTCCAAGCCACCTAAGAAAACATTTTAACCATTTCTCTTGAATAAAATTGTGAGTGCCCTCATGCTACTCTCCTGTGTGATAAATATTCCCAGATTAAAACATAGTGTTTATTGCCCATTTAAGGCTGTCTGACTGATGCAGTAGTTAAGTAGATGGATATTTACAGCAGCTGTTGGGCTAGTGTAAAATACACCAAAGCGTGTCATTTCAGGATGAAAGAACTGCTAAGATAACTCAAAGCTATTGGTTTCATTGCCAATATTCAAATAAAATAAGTACATCTCATAGTTTTCAAAGAGCTATGCTTTTTGTCTCTGTGTATCAACATGTGAGGTCTTTCTACATTATCCAGTATATCCACTGAAAATGCTCTCTCCTCCATAAAAATGTTATAATAAATTGTCATACATTTTTTGAAAGTACAAGATGACAAGTTTTAAGCAACACATTTATTTTGATAAAGGGTTACAGTTAGAAATCGTTGTGTGTTAGGAAAAAACTAAGTTTTTGGAAGATAATTTATTTTGTACTGATGTGTAAAGTTAGATGCAGTGCCAACTTCTGTGCAGAAGCTGCTTGTTTTATCTTAAGTATTTGTTCATTCTGAGCATTGGACCTAGTGCTACTTGTTTCCAATTCTTCTAGAAATTGCATACACGCTCATATTGCTGATAATGTGTCTCAGCCACTGACATGAAGAACTATTACAGAAACAGGTTCCTACTGAGGGCAAGAACTCTGAAAAGTAACTAAAAGTAACTAAAAGTTAACTAAAAGAACATTATTTGTCTCAATATTTACGGGCTTAATGATCACTGTATCAGGTCTGCTTTGCTCAGTAGTAAATAAGATTATATATCTCTTCTGCCAACAGTTCTGCAGAAGCTAACATCTTCTTACATTTGCATTGTAAAATCATTTTGATTACTCTTTTATCAGATTCACAGGCCAAATGTCCACTTACATATGAGGATTAATGCCCCTCTGTCACTGAGAAATTATGGACTTCATGCCTCAGTGTAATTACCATTTTAAATCTCTCTTCTGGGCTATTCCCCCTACCCCCTTCCTACCACTGCTCTGAAATTCAGCACAATGAATGCGAAGATTGAGACGTACATTTTAAAATAGGAAGAGTTCACATTTACATATGACCTTTCAGGAAAGGATTTAAAGTACTTTTCCTGAAATGAATATTATTTAACTTTTCTTTTTGTGATCAGAAATGAGGGGGTCACCTTTCACTGAGGTCCAGTAGCCCATTAACATTCAGACAGCCTCATCTACATGTCTATTTGATCCACCTCGGTGCTTTCGTGAGATCTGCAGATCATTTCTTTTGTTGTAATGGGAAAACAGTGATCACTCAGCTTTTTTCTCAAAAATTGTTCTGATATTAGATTTGCATTTGAATTCCTTTGAGTAAGGATCAAGAATTATTATCTTGTATTCCCTGGGTGACATCATAAAAGCACCATACATTTGTTTTGAAACTGTACTGTTTATATGCTGCTCAATTTGTTTTCTGCTCTTTTTAATTTTTCATTGATATGCCATGTAAATTTCCTTCAACCAATGAGCCAATAATAGGTATTACTTAATCACATTAAGTGATGGTTGGCTTTGTTACATGTCAAAAGTTCTGTTTGCATTTCAAGTGGGGACAGAAATTCATCAGGGTCACAAAATAATAGATGGCTACAGAGTATCAAGATCATGATTTACAGCAAGCTCAGTGTTGCTATATTTGCTCTTACCATTTTCCATTCCCTAGAACAATAGCCATTTGTTTATTCCATATAGAACAGAAGAACATCAACAGGCATGAGTGAGAGAATACTTCAATTCTGCATGTTTTAGCTTGTTTGGCCCTAAGATACACTTTTCACTCTTTTTTTTTTTTCCCTGGTTTTAGTATACATAGTCTTTTTGCTCCTCTTCTTTATTTTCACAAAGTTTCTTTGCTCTCTAGGTTTTTTTTTATATTTCTATATTTCAGTATCCTCTACTGTAGTTAGTAGAATCAGTAGGTTTTTATTCTAAGAGCCATGTTATATTCATTATTATCTTCATATTATCTGCTGTCTTCTTACAATTAATATATTTCACAGATCATTTCCAAACTTATTTCTCAAGCCTTCACCTTTCTCATTTTTTTCCCACCAAGTATTTCCAGTCTCTTTAATAACATTTCTTCAAAACTACAATAACAGCCATCACTCTCTGCTTATAACTATGACACCTTTTGAATTGTATCCACACAGGCAGGATGCAGTTGGGCCCAAAAAAGGAAGAGTCAGTTAAGCTGAAATAGTTGTGCCTTTGATTTCCTTTTTACAAATAAGAGGTCATTTGATCCTTTGTGAATGTTTGACAAATGAGCTTTGTGTCTTGATCCAGGACATCATAGACAAAATCCTTTATTCTCACTTTTCTCCTCAACACCATTTCTTCTAGAAAATGTGACATTGAATACATCTAGCTAGACTACATCTGTAAGACACTCTCCTCTTCCCCCAACAATCAATGAGGAGAAAATAAGAAAGTTAAATTTGACCTGTTTGGGATATCTGCTTTCCTACTACTCTAGAAATTCTCATTTTTCTTTGCTGACTGTAACAGTGAGTGACAGAGGGCACAGATAAGACTATCCACACCAGAATCATTAAACTTGATCCTTTCTCTCTTGCTATATCATATACTATACTTACTCAGTGTCCCGTAGTTCTATGTTTTTCTCAGAAGGGTTCCTTAGTTTTCCCCCCATTTATTCTGTAACTTCATTGGAATCTGTCCCTATTTATCCTCACCTAAAATATGCCTGCAGTTTGATGCTTTTAATTCTCTACCAAAAATTCCTTCTCTTCCTAGTTTCAAATATATTCTTTATTTTAATTTATTCCACCAGCACACCTTGTGTACTTTTCCTTAATCTGAGCATCTACTGCACTGTTCAGCACCTAATCTTTGCTTGTACTGACAGTTGTTCCTAGTTATTTAATAGTTGCAAGTTTGGAGCTATGAGGGTTGTAAAGTGCCATGAGAATTTGCAGTAATGTGCTGTATAATATTATTCAAAGAAAGACACTTACAGGAATCATGCTGAGGAGTTTTCAACTCTCTCTTATCAATAAACACTGAAAAAAATTTCTTATTCTTTTTCTTCTTATCTCTTAGTTATTGTCTCTGGTAACTAAATTCTGCCTGTTTTGCATCACTGATCTTTAATCAGTCAGAACTGGACTGAAGGGCAAGAGTGGAAGAGGCAAAAGAGCATGTCTCTTGAACCTATAATGGCAAATGAAGACTTGATTTTACAGCATGATCATTAGAGATAGGACAGTCTAATGAAGAGGGTACTGATCTATGCTTCCAGCAGGTCTAGGTTCCCTGCTTTGTAGGGAGCAAGTATCACTGATGAATGAAGTATAAGGCTAAGTAATTCTTAACACTTCAGTGGACTCTTCTTCAATTTGCAATTTTCACCCCCAAATCCATAGACCTGTCAGCTGCTATGGCTGCTTCTATATGAGTAAATTAAATTGTGCCAGGGATTGCTGCCAGGCACTGGGACAGTCTCACATGCACTCCCAGTCCATGAGAGAAACCCTGATGTGGTGGAGTCCCGTGCAAACTGTCAGTGCCTGAAACAATGCCCAGTTCCCATTCACAATTTGAATCATAGAATCACATAATCATAGAATGGTATGGCTTGGAAGCGACCATAGTAGCATAGGACAGTGCTTCTGTAATAAGCAGGGACATCTTCAATGAGATCAGGCTGCTCAGAGCCCCATCCAGCCTGACCATAAATGTGTCCAGGGATGAGGCATCTACCACCTCTAAGGGCAACCTTTGTCAGTGGTTCATCACCCTCATCATAAAAAATGTCTTCCTTATATCTAGTCTGAATCTACCATTTTTCAGTTTAGAACCATTAGCCCATGTCCTACTGCTGTGGGCCCAATTAAGATGTCTGTCTCCATCTTTTCCATAAGCCCCCTTGAAGTACCAGAAAGCTGCAATAAAGTCTCCCCAAAGCCTTCTTTTCTCCAGACTGAACAACCCCAACTCTCTCAAACTTTTCTCAGAAGAGAGGTGGTCCAACCTTCTGATCGTTTTTGTACTCCTCTGAACCTGCTCCAACAGGCCTGTCTCTTTCCTGTACTGAGGATGCCAGAGCTGGATGAAGTACTACAGGTGGGTTCTCACCAGAGTGGAGTAGAGGGACAAAACCATCTCCCTTGACCTGCTGGCCAGTTCTTGTGTAAGCCACAATACAGTTGGGTTCCTGGGCTACGAGCACACAGTGCTGACTCATGTCCAACTTTTCATCACCAGTACCCAACTCCATCTCCTCACAATCCCCTCGTTCCCCAGCCTGTATTGGTGCTGGGGGCTGCCCTGATGCTGGTACAGGACTTTGTACTTGATCTTGTTAAACCTCATGAGATTTCCATGGGCCCACTTCTTGAATTTATCCAGATCCCTCTGGATGACATGCCATCCTTCTGGTGTGTCAACTGCACCACTCAGTGTCATCTGCAAACTTGCTGAGGGTGCTCTCAATCCCATTTTCTATGTCATTGATGAAGTTATTAAACAGTACTCGTCCCAGTAAAAATCCCTGAGAGATGCTACTTGTCACTGATGTCCCTTTGGACATCGAGCAGCCATCCAGCCAATTCTTTACCTACCAAAAAAGTCTACACATTGAATCCGTGTCTCTCCAATTCAGAAAGAATAATGTTGCAGGGAACAGTGTCAAAGGACTAAAGACAGATGACACCTTTACCCCTTCCTTTGTCCACTGATATAGGCACTCCATTGTAGAAGGCCACTAGATTGGTTAACCAGGATTTGCCCTAGGTGAAGCTGTGCTGGTTGTCTTGAATCACCTCCATGTGCCTTAGCGTAGTTTCTAGGACGATCTGTTCCATGGCCTTCCCAGGCACAGAGATGAGGTGGACAGGTTGGTTGTTCCAGGGTCTTCTTTCTCCCCTTTTTAAAAATAGGTGCCATACTTCCCTCTTTCAAGTACCTGGGGACTTCACCTAACTTCCATGACTTTTTGACTTTTCAATTATGATAGAGAGTGACTTGGAAACTATGTCAGCCAGTTTCTTTAGGATTCTGGAATCCATCTCATCAGGTCTCATAGACATACATGTTCAAGTTCCTCAGGTGATCTTGAACTGCTCTGAGAGTAGTCATTTGCTTTGGAGGGTGAATATGGTATTGAAATGCTGCGATGCCTGTCAATGTTATCTCATCTGGCCCAAGTGACACAGAAGGGTCCCTTTCCTTACTGCTGAGGGCATGCTCAGCAGTTCTGAAGGATGTGTCTTTGTGGCCTAGGGTAGGTAAATACAGACTACATCATAGTCCCTCTTGAGACTTCATATGATATTATCCCTTCTTTTTAGAGTGCTTCATAGCATAGATTCTGTCCTCTGATATTTTCTATAAAACAGATTAATGAGACCAGATAAATAATAATGAGTCTCCCACAGTAGTTAAGCCTCAGTTCAGAGTAATATCTTTCATCTTCAATTTTTGGGTAGAGATATAACAGGAAAAAGTCACAGATCCAAGGATCAGACTCTTCGATAATGAGGCACAAAAGCAGTTTGCCATGGTTCATTAATAAAGAGCTTTTTCATCATTGGGTCCAGTATTAGTGATTAAGTGATCCCCTTATTCCATGATTGAATGCTTTCTTCCTACTTGCCAAATTTCTTGTGGGTTTCTATCTGTAATTGTCAGCCCTGCACTGTTCTTCAAAGAAATAATTTACCTGATTTTACAGCTGGAAGTTTCTGTAATTTAAAAAGCCGGATGTTCAAAACTGTTCCTTTTGTTCTGTCAGAATTTTTGGATTTGCTTTTGCTACTGTGAAAAATTCTTTTAATAGCTGCAAAATAACTGAACAGCTTATAAAGAATCTGACTTACTTGTTTATGTACAAAAATAGAGGAGTAATTTCTTCCCTTCTGCTTGTTTTCAGTATAGTGGGTTAGTTCCACGGGAGAGCTGGGACATGTGGCATCCAACCCTGGTGGCTGAGGCCCTGTTTGCAATCGCAAACATCTTTAGTTCCCTACGCTTGATCTCATTATTCACTGCAAATTCTCACCTGGGACCTCTGCAGATATCTCTAGGAAGAATGTTGCTGGATATTTTGAAGTTTCTCTTCATATACTGCCTCGTGCTGCTAGCTTTTGCAAATGGATTGAACCAGCTGTACTTCTACTATGAGACAAATGAACCTGGCAACTGCAAAGGAATACGATGTGAAAAGCAGAATAATGCATTTTCAACGTAAGTGGCTGATCTGTTTGTATCCTCCCCTTCTGTCCCATATATTTTAATCACTTAGATGCTGTTTACAGGAAAGAGACTCTGTTTTCTATTGGTATTACAGTGATGTCCTGACAAACACATCTAATATTACCCTATTGAAAAAAAAAATAACACTACATCACTTTGTAATAATTTCACCCCATGCCACAGTGAACTCCATACAGTTCCAGATCTCTCAAAAGATAAAAGCTGAAATAAAGATGAGAGGAAGATATATGTGATTCGAAGGTACATATTTAGCATTAAGGTCACCAGATCAGAGCTTACTTATCCAGGGAGCTGTCACTCTGCATTTCTTCCATGTCTACCTGTGAGCAATAAATAAGTCTGGTGTTTTGAAACATCAAGATTCCCTGTAAATGCGATAAACCGAGACAGGAAAAAAAACATGCAGTCTAATCTTCTACTGACCCTGCTCCATACAATTAAATATTTGTTCTATTTTCTGTTAGAAAGCATTTATTTTTCTTTTATTTTAAAATCAATTTTACTTCCTTCTGGTTTTTAGTTCACCAGTAGTACCAAAATACTAACAAATGAATAATAATTATCTTTCTTGTCTTTTAACTTCCAAGCTCAATCTAGCTTCTGCTATTCCTATGCCTATTCCCTACTAACTTCTGTGTATCTAGGCTGTATTTAAAATATACTTATTAGTAATGGCTTCCTTCTTAAAGTAAATAATTTTATAAAAAATTTATCATCTTAAGTAACTTTTCTCAGGTACAGCATATTTATCTTGCGTATTGATAACATCTATGCAGGTCTAAACTTCGTGTAATCTGAACAGAAAAGTACAGGGAAACTTTTCAGAGCTCAACAGAGAGGAAAACAATATTATTAATGTGGGAAATAGTAGTGGGAACTACTGGGACTAGTGTCAGAAGGTGGTGTCAAGGCAAACTCTGATGCCTTACGACCCCTTTCAGTGACTGTGAAGAAGGGAGGATAGTGTTTGTTATATTTGTGCTCAGGCATACGTACACCACACAAGAGGCTCCAGAGCAGTATTTTACCACTCATATACACTGTATTATGGGAGCAGAGGTTCAGGGCCTGGAGTTTCTAAAAGTGGAAGCCTACCTGCCCTCTCAGGTTGTCTCTCTAGGACAGAGCTGTACTGGGTTGCGTGGAAAAGTTATGTTTCATAGATGATACCACATGGTGGGAAGAGGACTGAAGGGTTACGTTTTGTCCAGTTCTGGACAGCATGTCCCAATGTGTGTGAGTTACTGCAGGGACTCACCCTGAGTGAGGGTGGTATGAATCCCTGCAGTTCAGCAGCCTCCCTCCTCTGGGTGCAATAAGGACAGCACTGGTGGCCCCCACATGCTCTCTGGGTAACCTGGTGTCAGGGTGAAGGAGCAGGAGAGAGGCCACGGGGAAGATTCACTCCAGTTAATCACAAGATATGGGCCCAGATATGCAGAAAATTTTGCTCCAAACTTTTGAGGAATGAAGACCCTAACTAGTGCCGTGCTTATGACTCTATAGTGTAGCTGAACATTATGAAAAAGTGGAAGTTTTTCAAACTATCTAGTTGCAGAGGATTTTTTTTTTAAAGTTCATCATTGTTACTAGCTTCCTAGCTGTTGACCCAAACTTCTCTAAGGGAATGTCGTATACTTTAGTTATAAAAGCACAAATTTCTTTCAAGAGCAGCATGCTTGTCATTTTTATGTCTGCCTTCTTTGCAAAACAAAACATATGCTAATGATAATAATGCATTTCTAATTATAGAACTCCTTTTATCTCAGTGACTCTCAACACAAACCAGAATTGCATAAACTGGCTAGGCATGAGGATACCATACTTCTTTCAATATCCTGGTGAACCACAATCCTAGAGTTACTTTTGGATCCCTATTCTACCCCAAGGCAAAGGGTCAAGATGCAAAGGAAGGTGTCCAACATAAGATCTCTAAAACTATATTTGTCCCTCTGAAGTTTGAACTTTTGCTCACAAGTTTTTTTATAGATTCTGTATCTGCATCTAGATTCTGTATCTAGAGGCTCAGATTTTAAACATTAAACCATTGTCTTGTTAGAAAGATATTCTGTTGATGTTGGCTGTATTGTGATAAGTATCATTTGCCTCGGTCAAATCAAGGACTTTTGTGTGTTTTGGGAAGAACTGAACAATCTGAAAACTAAATGTGTTGTTATTATACAGATATTCCTTTTGGATTTTGTTTTTCAGATTATTTGAAACGGTGCAGTCATTATTCTGGTCTATATTTGGACTCATCAATCTCTATGTGACCAATGTGAAAGCAAGGCATGAATTTACTGAATTTGTTGGAGCCACCATGTTTGGTACCTATAATGTAATATCTCTGGTTGTTTTACTCAACATGCTCATAGCCATGATGAATAATTCTTACCAACTTATTGCTGTAAGTTGTTCCTTATTCTTAGATCATTTATAATGCATGCCTTCTCTCTGTTCCTATATCCCATTTTTCTGGCAGTAAAACATTTTACAGTTGAGACATTGGACAAATTTTCTGATTTGTTCTAATTCTTTTGCTCTGTTCTGAAAGGATGCAGAAACCAGATGCAAGCTAGACTGGATAGAGAGGAATTTCCCCACAACACTGAATAGAGAAGAAGTGACCCTTATGAAAAAGCTTGTGGGTTGAGAAGGGTGTCCTGATGCTTCTGACAAGTGACATGGGCTACAGCCCTGACAGGTTGCACTGTACAGGACCTCTTCTGAGAAAGAGACTGCCCAAGATTGTTCTGTCTCTGCTTCATTTTTAATATGTTAAATTTGTTAGAATTTGAAGGGCTGAGGTTTTTTATTTTTATCTGGCATGAATACACAGTTAGCAGAAATTGGATCTCCATATTCCATAGACAGTTTTGGACCCATTAGCAATTCAACAAAAGGTCATGTCTTCTCATTCAGCAGTGTCTTGTTTTCTCCATTAATGAAAACTGTCTTTATCCTTATCAGAGCTATTGGCTTATTTTTATTTCTCAACTGTCTATTGAGATTAAGGAAAATAAACACTGACTCATCATATGATAATTCAAATATGATCATGCCAAAAGCAAACAAATAAAAGAAAGCTTCAGAGTCTTAAGGTTTTAAAATGTGCCTTTCTTTCTAATCTGGAAATTACAAGATATTTCACAAAAGAGATATTGACTACCTGTATTTGTATAATGCTAGTTGGCAAAGTCTGGTGCACAATACCACAACACAGAACCATTCACCAAAACTTAGGCTGTAGGTAGTGTACTTTTCATACTACAACTACTAAATTGCTGTTTTGATTACTATGTGGCTAGGGCTACATCTGTAGTTTAAGTTCTTGGCTACTTTATTATCAAAATCTAATATTAGTGATTTAAATTTCATGGTCAGCTGCTAGGATTCAAAAATCTTTCTGTGGACTTTAGTTTTGATTTTTTCCAAACTTTCCAGAATTACACAATACTATATAGGATCCAAAAGAAATCAAATTCCAAATCAAAATAAAAAAACACCCCTCAACACCCCAAACATGGAATTCTGAAGTAAAAGGGCAAAAAAAGACACTTGACTCAACAGTTTTAGTAGCCTCATGATAAATTATTTGTGAATTTGGAGTGCTGGAAATTACTAAGAAAGTGCATGAGACTAACTTGTTGAAGCTGCTGCAGAGTAGCATAATTGGACTGATCTATGTGCAATAATGATGATTTGCTTTTATAACAAAACATTTCTTCCAGAAATGTAGTATTTTTCTGTTAGTAATTACCCTTTCAGTTTTTGGAGTGGCTTTTAATAATTTGAAAGCTTGTAACAGGGAAAGAAATTATTATAAGAATATATATATTTTACATATTGAACATGTCTTAACTGAAGTAGAGCAGCTCAACTTTGATTTGTGTTAAAGATCTTCTGCCAAAAGAAGATGTCTTTTATCAAGAGGATTCATTAGTATTTCAGGATTGTTCCAGTTTTAGTTTTTCAGATTTTTGTAGAGGTTTGTTTCACCTCCTTAATTACAGCAACTCCTGTGCTGATGTCGTGTTTCTTGTGTGCAGGATCATGCAGACATTGAGTGGAAGTTTGCTCGAACAAAACTCTGGATGAGTTACTTTGAAGAAGGAGGAACTCTGCCCACTCCTTTTAATGTCATACCAAGCCCGAAGTCTCTGTGGTATCTGATCAAATGGTTATGGAGACACCTTTGCAAGAAAAAAATTAGAAGAAAGCCTGAAAGTTTTGGAACAATAGGGGTAAGTTGCAGAATTTACTTTGCCTGTAGTCTCTCACTTTGCTATATAGATGAGTCTTTCTCAGCCTTAAAGAGCACCTGAACTGTCAATAATGTTCATACGTGTAGCGATTTAGAATTACGGACCCTCAATGCAGTGCAAAACAGGCAGTTTATTGCAGTGCACAGCGAGAGGCGAGAGACTGCATATGGTTGCATACTATACCTTTTTATACCCCTGTATCTAACTAATACATAGTAAGGCTATTGTTCTACCATTACTTCATTCAGGGATTTCCAACTTAGGGTCCAGTCATCTCGGCAGGATACACATCAGGCACTTCTCTGGCATACCATGGTCCAATCAAGGAGGTTCACGCACTTGCAGGCCTTCTCTCTGCTGCTTCTTTGATACCCTGTTAACTTTTGTATCTTTTACTGTGCTATTCCCACAGCAAAGTCTAATGCACTAGGCCTGATGTCTTTACATGTGAGTTGGAGAATAATTCTAGCAGAGAATGTTTACTTTTTTACATTCATGTCATGTATTTGACTGAATAGAAAGCATCGTCATATCCCTGTGCAGTGACAATATGAACCATGACTGTGCCTCATCTACAGGTAATGCAAGAAAGATTAAAAGCAATACAAAAGAAAAGAGATCAAACATGTATACTTGCCTACCAGTCCCAGAATTGTTGTTTGATGATCTCCAGCTCATGTGTCACTGTTCAGGTGTATTTGACATATCATGAACCCCAAATTCATGTATAAAGTATTTATCATGAGGTATTATCTGTGTCTTTGTCTCTTTAAATGTAATGAAATGGGTTTGCCATAGAAACATTCTTACCAAAAGCTGTTCCCATTACAGAAGACATTTTGAAAGGTAACAGGGTTTACCTTGACTCACTCACTTGAATTCACAGGTAGAGGTATTTCAGAATCACATTGGTCCCCTATTCTAATTCTGCCCAATTCCCTGCTAATTAACAGGGAAATTCCTAAGAGGAAAAAGAAAAAAAAAAGAAGGAAAAAGATACACAAAGGGATCCTGGATTCAGCAGATGCCTGTATGGTATCTCAGACATATACTTTCTCTGGTAGCTGTAGTGGGAAAAGCAGATTTGAATTTGTTCCTTCTCGCTTCATGTAGTTGAGATGCCTCAGTCAGCAACACAGTTTTTCTACATTGCCAAAGCAAATATCCAGGCAACATCCTAACCCACAAACAACTAAATCTCTCTAGTTATGTTTTCTGCATTTCCTATGAGCAAGTCAGTACCTCAGTAACTACACTGCAGTTAGCCAACTCCAGTGTAAAGAAAAATATTTTGGGTAAGATGTGGATAGTGGCACTTTCTGTATACCATAAGGGTTTGGTCAATACTTTCAAATCTGTTAGAAATGCAGATAGCCAAGCATTAAGTGAGATTATGAGAGTCAAGTGAGTAAGGGGAAAAAGAAAGTAGTCCTCATGCTGCTACCCTGGCAGAAAGCCTTCCATACATTTCAAAGAAGCCAGGAGATACAATTCTTTGATGGACCGTTACAATGTCAACCTTTTTTTTGTATTTCTTCCCTGTTTCTTGATAAGTGAGTAATAAGTATAGGTGTTTCTTACCTATTCTCCTGTCATCCTGGAATTCAGTTTAATCTCCAGATATGCTTCAAAGAACAAGTTCACATGGGTGTAGAGATACATGATAAAGAGGAAGAGTGACATATAAAACTAATTCACAATTACTAAGCTGATGAATGGATTTTGTCCTCTTTGTAGAAAGCTTCTAATAAGGCTTATTGCAATATACTGATCTTGTTGGCCAGTATCTACGTTGTGAAAGCAAAATTGCTTCACTTAGCTGTCATACTTGTACATTGGAAAGAAAGAGCTGAAAATGGAAGCTTGTAAGCATGAGGATGACATTGAAACAAGCCAGTAAAGGACTACAAGAAACACAGACTGAATAAAACCTATTAAAATTAATATGAGAAAAGCAATGAAGAGATACAAACAATGATTCATATAGAAATTTATAAAAGAACATGAACTAGCATGAGTGGGGAATAATTTTAAGAATAAAACATCTCTGTAACATAGGAAGGAAAAGAAGTAAATGTAGAGACAAATGGAAAAACCATGAGATCTTGTTAGAAAGAGAAAATCAAGAGAGAGAGTGATGTACTTGTGTGTGTGGGAGAGTGGGCAAGGCTTCTAGGCATTTGTTAAACATTTGGTAGGGATGATTAGCTAGTGTAAACTGATAGAGTGATATTAAAGTTAATGGCATGAAGCCAGTGTATAGCAGAGGGCTGGTTAACAAAATCTCCCTGTTTGACTGAGACAGATCCAGAATACCCTTTACACATCCCAGCTAAACCTTAAGGACGGTATTTTTTTTTCAGAGTTTCCATCCAGGAAGAGGATTTTTTTTCCTTTTTCTTACACTTTCAAACTGCAGATCTGTGAGTTAACTCCTTACTTTATCTGTGAAATAACAGAGAAAAATACAGGGTGCTCCCAGCCCTGTACTGAATAGCATGGTGAGGAAGGAGATTCAGAAAGATCATAGAGGTGCTTGAGAATTTTTCCAAATAGAATTTTCATTTTTTTTTAATGAAAAATTACAAAATCTGTAACCCCAAAACTTTTTTTAATTAATGTATTCCACTTTCAAAGAATCTTCTGTCTGGAAAGATTTTTCAGCTTCAGGATGGAATTTCTGTTTGAAGAAAGAAGGAGCAGGTGCCATGTAAAGCAAAAAGCTTGGGCTAAGGAAGATAGAGGGTTGCATCTATTCTCCAGTGGATATTTAAATATTTACCCCAAGCATAACAGCTCTGACAGGAGAGATTTCCATCTCAAGATCTTTGAGTGCCTGCAGGGGTTAAGATGCTTGGGAGAACAGAAGAGAAGGAGCTGAACCTGACTTCCTTATGATTTGAATGTGAACCACTAATTACTGAACTTTTTGGGAGTGGAGGACATCAGTGAGGGAGAGATGCGGGACATTTTAATTTCTGTAAAGTTTTTAAAAATTGTTTGATCAAAGTGGGATTCCCAAAGCATCTGAGACAGTAGGGCCATATCCATCATTGTTTTCCCCTACAGAATATATACTTAGTTGGAAGTAGAGCTGAAACACCTTTGAAGCAAAGAGTTTACCAGCAGATCCATCACGGCAACCAGAAAAAATGCCTGGAAAAAGTGAGTGGCTGTGGCTGACCAGGCAGATTCAGTCCATCGTTTGGCCATCTCCTAAAACTACAAAGTTCTTCTGCTATCTTCTCAGCATGACGGAAGCCCCATTAGGGCTATCTGAATTTGGAACATTTTTCAATTTTCAGGCCCAGTTGTGCACCCAAGCTCCAAAACTGAGTAAGATGCTGTTAACTGGATGTTCCCGGAGAGGTTAAGTCATCAGAGAACAAATGGACACATCACAGTGATCTCACAGTTTATCCTGGGGGAATGCACTGCTTTCTGGTTTTAAAAAATTTAATCCCATCACCCACAGCTCAGTCTTGGTTTCCTAAAATTTTTCAATTGTCCCAACAAGCTACATCCCAAATTAGATTTAGAACCTCTATGCCCTTTCAACCAAAAGTAAATGAAATTTTTTCTCTGCCTTCTGTTCAAGGATCTCAGATGACAGCTCTCTGACTCCAGCTCTCTGGACTGTCCCCTGTAATAACTTTGGCCTCAGAGCTACAAGATAAGCTTTGTTGGGACCTACTCCTTTACACTGAGTCCTGCATTATAAACTGATTCCTTCCCTACAACCAGTACTGGAAAAAAAACCCCAAACAAACCAAAAACAAAGACAAAAAACCAACTGTAAACTGATTTTCTTATATTAGCTGTATGGATATGTGAATGCCACATTGTCTGTAAGGAACATTTTGTTGTGAAATCTTTAAATGTTAACTTACCTATTAGGAAGCACTAATCAGCAGTGACATACTATGGTGTTTTCCAGTAGAAAAAGCCATAGTGTGCATCCAAAGGGTGAGTCAGTGCTAGAGGATGCAAAGCAGATGATAGGCAGAATGGAGCTGGCAAGAATCATACATGATCTCTGCACGAGAAACCTTAATACCAAAAAAGCCAGGAATCACAAGCTAGGACTGAATCAAGGATGTATAGAATGTGTCAAGAATCCCCTGTGAAACTTATATAAGTGTACACTTGAGAGTTCAGTATATGCAGACAGGACATGTAAAGAAAGGGTTCAAGGTCAGGATAGTTTCCAGCACACATGCTAGTGAAAGGATTTATCTGGCTCCTAGGAAGAAAACAAATGTCAGTAAAAATAAGTATGACATGGTTTCTTGGGAGGACCATCTACATTGCTGTTTATAACAAAACTGTCATGGGAAAGGATAGGGTCTGTTGTGATGCGAGGTGCCTCTGAAGAAAGCTGCTTAATTTGTTTCTCCTTGGATGTCAGTTCCATGATTCTTCCGTGCTTTGTTGCACTAGGACAGGGGAAGCAGTGGGTGGTGAAGTCAAGGGGAGGTTTTTCAAGGGAGAGGTTTTTTAACAATGTGCTGGCATGCTGACAGTAGCTTCTATAGCCACAGCTACAGCTGAAGAAAGGCCAGGATGCTTACATGTGATTTACTAGTATTTCAGCTTTGCTATGAATCAGACAGAGCTCTTCTACCATTCAGAGTTCAGCACATTTTTATGTTCTGTCATTTTGATACATCCCAGGTATGTGGCATTCTCTTTAGCTATTATCACAGTTGTCTCCTACACTTAAAACTGAAATACCACTATGTGCTGCTTTATAAATATATATATATATGTATATATGTAGCAGCTCTGTTAATTTTGTCAGCTCATCTTTGCAAAAGCCAGATTAGTAATATAATTCTATTGATTATACTGACATTTTCCTGAATGTACAAGGCTTTTGGATGTGTCAAGGCTACTCCTGTTTGCCATCTGAAATTCTTTGCTTTTTCCAAAAAAAAAGATACATGGGAAAAGAAACCCTAATTCCACTGAAATAAATTTTACTGTTTTACTCAAAATTCATTCTCTTTTATGTCTGATCAGTCACCAAAAAAGTGTTTTACCTGTAATTTTAAGTATTTCAGAGAAGAAAATGGAAAGAATTTTTGGGGGTAGCTTAATTTTTTTTTTTGCATCTGATGTTCAGATAAACCGTTACCTCTTTTCTATCTATCCAGATTTTTTTCCGTTTTCCAAGTATCCTATGTGATTTTATTATAATTTGTCAGAGAAAATCTCCTTTTCCCTTGTCCTATTCTTCTCCCAGAGGAAAATAATGCAGCTTCTAACTAATTTTGTGTTTTCTCTGTAATGTTTTGTGTTTTCTCTGTAATGTATACTATTGAAAGTTGAGCAAAGAAATAATACCTTCCACCTGGCATGGAAATCAGTAATCTGAAGGGTTTGTTATATACCCGAGAACCAACTCATGGAGAAGCCTCTTTGTCAACACAGATAAATTCTAATGCTTCTTATACGATGCTTCCTTTCAAGATGAGGAATATGTCCCATGACTTCAGACAATAGCTACATTTTCTGAACCTTTATCACTAAGTAGTTTGAGGTCAAATACAGACGTTAGATTTGAATTCCTTCTTTATAATAGATGTAATTTTGATAAAACGCTTCAAAAGAAGTAATTCAACATTATAAATTTTTTGACTGCTGAAGTGATTTTTCTTCCAAACAATGCAAATTATTAGGAATGGCATAAATGGGAAGACCAAAATAAATGGTGAAACTATTAAAGCTTCCTAAGGGATATTAGTGCCCTCTTTTGGAAAACAGTATCCTCTGCAATTTCATTGTTTCATTTGACATTTTCATCAGAAGAATATTTCTCCCCTGGTTGCTATTTTTAGTCAGTTAAATTTAACAAATTAAGTACATTTTAGCCAAATTTAGTCAAATTTCATCCCGTTGCCAGCCTTAGTTTTCGACTTCTTTATGCACATAGCACAATGGTTACTCGGAACAAATTTTGAACCACAAATTAGACTATAACCACATAGAGGAAAGCAGGCCAGCTGAGAAATAAATAAGGACAATATGAGTCTTAATGACATTTTATTTATAGTGAATAACTTGATTTTAAGATGTGTGTAGGCAAAGATTCATTCCCCTTTCAAAAGGAATCAAAAGATGATTATGAACTGGAGACTGAATCTGAACATTTAAACAGGAGATAGAGAACTAATGGGGTAATAACTTTGATAGGTTACATGTATGCATAATTCCCTATACAGTATTTATGTGACTGTGTATCAAAACATACAATTCAATTAATTTTCTTTTAGCTTCTAAGTGGGATGGACTGAAAACAATTGTTAAGCATAATATAACTGTTCTGACACATTATTATATAAATAAGTCTTTTTACATAGTTTTCTGAAATTGCACTTTTTGGCACTGCATTGAGTGGAAAAACCACAGCTTCTGACTCTGGGAGTTTCAGAATTGGTTGCAAAAATGGATAAGCATGAATTAGGTATTTCTTATTATAGGTACAGAATTAAACCTATGCATTTATTTTACATTTCACTTTAAAATAAAGCAGAGCAGACAACAGCTGCAGAAATTATTCTGCACGACAAGAATCAGGATTTGTATTATTTTTAGGAGTTATTCACTTTACTTGAAGTGTGTTTCAATTACACGTTTAAGTGTTTTTCTGTTTACCTGTGAGTCAGATCTGTTGCTGAGAGGGCTCTTAGCCACAGACTCCCTTAGTGTTCTCTCAACAGGAATGAAACATCTCCATCGTGTGGTCAACTGCAAAAAATGAGATTTTTTTCTAAAAACCGGCTAAAGACAGGTGTTGGGAGGGTGTCAGTTTTCCCACGGCTCCCTTGCCCCTCTGGCCCAGGTGATGGGCAGACTCGCCCATCCTTCCACCCTTAAACATAAGGAATTTCCATCTTCTCTTTGTATGAGGCCAAAGAAACCCAGAAACACGATCTGGAAAAATACGGAAGACAAGATGCTTATGTACAAAGCCTTATCCCACAGTGGCTGTTCAGACTGATTAGGTAATAATGATTTTCCCCCTTTCTATTATTTCTTGCCAAGCCCAACCACACAGCCACTGCATCCCTCAAATTAATTACAAACAAGAAATCAGCCTTGAAGTGTAAACTGGCTCTGAGTACAGGGAAATTGTTAACGCTTCTTTCAAATAAAGGGAGATAACGAAATAACTGACTGTGCCTGCATCATTATGCAACTGAGGTCAATTTTTACCTTTTCCCAATTTTAAGCTGCTGTAAGTGTTCTGTTTGTAGAAATACAATAAGTGGGCAGACACATTCTTTTCTTGTCAGCAGCAAATACAAGAATACAAGTTAAATCTGTAAGTCTTTCTTTCACTAGTCAGGGATAGTTAAGGTAGAGAATAGGTATATGTAACTCAATACACAATTGAGGACAACAGTAATTCAAATAAAAAATAATTTGGGCCTTTTCCCCATCTTCTTCTATACAACCTTACCTATTGCACAATAATCTAACCTAACACCTGCTTGAAATCTGTACTGTAATTTCGTTCTACCACACTTCTTTTTGCTGCTTCTATGACTGTTTTTAACAGAGAATTAAACAGGAACTTTCTCTTTAATATAGCTAGTTATATAGTGCAGGTTTTGGTTATCTTCAATGAGACATTAGGAGCCATAGCAAGTGTCTTGCTGACACCATGGTTTTACTAACACCACTGTGTTGGTGATTTTCCATACAGAATTTCCCTTCTGCAACTCGTGTCTATTGATTCCTGTTCTTTTGCTGTGCACCTCCGAGAAAAGTCTAACTTGACACAAGTCAGGCTTTTCTCAGTTCAGTAAAATATACATCAGCCTGTGTGAGGGACATGATCCTATTGCTCCTCTTGTATCCCAGATCAGAGACCTTGGGGCTCTGCATGCAGTGACCTGGCTGCCTCACCACATCCATGCCAATGCTGGAATAACAGCATTTTGATGAAAATGAAGAAAATCCACTTCGTCTTCTCAATAGCAGCATTCTCCTTTCTGTAAAGCAAATGATAGGCTTTGCTCCAACACTGTCCTTTTTCAACAGACTTTGAACCATTTCTCTCAGCTTGATAGAGACTATATAATGCACAGACCTGCTGTTTTGCTATGGTTAAGTATTTCACTTCCAAACAGAGATTAATATGTTTTTGTGCTTTTCTACTTTTCAGAGGCGTGCAGCTGACAATTTGAGAAGACATCATCAATACCAGGTACAGGCCTATATTTATTTTTGGAGCAATTCTTTTTCTATGCCTCCAGAATGTCTTCATGAGGGAAAAGATAAAGAAGAATTTCATGAGAAAGCAGAAAATAAAAATAAAATTAAAAAAAACCACAAAATGCATAATTATTTCACCTTCAGCAAACAAGCTTAGTAATTTTGATGCTCAAAGAGAAAAAACCTTTTGAGAAGTATGGTTGTCTTCTTTTAGGAGCAAAAGGGTATTTCCTATATAAATAACATGCTAACCAGTATTTTGCCCTCGGTAACATGGATTGCCTTTAAAAAAGCAAACACATAGTGCCACTTCCCTGCTAGGATTCGTCAGAATTATATGTGCAGCTCACTGACATGCTCCATCAGAACCTGCTTTTCGTCTTTCCAGCTCTAGTCCCCCATAGAAAACTTCCTGTCCCTTAATAACCTTTCTGCCTAGATCCCCTGTAAGTAGTTCCTCTTATTAATCCTTCCTTCTTCAGTTTTTGATTTTTTGAGATTATCATAACACAATAATTTTCAGCTTTATTTTGAATTTTTATTGTGTTAGAAGGGCTGCAAGTTAAACAAGATGTGGGCTGCAGGTTTGGTAATTAATGAATTTGGTATGGGAAATAGCTAGGTAAATAGGATTTTTTCAACCTGAAAAGACAGTTGTGTGAAGTAAAACAGGGATCTATAAAATCATGGGGAAGGTGAACATAGAGCAGCTATTTACCATTTATCTGAATACCACGCACATACTACACTGCGTTAGTAAGGCTGTAGGCAACCCATTGAGGGAAGTGATTATTCTCCTCCAGCCCACAGGACTGTATTCTGGAGCAGCACATCCTGTTTGGGCCCCACACTACAAGAGATATTTTAACAAACTGGAAGGAATCCAGCAAAGGCCACCAAGATGGTTAGAGAGCTGGCGTAAAAGAAGCTCAGATATCAGCCTGGAGTAGATTAAGGGGAATATAACTGCTGTCTTAAATAACATAGGAATGGTTAGAGAGAAGGAGCCAGATTTTTCTTCAAAGTACACAGAAAAAATCAGGACTTAATGGACACAAATTTCAGGAAAGGAAATTCTGTAAGGTAAGGAAAACCATCCTCATAGTGAGGGGAGTAAAGGTTTGGAAAAAGTTGTTCGGGGAGGCTGTAGCTTTTTCACTTCTGGAGATATTCAGCACTTGAATGGACATAGTCCTGAGCTGAATCAGTGAGCTTCCAGATGTCTCTTCCAACCTAAATAATTTCTAGGATGCTTAGAAGTAGAAGGCTACAATGGAAACTATTAGAGTGCAGGTTAAAATAAACAAAAACCCAAATAGAATCTTACTCCAGCTATACTGTGGAATTCAGTGGCAGAGGATTTCTAAATACTGAAAGTGTGCATGAGTTCAAAATGCACAGGTAAACCTGTCACAGCCAATTAAGCCTAGAACTATCATTTCTGATTCAGAAAGTCACGGAATCTCACAGCATGGGAAGCTTGAGAGAGAACAACTGGAAATAGTGTTGCAGAACTGCACCAGACTTACTCTTCTCATGAGGCGTCACCAACTGCTCACTAATGCTCACTAATGCTGTCATGAGACATACCTTTGATCCAGCCCTAGGTGGCCATCTCAGCATAATAAACATTAGTATTTTCCATCAAAAAGCAGAAGAAATTTTCAAACAGATATAATGTTTGTACATTTCTTGTCATGTTCCTAAAGCACAAAAAAGCCCAAGCAAACCCAGTGAGTGTAGGTTTAGTAACTAATACCAAGGAAGCTAACACAATACTTTATATTTCAGGAAGTTATGAGAAATCTGGTTAAGAGGTATGTTGCAGCAATGATAAGAGATGCCAAAACTGAGGAAGGATTGACAGAAGAAAATTTTAAGGTATGCAGTTATTTTTATGTTTATAGGTGTTTCGGTAAGGTGTTACAAGACNGGTGTTACAAGACTGTAAATCATACTTCTCACACTCAGTTGTTCAGGTAGCATACAACTTGCTTCCTATAGCAAGTTCTTCTACCTTGAAGATACCAGGTATTATCCAGATGGTGAAGTTTATTACTAATCCCTAGCATAAGCCTTTTTTCTTTGTTTCTTTT